>NTHP01000266.1:204801-311620 GCA_003416845.1 Oplegnathus fasciatus | reverse complement strand
TTATCCCAAAACAATAATAATGTAAGAGTTTCAATTTTATGATGTATGGAAATGAATGGAAACCAATGGTGACCTAGAAGGAAAGTACATTCACATATCTGAAGCACTACAGTATGATTTGCAAAACAATAACAAAAAGAGTTATTGTGAAGTATTTTGGATTTCCAGTGCGTGGGCTAAAGCACGCTCACTGGTATGGTCCTTTAGAGCTTTACTGTCTTGCGCCACATAAGTCACATGAGGACACAGTGTGATTTGTCAACATGCAGGGAGCTAAAGTAGAAATTACATTTTCTGTAAATATGTTCTTACATTGTGCTCCTTGTAACCCACAATGAAATGTTTTTGAAAGACAAGAAATAGTGAAATGGAGCCTGTAACAACAAGTTGTATTTTAGAAGTCAAACAGCACAGAGCGGCAGAATGATCACAAGTAAAAGCATTTAACTGCTATTTTGATCAAAGTTTTGTCAGGTAAGTTTTTGCGCACAACACAGAGTAGCTCACATCTGTGTTCTTTGCTGTGCAGATCTGAACTACTGCGGGACTAACCGGCCCTGTAAGAACGGAGGGACCTGTATGAACACAGAGCCAGACGAGTATAACTGCGCCTGTCCAGACGGCTACTCTGGCAAGAACTGTGAGATTGGTGAGTCTCTAAATCAAACGCACCATAAATCAGGTTCAAAATCCAGTTTTTCGTGCCACGTCACGTTCAGAGCAAAGTTCTAAGGAATTGGATAAAACTGATGGAAAATGTGTGACTAATCCTACTTTTCTCTTAATTTTCCTCTCCAGCGGAGCACGCCTGTGTGTCCAACCCCTGTGCTAATGGAGGGACGTGCCATGAAGTCCCATCAGGCTTTGAGTGTCACTGTCCGGCAGGCTGGTCCGGGCCGACGTGTGCTAAAGGTGAACTAAACTAGTCTAAACCCCAATTCTACAATTACAGACAGACTACATATAGCAGGTTTTTAGAGACTGATTCTAATATTCTTTAAATGTGATGGTTTTCAGCCAAAAAAAAAAAAATTGTATTTTTCCACCAGAATTCTATTCCTGCCAGTGTGTAGCAGTCTTTTAAACAGCCAGATCATCCTGTAGGAAGATGAAATTCACAGAAAATGTAACTGAACAGTTAATAAATATGATATGTTCTAGATGTACAGTTTAACATTTGGAATGGGGGAGTTTGGACTCATAACCTTAGTATTTGTAAAATCCTGTCCAGCTGTATTACTGAAGGCCATTGTGAGCAAGATTGGAAGTCAATGAACAGGGCCGCTTTATTGTAATAAAATCCTGTAAATCATGTGATTTTTGCATCAATGTGATGAAGTGCCCCAGTTTAACTAGTTTACTGGTTTAGCCAAAAACAGATATTCTCTTCTGGCTATTTTATAGTAGCTATGATTTTTCAATGGAATCTCCAAAAAAAAAGGTACTATATCATGATAAACTGTATTGTGATAAAGCTTTCATCCATATCTACCCACTTGTTACTTTAGAGTGTAGTACAATATGTCCTGTTAAGTTGGGAACAGAACTAAACAGGCTAATTAGCAGCCACTTTCAGTGTTTTAACAGCTTAACGTTCAGACTCAGAGAGGAGCAGCTGGCTGACTTCCAAAGTAGCTGATTGAATAGACAAACCTAACTCAGTGTCACCAGTGGTAAATGGCTGCGTTTATATAGTGCTCCAAAAAAACATTCACACACCAATGGCAGCGAGGTACCACTCAGGGTGCTGGCCTGACCGTCAGGAGCAAATGCAACATATGTACAGGGGGATATGGGGATCGAACCGCTAACCCTGTGATCAGTGGACGACTCACTCTGCCACCCCAGTGGTACCTATGGTATGAGATCAGGGCATATAGAAAACTCCAGAGAGAGAGTGATTCTGTTTTTTCAAGCGATAATGGCTTCAACATCAGTCTCGTTTATATTTCAGACACAGATGAATGTGCCTCCAGCCCCTGTGCTCAGGGCGGAACGTGCATCGACATGGAGAACGGCTTCGAATGCCTCTGCCCTCCACAGTGGACGGGCAAGACCTGCCAGATAGGTACGTCTGACTGAATAATTGATGAATATGTTGTGAACAAAGATAATAAGATACTTTTCAAATTTTGAGTAGGCTCATTTGTGTATATCTGATTGTTGCTGAATATCATGAGGGAATTTGATTTGAAGCATTTTGGAGGGAAACATTTATAAATGTATAGATCTGTATTTTTTAAAATCTGGATTCAAAACATTATTGCATGTGGGGTGATATTTTGCTGTGGTAAAGCCGGTGTGTTTCTGTGTGTGTTGCACCTACAGTGAATGCCATATGTCCGAATTCATTCCAGGAATCCCATTTGCTTGCAGAGTTACAGCATATCTGGGTGTTTGTTTATCTTGCCGTGTCGCTTAACCAGTAGTGTTACTGCAGGAGGGCCACTAATTTCAACTGAGTGTGTGTGTGTGTTTGTGTATACTCATGCCCAGCGGAGACACTCGCTGGGTATCATCTGCAACTTAAGCCAGGTGACTTGAGTAAAGCTAAAAATAACCTCCCGCCTGGCAACTGCTAGCCTTGGGGCCAAATATACTCAGTCGGGGGGTTATCTTTGGCTCCAGACTGGGCGTAACAGGGGAGTATGTACGCTACGTTGAGGCGGCGCCCCGGCATAGCGGAGCCCTCACCCCTTTCCACTTCAGCCAGGAAACACTTTATAACCTGTAAACATGCGCGGGAGCAACCGAAATGCTTCGGTTAATGTTACAGATTCTGTTATTCTCAGTGCGCTTCCCCTTTCAGGGAGCGGGGTGGTACCTGGGAGAGAGCGAGATGAGGAGGAGGGGTACTGGTAGTGGGGGAGGTTGGGTTTTTGGGAAGGGGTTAGGAGTGTTTAGTTTCAGCAGGCCAACAGGTGCCGCTTACCTCCTGGGAGTAGTATTAATGCACTGTGTCGGTTTATAGTGAGCGAGGCGACGCGGCGGGGGCGGCGATAGCTGCCTCTGAAACTGACCACTTGGAATGCCGCAGGTTGGCCTTCAGGGAATGCTATAGGGAGACATTAACCCTGAGGGAGGGGGTGAGGATAAAGCAGAACGGCGATGGAAAGCTGTGGGAGAAATGAAACCCTGTCAGACATGAACTTCACCCTGTAAATGTTTTTTACATGTTTGAAAAAGACCCCAGGTCATTTACTCATAAAAGTCATGTAAGCAGTCTGACTACGAGGGACCTAGTAACTTAATTGAATCCGGTCATACGTGTTGTTGTACGACATGAAGCTGCGCTTGGTGACGGGGCTTCTGAGCAGGTTCTTGGCTCTCTCATTCATTCTCTCTGTGTCTCTCGTCTCCATTTTGCAGACGTTAATGAGTGTGCGGGGAAGACTTGCCTCAATGCTTACTCTTGCAAAAACTTGATTGGTGGATATCTCTGTGCCTGCTTTCGCGGATGGGTTGGCCAGAACTGTGACATCAGTTAGTATCAATCCAGCAAATCATTAGTCTTCAGCCTCTTTCCACCTACCTGTGGTACTGTTAGAGCTGAAGCCCTGTAGCTTCTGTTCCACTAGCTTCTGTAACTCTCTGTAACCCTCACTTTTCATTCATTATCAGTCTCTGTGAAAGGGGTTTCTGGGGTTTTCTGTCCATATTCTAAGACAAAATTAGTATATAATATTATACCAGACAGTACAATTTGAACACTTTAGCAATTTAACCATGAAAAACAATTCTTATTTTGTTAGCATGGCTAAGACCCATGGGAAATATTACTTCCCTGTACAGTTGTAAGTACTCATTCATCTTGCAATATGGACAGAAAACCAGAGAAACACCTTTCCTACAGCCCCATGAGGCTTTGACAGCATGCCAATGGAAAATCTGAAAATGACACATGTCACTGTTCAATAGTAGTGGATACTCATGTATCTTAGAATATGAAACCCTGTATGAGATCTATTACGTTATAGATGCTAGTAGAACAGAAGCTAGCCGGCCAAAGGGTCTGGACTTCAGCTCTCCATTCATTCTCCCTTCTCTTGCCTCCCAAATGGCTGTTTATACCTGCCACACCATGACCGACCTAACTCTTCTAAGCTATAAGACTAAAACTGACTTTTTCCTAACTGTTGTTAATCTCTTGGAGAATGTCTTGAGGGGTAGTTTTCACTTCTGCAGTTTGGTTTCATTGCATGTTCTCACTGCACCTCTTAATCTGCATCTGACATTTCATCCAGGCATGAATCACTTTGCTTTGGTTGTATCGACCACTTTTCTGTAGCAGCTGCATGCACCAGCACCAATGCTTGTTCCACTTCCCGATGTGTCAAACTTAAACCTCATGTTTTCTCTGTTTGTTTTCTTGTCAGACGTGAACAGCTGCCACGGTCAGTGTCAGAACGGAGGGACCTGCAAGGTGAGATTCAGAAAACACTGAGGTCTTTGTTGAATTTATTTATATTTTTTGATGTAACATGACACAGTGATGAAGTTGGAACAGGATTATTGCTCATCATCAAAGTACCTGTCAGAACATAATAGAAAATGCTCGAGGGTATTATGGTTTTGAAACATCTTGTACTGCCTGAAAGAGTTTTTCCTTTTCTAATATTGGTGAGAAAGCGCAAAATAAAATAAGGTACTGTCATTAGTATTTTAACAAAGTGCAAGTAAATGTTTTCACAAAAATAAAAACTGATACACCTACCTGAATCAGTTTTGAAAACAATCTTAAAGCCAGATTAAAACAATATGCATAGTCGTGCATTGCTTTTTGACCCAATATCACCCATATATCTGTGAGTTGAACTACAACTACATGTTGCCATTTATCAAATTATTGTGTGGTGTTCTTGGCTGTATTCATTGAATTCATATAATTTCAATTCAATTCAAAAGGCTTTATTGGCATGAAAGTTTCAAAAAACAATGTTGCCAAAGCATCAAAATACAAGTATTATAGTATTATCCTCAAATCCCTGTGTAGCTCAGTGTTCTGAAATGCAATATAGTCCATAAAAGAACCTTTGAAAATATCACTGCAGTGAGCTGGGAGGATGTTTGTGCTGCATGTGCTGTTGGGTGCTGGAACAAAACCTGGAAGTTTTTCTTTAGTGATAAAGGACACTTCTCATTTTGTCAGAAAAAAAATATAAATAGGAAGCTCTGCCACTTTGATCATCTGCATCTGGGTGAAATGTGACAGCAGAGTTTTTGATAACAAGTTTTTGTTCCAGGAGGTGGCCAGGGGCTACCAGTGTGTTTGCCAGGCAGGATTCGTGGGTCGGCACTGTGAGGTTCAGAGAAACCGCTGTGCCAGCAGTCCATGTAGAAACGGTGGCCGCTGCCACGCCCTGCTGGATGGGTTCATGTGTGAATGTCTGCAGGGCTTCGCTGGTACAACCTGTGAGGTGAGAACTAGATCCAGACAGTACACTGAAAACAGTTTGGTGCTTACACTTGTTGGTGAGAACACACCTGTAACTCCCTTTTTTCCATCTATAGGTGCAGAATGACCCGTGCAGCCCGAACCCATGTCACAATAAGGCCCAGTGCCACAGCCTGATGGGAGATTTCTACTGCAGCTGCCCAGATGACTACGAGGGCAAGACCTGTTCAGAGCTTAAGGACCACTGCAAGACCAACCAGTGTCAAGGTAACACAGCACCTGGAGAATCCTTCAATCTATGATTGCAAGATATATTTTAATGAACCAGCTGGAAGTAAGAGACATATACTTTCCATTCCAACTTTCTGGCCTGCTGATCATCTCTTTTTTTCAATTTGGTCACCCCAAGTGATTGACAGTTGCACCGTTGCCGTGGCAACCAATGACACCCAAAAGCGGGTGTGGCACATCTCATCCAATGTGTGCGGTCCCCACGGTCGCTGCATCAGCCTGCCTGCCGGGAACTTCAGTTGCTCCTGTGAGCCGGGATTCACTGGCACCTACTGCCATGAGAGTGAGTCATTATTAGCTCAACACACAACACGTAGACTATATTTATCATCAGTTACCCTCACTGGGAACCACATGATTCTTACGGTAATTCAGACTCCAGTGTCACTAATCATCTCTCTCTTAGTTTAGTTTACAGCAGAAGGAAAAAAACACAGAAAGAAAATCTGGAGGAAAACATAAGCAGGAAAATGCTTCCAGAGCACTCATTGTCTGTGCAGAAAAAAAATTTCACATCCGGGTACTTGACATGACATCTGTAAATATCTCTGCTCTCTCTGCCTACAGACATTAATGACTGTGCGTCATCTCCCTGTAAGAACGGAGGCACTTGTATCGATGGGATCAACTCCTTCCAGTGTTTCTGCCCAGACGGCTGGGAGGGCAGTCTATGTGATGTTGGTGAGTATGTGTGTGTGACTGTGTGGGTGTGGGTGTCTGAGAGAACTGGGTTTTTGGGGTCAGTGTGAGCAACAGCACAGGTGTGCAAGTTTTGGGGAAGAGCCTTGCTAAGTCTTGCTGCCTATGAGTCACATATCCTGGGAGAATCCATCACTGGCCTCCAGCAGCAGAGGAATGATCAGCAGTCTGAGAATGTTACGGAAGACAAAACAATGGCGGATTTGTTGAGATAAAAGGAAGTGGAAAAATGTTAACCAGTTAACCAGTTGACTGATTCTGAATCTGTTTTGTAGCTAGCATATGCCCACAGTTACTTACATTGGTCAGTGTGCACATTTGCTGATGACATTATTACTTATATTACAGAACTGATACAAAAGCAGAAATAATTTAATTGTTTGAATAAGTGAGTGTAAAGCTCCCAATTGACTATATATGTATATATATATATATATATATATAGATATACTGTGTATATTGATATTTTTGGTCATTAAAACTATACCAAACAAATATCAATATAGCAATCTTAGAAATCTTCTGCACATCACACAACCACATGCATAGTCATAATCTTAAAGTTTATAACAGTGTGAGTTATTTTCGTGCTTCCAGACATTTGAAGAGTGTAGCTCTGTGTTATCAAGAGATAAAATTGATATAGAATCAATAACTAAATTAACTGCACTGACCCATTGTATAACTTTGTTCCAGATGTGAATGAGTGCAACAGGAACCCCTGTCAGAATGGAGGCCAATGTGTCGATCTGCTTAATGACTTCTACTGCAACTGTGTAGACAACTGGAAAGGAAAGACCTGCCACTCACGTAAGTTAATACGTGTGTGTTAGAGATTGTGAAGACATCTGTGACCATTTGTTGTGTGTATGTGGATGTCCGTGTAAATAGCGTGATAGAAAAAATGAGTAAATGTGTATATGTGTGAAGTTTAGATGGTGAAGCTAAAAAAAGACCATTTTAATTGTTATAGTGAAAAAAGTAGAGCCCATGAAACTCGTCTGAATGGCGTCATTGTGTTTCCAGTTTCCATGTTCTCGTGCAAGTCAGGTCTTATATTTTCTAACTACCTCAGCCTCTTAATTTTCTTTCTGAGGCATGATGCCCTCACTGGCTGTTGTGCCGGCTTGTTTTACTCTCTGACGCCGTCTCTGAACTTTGCTTTAGAGCTGAATTAATTGCTACTCGACACTGGCACAGAGACAAGTGTTTGAAATTTTTTTCCCATGCTTCCTCGGTTCAGGTGAGAGCCAGTGCGACTCCACTACCTGCAGTAATGGAGGGACGTGTTACGACCACGGAGACTCCTTCCTGTGTAGCTGCCCCTCAGGCTGGGGTGGCAGCACCTGCAACACAGGTCAGACACTCACTGCACTCTAATTACACTGTTATGGCTGTGGTAATAATAGTGTAATAATACGATGCGATATTACATTGTTACGGCCTATCAGACTGTGATTGCAGGCCAAAGAGCACTCCCACTGTGGGCTGGTCAGAATAAAAACATTTTCATGAAAGGGAAACTTCTTTGTTTTTCTTTTTTAGCCAAGAATAGCACATGTGACTCGGGTCCATGCGAAAACGGAGGGACGTGTGTCGGAGGGGGAGACGCCTTCACCTGCATCTGCAAGGACGGCTGGGAGGGGCCCACCTGTGCACAGAGTATGTCACTGTTGGAGCTTATGCCATGTTGATGTCATAAAGGATGGATGATAGAGATGGAAAAAATTCCAATATTTACAACTTGGGAGCGTTCACATCATTGGACAAGTCAAGACAGTTGCGAGATTGTAGAGTTACAATTGACAATTTAGCACTACATCCATTAAAGTTGGGTTTAATCACCTTGAACGGAGGACGAAGCTGACTTCAGCTTCCTTTTATTTAGTGCCAAGTTAGATACCAGGGCTTTCTGAAAAATCTTTCCCTGTTCAATTACCACTTGGACATTGACATGAACACTATTAACAGGTCAGCAACAGGTAATAACTGGAATATGACTTGAACGCAGCATCAGATAGATTTAGGTTTACTTATTTGTCAATAATAAAAGTAAATGTGAGACTGCAATCATTTAGTTGCGACATACAGTTAAAACTGGCAAGGATGATTGTAATAAAAGCTTTGGTGTAAGATGACCAATTTTAAAGGCAAGTCAAAAAAAACCAACAAAATATCAAAACAGACTTGGATTGACTTTAGTTACCACTTTTTTGACAATCTCTCATGCTGCTGAAATAATTGATTAAAAGTAATTCATTCTCACACATGGGGAAAATGATCCGACCGGGTTTCAGGTTTTGTTGGGAATTGGAATTTGAAAGTTACTGATCATCATTCGGTCTTCCTTGTCTCTCTTACAGATGTCGATGACTGCAATCCACATCCCTGGTAAGACAGATTTCTTTTCATTATAATACTAGAACATTTTAGTATTAATGCAATGTTTTCACCTTTTTGGCCGTTATTGGTCGTGGATTATTTTCCTGGCTGTGTAGAAAGTCCAGTGCTGGTTCAAAAGAAGTCCGACAAACAGTTTTTTTCTGGCATGGTTTCAAGAATCTCTCAACACTCTCAACATGCTTTGGAGGGGCTTTTAATATCTGTATTTCATCTCTTAGATTCAAAATAGCTTGTTTTTTGTTTGTTTTTCTGTTATGGTGTTTTAATTGGATTATATTATTAACTGGTGCTACAAACAGCAGAAGTGAGGATTTCACCAGTAGAAACCTGTTAGAAACTTCTTTTTATTGATCAGCTGGATGTTGAGGCGTTCAGCGCAGAAGCCTCTTTAACCATTTTGCTCTGCATTTGCACATTTTATTATATTATTATTAGTTTATTGCCTGTTTTGGTGTTGAAAATGACCTGATTTCCTCTGCAAGTTAAAGTTGACCTCACTTGATCTTGGGAATTGATTCAACTGAGGTGGTCTGGACTGCAGCCCTAAATTCTAGTGATTTTTATCGCTGCCGGGTGGGGCACCTTTGATCCTCACCTTCACTGGATGAACTCCAATAACCTGAGACACATTGTTTCGACATGAGAATATGAAACTCAGCATTGGAGCAGCTACAAATCTGATTTTATGCTTTGTGTGTGTTGATTGTGTGTTGAAGATGGTTTTTGCTGCTCAGATGTGAGGATGCGCTGCTTTTCTCTGGTTTATATGATTGTAAATTCAACATATTTGGGTTTTGGAGTGTTTGTCAGACAAAACATTTAAAGGCATCAACTTGAGTTTTAGGAAATTGTGATATGTTTTCTCTATTTTTTGACATTTTATTGATAAAGTTAGTATAGAAACACACGAGTGGAGAAAAACTGGGGACTCCTGACAGCTTCTATAGATCAGAGACGCTACTCTGGACAAAAGCCTCCCCCTTCCTCCCCCCTTCTGTCCTCCTCACCCTCCTCTACAATGACTGACAGGTGGATTAGTGGTGGTTTTCGTTTTGGGAGGAGGGGGTGGAGAGAGAGGGGGGCAGGAGAGTGTGAAGAGACGCCCCTCTCACCATTCACCGGCCTCGACCTGGGGGTAGTTGTGAGAAGTGGAGGTGTTGGGGGGATTGGGGGGGCTCAGTATGTGGTCAGCAGGGATTTACATATGAAGTCTGGACATTGATCAGGGATCAGCTTCAGCCTGCTGACGCTCAGAGTCTCTGGAAACTCTGCGGGAAAAAAAGTCTGATAGTTTGTCTCAGAGAACACGAGACAAAGTTACTGACTTCAGTAGATTACACAGACGCTTGTGTAGTAGTGTGGATGATTACCAAGAGACAGAAAACAACAAAAACAACAACTTTAAGACCTGAAAGTCGTGTTTACTTTTGTTTGTTTTACCTAGGACACGTGTACATGTTTAATGTCCAAGATATTAAAGAATAAGATTAAGTTTTTGAACTAAGTCAGGACCTGCTACAGTCACCAGCAGGGAACCGGTGGTAATACCAGTTCCTTCACTTTCCTAATAATTTCCTACAAAAACGTTTATCTAACTGGTCATTTCTTCAGAAGTTTTCTTGAAAGCACCGCGTAATGTTGTAGTTATTGTAGTGAAATGGAGAAAGAGTACAGTTGGCAGAGATGATAAGTACTTTCTTTTTAATCTCCTAATATATTTGAGTTTCGCAGAAAACATTATAAAATTGTATCACAGTCATATGGAAAAAGGAAGTTATGTTAGTCAATTTGTAGTATTTGTCATCATATGAAACTTCTTGGGGAGTTTCCGGTTCCATATGAACTCCTTTTAAGGATGTTAAACCGCTGAGTTTACATCGTGCAGCTCAGTGGGCAGGATGAGACACAGTTAAAGATTTCATTTCCACTGAATTTCTGCAGGACTTTGGGTTAAAGAATCCCCTAATTGGCAGACCAAAATCACTTCTCAGAGTCAAATATATCAGCAAACAAAGTTTTAGCACTGTGGGCATTGATTTTCTGTTTTGTACCTGCAAGGAGAAGCAGAATGTTTATCAGGGAAGAAATTTGAAGAAACTTAGAAGGAATCCACTTGTTCAATCTCTCTTTCAACCTCTGTCAGCTCTGCAGCAGCAGTGAATTCATGTGTTTCTTTCTGTTTCCTGTCTGCAGCTACAACGGCGGCATCTGCGTCGACGGTGTGAACTGGTTTCGCTGTGAGTGCGCCCCGGGATTCGCCGGACCGGACTGCCGCATCAGTGAGTCCCTGGGAACCGGAGGGGGCGTGTGGAGGGGTCAGGTGGGCGGGGGGTCAGAGGTGAAAGGCCGTGGCGGGGGAGCGTGAGCCGATTGTTTCAGGGCGACAGATTAGGAAGCCTTTTAGGAAGACGGTCTTAACCTCTCCCCTCTGCGCTGAGCCGAGGTCAGAGCTGAGGTTCGTCAGACGGGTCAGTGCGCTCTCCCGCGGCCTTCTGGGAGAAATCTCTTCAGAAAAGCCTTTTCAGAACCAGAGTGTTATCCAATTGAAGCGTTTCAAACCAAACTGCTATAAACCCATTGTGCAAAGAATGATTCTCTGAATTCCATCACTCATTGAAGATATTTGAATATAACATTCAAATCTCTCAAAGCTCAGTTTTTTTCTCAGCTGAAGTTAAGCTTCAGAAAGAGAAACCAACAATGCAAGTAAGACTTGTGTGAAATGTATAAGTTAAGATGAAAAAACAGGTTGTTCTGCTACTTTAAAGGTACTGCAGCTCTACTTTAATGACTCAAGATTTTAGAAGTTATCTGGAACGTTTTACTTATTATGAAGGATATACCTAAATACATTTTCTGATGATGCCATATGATTTATAGGTACTTTATTTATTTACCAAAATCAAGAATAGATAATAGCTGTTACCTTGAAGCTCCTGTAAAAAAAAAAAAGTCTGAACTGGGCGTTATATATTATACTGCATGTGTTTAATGTGTTAAATGTGTGCATGTGTTTAAAATTAGAGCTCTGTGGTTTTCTTCTACAGACATAGATGAGTGTCAGTCGTCTCCTTGTGCCGAAGGTTCAACCTGCATGGATGAAATCAACGGCTACCGCTGTGTCTGTCCTCCAGGACATGCTGGACCTCGCTGTCAAGAGTGTGAGTACGATACAATCTCAGTCCCAACGGTGTTTTATAGATTTGGATTTGCTGCCATGTTTGCCACCTGCTGTGTTACGGTTACTTTATTTATAATTCCAGGTAAAAGGTATGGGAGCAAAATAAATTATATCAATTTTTAACATACATCTTGTTAAATGGCAGCTGGTCCACAGCCGCCTTGGAATGGATGTAGTGAAGTTGTATTTTCAACACGTTAATTCAAGCACAGAATATTTTTGTTTGTGCGTTTTAAGGTATGAAAAAACTGTTACTACGGCAATACAACATAAACAGATGTTGTATAGTTTCCTGCTAAAAATGGAAAATGGATTTTTTGCGTTTGAACATCAGTTTTTAAGCACCTCAAATGTGTAGACATCAAAATCAATGGGTTGTTCAAATGGAATCTTGTTGTGAACACGGTAACACGACTTTACTCGAAGGCACCAAAAATATTCAGTGTAGTGATCTTGTAGGAGGTGTGGTGGGTTTCCTGCAGTGCATCGGTTAAATAAATGCGAAGATTGACAACTGAACCACTTCCTCTCTTTTATTCTCTCCAGTCATCGGACTTGGGAAGTCGTGCCGTCATGCTGGCTTGCAGTTTCCTCACGGCAGCCGGTGGGAGGAGGAGTGTAACGCCTGTCAGTGTGTCAACGGATACGTTCGCTGCTCCAAGGTCAGGCTCACAGAGAAAACTGTTATTTTACCAAAACAATGATGTTGTATAATGATGACCCAACACCTGTTAATCTGTTCATCGTCGTTACACTACCGAGAGTGTTTACATAGCCAGTTTTCATACAAGTTAGAACCAGTAAATCACTGAAGCCGTGTTCTTCCAGGTGAGGTGTGGTCGTCGGCCCTGCCTCCTCCCGAAGGCTCTGCCTCCTCCTCCAGACTCAAACCCTCCGTCGTGCCCTGGAGGTCACGAGTGTGTGGAGCATCAGTTCCTCACTTGCTTCTCGCCACCCTGCCACCAGTGGGGTGTGTGTTCAACGCCCGACCCCCCAACACCCCTGCACACCCAGTGTGAGCCCAACAGTGGTTACCTCGACAACAGCTGTGCTCGCATCACGCTCATCTTCAAAAAAGACAAAGTGCCACAGGTGAGGGACTTCCTGCATGTAGATAAAGAGTTATAATGTGGTGTTTTTGTTTATGGTGTGTTGTGCTCTGCTTTGCTCTGTTTTATATCATTGTCATTGAGGGGCATTTTTCATTATTGTCTTGACATTTTTCACAAAACAATTATTGGAACATTAAAGTGGGCTCGACCATCAACAGGATTAGTTACATCAGTTGCTTTTGAGCAAGGCACTTCAACCTGAAAAGATCTGCTTAACCTTCTCAGTGGTCCAGAGTGAAAATCTGTGGTTTTCCATAGCAGCCACAGTTTTTGACAGTTTTAATTCTTCCTCCTCCTTGGGTAATAAAAAAAGGAAATTCAGGAAATTTGAAAGAGGACAAAATGGCAAAAATAGCCCCAGCAATAAAAAAAAAAAAAGATGGGTGGCACACTCTGCTTTAAAAGTTCTGTTTAACGAGAGAATATTTGAAGTATGACTTTCAAGACATGACGCTTTGTGGTTTTAATATTCTATATCAAAGCAGGGTGTAACGCTGAATTAGGAGACAGACATTTTATCAGCCCTGATAGCGCTGCTGTGAATAGAATTTGTAAGTTTGCGAGTTCTCAATGAGAAAAGTCTGAAATTAGGCTGAAGAGACAGTTGAAATCCATCGGAAAGCCTCATTTATCCAATCATCAGGTCATTTTTCATCCTTGTTGATGTGTCATGTCATAACAATGCATTTGAAATCATTTTCCTCCCACCCTGGATTGTTAACATATGATAATTGCTGGATTGTTAACAATTATCAGATGTTAACAGTCCAGAAAATTATTTCGAATGTCTTGTTCTTGTCTTTTCTCCAGACAGCAAAAACAAATCAAGGAGGGAAGAAAAGTCCGTAAAGTTGTAGTTTTTATGTGGTGGGAACAGAGCTGACAGTGGTCTCAAAAAGACGTAAAGTTTTCCTTGAAGCTGCCTCTACTGGCTGTTTTATGCAAAAAGACTTTTACCGCAGCGAGAAATAAAGTCCTTAAACTTCCATTTAAAGCAGCAGACATGTTCTGTCCTTAACGAAGCTTGAATCTTCACTCTCTTGTTAGTCCAGATGGTATTTTTGTTGTTTACTACTGTATCATGAAACCTTAACCGGCCCCCTGCGGCATGTCTGAATAAAGTTTTATGAATGGAAATGAATCTGTTCCCCCGGAAAGATACTGATCTGAGATCTGAGCCTCAGTCTCCCCCGCTGGGCAAGGCATTCTGATTGGCTGCATCTGAAACAGACTTAGGAGGAATTAGAAGCTGATTGTTCCTCGCCAGCAGTGCAGATACTAATCTGTCTTATCTGTGTTTGTGTGTGTGTGTGTGTCACAGGGCACCACTGTAGAGAACATCTGCTCCGAGCTGAGGTACCTCCCTGTGACTCAGACGCTGGCCGAGGAGCGAGCGCTGCTCATCCTCTGTGACCTGTCGTACTCCAACAGCGACGCCGTGGAGGTCGCCATGGTGATTATTACACACAAACACACGCATACCTGCACACACACACACACATTGATGTAAGTATTGGCCCAACGATGGGACCGTCTTTGTGGTGGTGTTACATTAGAAGAGGTATCCAGATACATGATCCACAATTTTTTCTTGGTGTTACCACTCCATTAAAGTCTGTGAAGCAGGAGAAGAAAGTTTTCCTTCTGATGATATACACTTTTCATGAAATGCAGATACAAAATAAAGATAAGACAGCGTGCAGTAATTAAAACGAGTTAAGTACATCAAGCAAAATGAGCAAAAATACTGTAAATAATATTGGAAATGTGTGTGCTGAAGAACAGACGCTCCGCTTCTGAAACCATGATAACCAGTGTGCTGTGGAAGCAGCATTAGCTGCTAGCGCTAGCGTAACGCCTCAGGTTGATTGCTCCTCGCAGTCACTTTAATGTCATCTTTGGTCTTATTTTGATAGTCTCGTCCGGCTTTTCTATCAGCTACCACAGCATTGTGCTCTCCAAGTTAATTGCTGAGATCTGGGAACAAAACAGCGTCGCTCCAACAAAGCCTGACGTGTCAATAAACTAAAGCAGACAGACAATCAGACAGGTTGTAAACAAGGAACAATTTACGAGATTGTTTCGACCACTTTATTTATATATAGAGAGAGCAGCAGAATTCATGCAGGTATATTAGGTATATAGACAAACCAACACACACCTACAGATTTAGAAGCTGCTGTCTTCTCTCCCTCTCACCCTCTCTCCTCCTCACTTTCCCTCTTTCCTTCTCCCACTTTATTAAATCACACTTAATTTGTCACTGCAAATCGTTTCCAGAGGAGCCCAGTAAAATCCGAACCTTTTTCTATTTTCTGTTTCTTCCCTCTTTGTGTTAAAAAAAGAAACAAGAAAGAGAAAAAGAAAAGAAAGAAGAGGGAGAGGCGTTTGAAGCTTTTAACAACATCTGGATGAGATTTAGCTTTTCTGTTGGACACCTTGCTGATCTCTGCTCTCCCTCTTCTTCTTCTTCTTTCTCTTTTTCTTCTTCTTCTTCTTCTTCTTCCTTTTCTTCTTTTCCTCTTCCTCCATCTTCTTCTTTCTCCTCTTCTTTCTTTTCTCATCCCCTCTGTCTCTATTACCCCTCCTGCTTTCATTTACTTTCTTTTCTGTTTCTCCCCTGCCCTTTTCTTTGTTGCTGTCTTTCCTACCCCTCTCTCTCCTCTTTTCTCTCTCTTCCCTCGTTTCTCTCCCGGCCACCCAGACTCGGGGGAAATCAGTCACTTCGGGGCTCTAAGCTTTTAATGGAGGGGATTAGTTCTTGTTCCTCTGATGTTTGCAGGCCTGTTTTGAGCGACAGATACAGGAAAAGGAGTGGCGAACCTGACATCCACCCAAACCCCACAACAAGGCTTTCATAAAAAACCTCACTCCCACTCGCTGCCGACTCGTGTTGCAGCAAAATGTCAGCGCTCATTTCCAAGTGTGGGTGAAATCTTTATAATGTCAGCGAGCCTCGCGGAGTGCGGCTTCTTCTCAGCCGCCGAGTTGTGTCGATTTATTCTCTTCCAAAGGCTCTGGGTGTGTTTGTAAACCCCTGAAACTGATCAGCGGGCCGCTCTGCTGCGAGGCCTCCAACCTGAGCAAGAAACAAGTGGTTCAACATGTTTCAGTGTGCGTGTGGGAAAGAATGAGGAGCGCTCAGTTTGTCTTCATTGGGAGAGTGAGGCGTCCCTGCTATATCTTGACATGTCGAGGCTGCGTCAAGTGTGTTGGAAGAAATATCAAGAGATCTTCAAGTAGTTTTACAACACTCAGTTAGTGAAGCTCGAGATTTTTTTCATCAGGCAGTTCAAACAGGACAAGGCTTGATACAGATTTATTTAAGGTAATAAAAATGAGTCTTCAAAGCTGACTCAACTGCACATTTAAAATGCAAGAAAACACATTCAAGGAATAAGTCTGGCAATATCCTTTATTTTTCTTATTGTCAACAAATCCCATGAAAAAAACAAAACCAACAATGAATTGAATCCCAATGAAGGCTACTAACAAGTATTGTGTGTGTAAGCCTGATGTTTCTTCTTCCTCTGAGCCACAGAGCTCCATTGTTGAAAACTCACACGCTGTAGTTTATTTTAACTCAGTCCCACGTACACCATCCTGCTGCCCCAAATACTCACTAGAGCACCAAATGTGAATCAATCCGCCGCTGAAAATAGTCCACAACAAATGCTCTATTTCCTCCTGTTTGAGTAACATTTGTTAAAAACTACAGTGGCCAGCTGTTTGTGCTTTGCCCCGGTGCAAAGATTCTACGCTGTAATAGGGTGTAAATTATAAAATGACGGGCATCATCCAACATTTTTCAACACCAATACGACGTCTGTGTATTAGGAAGAACAGTTTCTTCACTACCTCACTACTTCTTCTATTTTTTCATTGAACAAAGTAAGCCAAACTTCTCAAATGCATCATATTTAATGCCAAAACAAAACACTGAAACAAACTAGTGTCGTCCAACCACGTCTGAAGGCAAAAATGTTTAGTACCTTTTGGAATGGCCACACTCGAAAGTGGGCAGAAAGCCTGCTGTCATAGAGAGGGGCGAGATGCGATAGTCAGTCAAATGGGGGCAACAGTGCACACTTTGTGTTGCGGTAAGTTGTACACACAGAAAGTGACAGAATTAGTCGTGTGAAGAATGAGGGAGTCGAGAGAGTCAGTCAGATTGTCGGTTTTGGAAACCCACTAAAAATTGTTGGACACCAACCAAGCACTTTGTTTGAAGCACACTGACACATTAAGGAGTGTACCATGTAATCGCAACGTCCCCGATTCAATTCCAGCTGAGGATCCTCGGTGCATGTCATTCCCCATTCACCCTCTTCACTCCCCACTTGTTTCCTGTCTGTCTCTCCACTGTCAGCTATCAAATAAAGGCAGAAAATGTCAAAAAATTAATCTTAAAAAAAGAAGAACATGTAAACCCATCAGCAGATGATCATTTTGGATACTCAGTGCTACAGACGCACTCTACAGTGCTGAGGTCGGATCCTCAGCCTTGTGTGTGATGTGGTCTGTCAATCACTTTGGGGGCGGGGTTAGAGGTGTGTGAATGAGCTGATTTCCTCAGGAGAAGAAAAGAGGAGTGTTTGTCCCCGGCCGAGCAGGGAGCACAGCTGGCCTGTTCTGTATTGTTTGTCCTAATTGAACTGCACAGCACACAGCTAATCCCCCTCTGTCCCCCCACCACCTCCCTGCTCTCACCCTCAGCACCTTATTAGGCAATTAACTCCACCCTCTGTGGTCTCAGCGGGGGGGTCCGCAGCCTGCCAGATGTTAGGATGAGAATCTCTTTTATTCTGACGGATGAATGTGGGGTTTTTTTTCTCTCTTTTTTGTTGTCCTGCATAGCCTCAAGCAAGAATCTGACCATTTGGCAAATGGGCTTTATTTTCTTTCTCTACTGTGCTGATTGCATCTGTCAGTTTCTTCACTAAACTTGGTGGTTTGGCATGTTTCACCCTTTACCTACAAGTCGGCTTTTCTTTACGTTATTGCAGACTGTTTTTCAAAGTGCACTACAAGGTTTTGGGGAGCATTTGGGTTCCCTGTAATGAAAATCAACTTTCAGATGCTTAAAACGAGCAATGCAGTTGAGAGCAGGGACTGACTCTCTGTATGTTTGTCAAGACAGTCGCAGCTTGTGAAAATCTTGTGAAAGTCTTTTCAGCATCGGAATGTTAAATCTCTTGTCGGAGCTTCCTTGAATACAACAAAAAGGACAATTTTCAGGTCCCCTATGGCAGCTACATTACCGCACAATGATAGCGCAACTGAAAAGTATTATCTGGCTCAACCAGCTGATTTTTATACCATAAATCAAATGATCTGTAACAAAGGTCTCCCTGGAAAGTAAGAAATGAGTGTAAAACCCAGGCTGGTCAACATGTGATGCAGTGTTGATGCAAAACAAATTGATTCCCTTCCTCCATCCCTCTCTCTCTCTCTACATGTGTGCAGTCCTTCGAGCAGGACGGGCGGTCGAAGGACAGTGATCGCGGACAGATCCAGAAGGCGGCCAGCGCCATCATCGGTGCCCTGTCCAAACGCCACAACAGCACCGTCATGCTGGCTGTGGTGGAGGTCAAAGTGGAGACGCAGGTGGAGTCGCCGCCTGTTGGTGAGTCACACGTTCCTAATTTTTGTTAAATGGGTAAATGATAAAATGTGGAGAGCTGGCTAACATGGTGGCTAATAGTTCAGTTCCTCCCAGTTCATGAGTGACATAACTTTTTTTTTTTCATTAAGGAATTTATTTCACATTTTGGAAATGGGCTTCTTTGCTGCATTTAGTTCAGAGTTAACGTTAGCCTGATGTGCTTAGCTCCTCAAAGGCCTTCTGATGACTCCAAAGCTGTCTTATTTACACTCTGTGTGTGCATTTAATATATGTGGGAGGAAAAAGAGACATCGTGGTGTAATGAGCAGTTAGCTTATATATTGAAGCTACTGACTGACCAACAATAGCTGGTTTTAGTGACAGCAAGCAGCATCTCTGAAGTCCTATCTTTTGTTTTGAGCTTAAACTCTTTAAATTCTAATAAGCAAATGTCTGTTAGCTTAACATGCTAAATTTACATGAAATCCACTTTTTTTGGTAGTTATCTTAAAATCAAGTAATTCTGTCCTCCAGACCAAAAACAAATCTTTACAGTAGAAGGTGGGGGCTTCTGGAAGTAAATGATTTTGTGAATGGAGCATGTTGACAGAGTCAGGTGCTTTTTATTTTCTTACCGAGAAATACCCCTCTAACATTTCCTCCGACTTCCTCCTTCAGGTTACCTGGTCCCGGTGCTGTGCGTCGTCTTCAGCGTCCTCTGGATCTTCTGCATCGTTGTTTGCGTCTGGTGGACCCGCAAGAGGAAGAAAGAGCGCGAGAGAGCGGCCCGATCCGAGGACACGACGGTCAACAACCAGCTGGAGCCGCTGCGGAGCAACGCCCTCAAGGACAACCGCGACAAAGACATTCAGTACGAATGCAAGAAACTGATGGGCCCCTCCGACAGGACGTGCGACGGGGCTGAGGGCGAGGAGGAAGGGGAGCAGGAGGGGGAGCAGGAGGAAGACGAGGAGAGGGCGCTGGGCATGGGGGAGAAGTGTCCACCACAAAAGTGCTCCGTAGCGGGGGCGCAGGACAGGGGGATGATGGGTAAGGGAGCGGTCATCTGCACGTCGCACAGCAGTCCGGTCAAGGCGCCGCACCGGACAGCGTACAGCCCCAAAGACAACCGGTGTAAAAACCTGAATGCCGCCAAGCTCAGCGAGGACATTAAAGACCACTATGTATGAACACATGAGAGGAGGAGGGACCTTCCTGAATCAAAGAAAAAAACTGCGATGTCTTCAACGTCACTGACTTTTCAACTCTTAAAAGCACCAAAAGTGAAGATTACAGATGCTTTAATTTTTTCTATTTTTGTTTGTCACACTTTATTTAACTTCTTCGCCTGCTGCACGGAGGCTTATTTTACCAAAAACCGACAAAAAAATACAGAAAAACACACAAAAAAAAATGACATGGAAAATAAACATCACAGCTTCTGGATTTCTGGATTTCTGGATTTCACTTTAATCGTCACACTGTTGGAATCAAGAAGAATTTTCACCGCTCCTGATTTTTTTCTGTTTACAAACTGTTGCTGTTTTCCACTTTGCCTCGTCAGAACTAACGCTTACCTTTTGTTCTTTTGACCTTGGAGATCTAACTGAACGTCATTGGCTGGCAGCTGTTAACATTGTTTCTAATGTTTGGTGCATTCGGTTCCTGTCTGCCTTAGCCCAAACCTGCGGGCCTTTTCTACACTGTCTTGATATTGTGTCTTTTTATAAAAAAAAAACTAAAAAAAAAGATTTTATATACATTTAAGTCCTTGAAAGTTGGCACAGAGAATCCACTGTATGATACCTGGCATGAGCATTTTTTGTTTACATTCATAAACATCTTTTCCATTTTGTGTTAAGGCTTAAAGGTTCTTACATATATCATTTTAAAATAATTGTGTCACTGCTTCCTGCGAGTCTACATGATGATTTTTCAGTATTTGCTTTGGTAGAAAAGTGCCTTCAGCCCTTATTTTTTTCTCCTCTTCTCTCCTCCTATAGAGTTTATGCAGAATTTAAAAACATATAAAGGGAAAGATGTCGTAGTAACAACTCTTCATACCACAGTAAAGGTTATTTTCTTTGCGATGTACATATGTAAATATAAAAAAATGGCTGTGTATATTTGAATTTAGTAACTTAAGTGATGCTTTGTATCATAGTTATTCTAAAGAATAAGACTGTTTTTGTGCTTGTTGTTTTTTTAATGATGTCATTCCGTTTATTAGTGTCTGCTGACACTATGACAGGTTTTATACAGATTTTCGGACTGTGTCCAGGATCCCACTGAATCATGAGCATTGGTTTAAAAAGAAAACATCATGATTGTTTGTCTTTTTGTGTTATGATTATGTGTTTCAGCTGTTAAGAACACAAATACAGAGTTGGAGAGCTGTTTGTTAGGCCTGTCTGTCGTTGTGAGAGGTTGTTAGGATGTGAGCAGTGTTGACTAAAAGCTCATACAGCTCAGCAGTCAGTGCTACAACTGTAGGAACCTCCTTTCCGACAGTCCTCTTCATTTCATTGGAGACTTCCAGCGTGAAACTTGATTTGTTTGAGGGGCTTTTGATCCCCAAAAAAACAGATTCTGAGGCCCACCCCGCCTGCAAGATTCACCTTTTTATAACAGCTATTTTAATTTTAGGTATCTGAGAGTTCATTACTTTTAAAGGCCCTTCTGCACCTACAGATCCAAGTCTTATGGGCCACCCATACTTATACCCGACTCACCCTTCTTAAAACCATTTAATTTTTATTTATTTCAATTGTGAGTTCGAGTATCCCAGTTTGTAAATTATGTTTCAAGAGCCCTTCTACACCCACAAACTCAAACCTTGGGCCAACCCTCCAAAAAACAATCAATGTTATTGATTTCAACACTGTTTGTTAGTAAGAGCTTCTAAATGATGTTTTAGCTCAGTCCACTGACAGGTCTTTGACAAATACTGTAGGTCTTTTTCGCTGTCTCCACATTTTGCGCTGGTGTTTCACATCCTTCTGGCTGTATGTGCGTATGTAAATGATAAAAACACCCTGTTAGCATCCTGTTTGAAAGCAGCAGAGTATCAGTGCACAGGCAGGTAATACTGGGCGACCTGGCAGCAGCCAGCAGGCCTCCAGCAGCGACATTTTTGGTTTTCTTTTTTTGTAATATCTTTGTGAAAGCTGCAGATCTTTCTCCCAAAAGTCTGGAGAAGTGAGACATCAATCGTTTATGTTAGCATGTCAGGAAGGCTGATCTCTCCTCATCGATCCGTGAAATGATGCAGAAACTGGACCGGTGTATTTCTGCACTTTTTGGTCCAATAGTATCATGGACATTTACTTAAGCTGTGTCCGAAATGACTCCCTCGTTTACTTTTTTAATACATGACAAAAACCTATTTTGTGTCATCATTTTCCATCCCTCTTTTCTGGCTCCATCATTTTTAATCCCTTCTAAATTTTAGGGACTCCAGCTGGTTAAAACGATTTTGACCAAATGTTCTGAGGAGCTCTGCTCTACGCTGCCTAGCCCATTACTTGCTCTTAATTAGGGACTCCAAATGGCACAAAATAAAGTAGCCCTGCTGTGTGTCGGCGAGTCGGGTCTTAAGCAAGCGCTGATGCATCTGATTTCGATTTTCAATACACACTTACAGGTCACACGGTCCAAACAACTTAAAAGCACTGCTGCCAGTCTCTCTTTAGCCTGCTCGTACTTCAGTTATAAATTTACAATTTTACGGTCTGTTGACAGTGGAGATGCCACGCAGGGCAGCAGGGTGTTTAGTGAGAATGAAAACCCTTCTTGTGCTGCGGGAGCCGCTTTCATGACGGCAGTCACCTCCCCCTGCTGAAGTGCCCTATTGCAAGACTCTGAATCCCCATCATTGACAAATCAAAAGGTGTGTGGTTTGAATGGGAATCGACTCGCAGTGGATGAGTGTGTATCCTAAATTTTTGTTTTCCCTCTTTAGCTCCGCCTCTCCTTGTGTATCTATTCTGGTCTAATGAAGGGAACAAGTTGTGTTGTTGTTGATGTTGTTGACTGTTGTGGTTGTTGTCCAGTGTTTGTAAAGAGTCTGTTTCTGCACTAAGAACACACAGGAGAAGAGAAACACTTAGCATTACCTCCACAGCGGTAGTGAGAAAAAAAAAGAGTCAAATATTGTCACTATTTGTGGATGAACATTATGTTTTCAATATTTTATGTTTTTGCTAATAATGCTGATGCAAATCATGTAAAACCCAAATTCATATTCTGTCAGTAAATTTTACATTGTGGTAGTCCCACAGGAGGGGCTGAATGTGCAGAACATTGTAATTATTTTGTACAAAATTTGGTAAAAGTCTTGGTTTGTTAGTGGAATTTTTTTTTGTTTGTTCTTAGAACGATCCTATTATTTATTAAAGTATTTTATACCAAAGTTTATTTTGTTTCGTCTTTTTTTATGTTAACGTATCCGAGACAAAGGTTTCTTCTCGGCTGTTGTTATCGTCCTCATAACTGACCCTTCACTAAGCCCCGCCCCCCTTAGTTACTGTTGCTATGCCTGTCTAGCTTTCCATAGAACTAGCTAATTACCGTTAACTCCATGAGTTGGTTGAAAACTCTGGCTGACTTTTTAATGTTTCCAGCTGACTTGTATGAAAACCCGTACCCCAGAAAACATTGATATCATTGCTACATACACGATATAACTCAGCACAGTGCAATAATGTAAGAAAGACTAAAGGCTAAAGCTTACAAGCCAACAGGTCCAAGGCAAACAGCAGCATCTTCTTCATCTTCACATCATTGTTCTTGTATTGCAGGACAGAGCCACGGTAGTGTTATAGTACAGTATCATAAGAAAACATGTCAACACATCAGACTTATTATTTCTTTCTAACATTAACGCTGTTTTGAAAGAAGTACATTGTAAGTTACTTGGACAACAAAGATTAGACTGCTTTATTGTACAACAAGTATTTTCAAACAATGTGTTACTTTTACATTAGAAACGGATTTGAGGATGAGGACTGACCAATGAGTTTGGAGTAGTCATCTCAGGTACAACGTTACAGAGTTTTTATTGTAGCATTAATTTTACATTCTAGAAATTTAGTAAATTTTATTCACATGTATATGAAGTTTTATACATTCTGTCTTTTTTTTTTTCTAAGATGTCTTAATACCCTGTGCAATCTCCAGGTAGCCAATCAGCCACCTCTCTGCCTCCCACCTCATTTAGCGCCAGGCCTATGAGGTGAGTCCTTTGCGCGCCTCCATCTGCCCCCTTTAATGACACTGTGGGAAATGATTAACATTAGCCCGCTCTGCATGAAAGCCTTCCAGCAGCTGTGCTGGATATCCATAATGCTTGGTGGGACGTTATGTGCCGTGCTGTGTGTTCATTAACCCGGCAGTTGTTTTGGGAAGAATGGGAAACGTGTCCGGAATCCTGGATGGTGCGGCGCTCGGGTCACATGCGTGTTCAGCGCGCGATTGCTGACCTACTTGGAGAGAAGTACAATGAAGGAGAAGGAGAGATGATGGTGTAGTAGAAGGAGGAAGGGCCGGTGGTGACATTAGGATCGCGTGTCATCCTACAATGCAGCATGTAAGCTGATGCCAGATTCCTACAGGAGCGGGTTATAGTGAAGGCTGTTGGTCCTCACAGGTTCATTTTTCCATGCTGCATGTTGGGCTTCAAGGTGTTTCAGTGCCAGAGAGTGTGGAGAATGAAACAGACATGGATTAAAAAGTAGCTGCAAATAAATATAATAGTTCATTCTTGACATTTGAAATAGCAGCTGACAAAATAGTTTCACCTCAAGGTCCATTTAGTAGCTGTTAAAGAGCTTAACACGATATCTAATGATCTTCATCAGCAGATACAGTTAACAGCATTTTAGATGCTTAAATGTCGTTTTTTTTCTTAACACTTTAAGGTCTTCTCGTCCATGTTGGGGCATTCAATTCATTGACATCTGGGCAAACTCCATCTGCTGATGAAGATCATGTGATGTAATCGTGATGTAAGTCCAGAACAAATGGAACTTGTGATGAGATTGTTTTCTCAACTTGTGTTTCAAGGTCAAGAACGAACTTTCAGGCTCAACTTTTAAGCCAATATAGACGAGGAGTCCTTTAAGTCTTTAGAATGAAAATTTGAACAGCTGAGATGGGTGACAGCATCCACGAGCTTTGTTACGTGCAAATATGCATTTTAAAGTCCAGCTGAAGCTCATATGAGGCTTCAGCTGGACAAATCATGTCAGCGTTTTCCAAAGTTACAGTATTTGTTTGTGTTTGCCAGTAAGAAGGGATTGCTTTTTACATCTCTACTTACAGCGACCAATAACTCTTAATGTACGTTTGGGCATGAGAGAGTTGTATAAGAACCTATCCATAAAGTTAAGCGCTGTAAAGAATACTTGTCATGTTTCCTCCCCTGGCAAGTGCTGTCGATGGGATACTATTCAGAAATTGTGGTCTTTTGGCGCTCTCAGACTGTGTTGTGTTACCATGTTGATGCCCATTTGAATGACCTACAGATGTGTTTTTATGAATATGTAAGTGGAAAGGTTCTTTTAACCCATTTTGTTGTCGACTACTTTTAATTCCTAAACATGATTTTTGGAATACAAATATATGTATATATATATATATATATATATATATATATATATATATATATATACATATATATATAACCAATTTTAAAACAGGAACAGGGAGATGTCCATTTGTGTTGCGTATGAACTTCTCAGTTCTCAGGACTTCTCAGGAAAGCTCATGAGTTGCATTTGAAGGCAGCATTTAGCTGGTGCAATATCACAGTTATTCATTGGCTGGCTTTGTTGTCACTCACTCATGTGTAGTCATTCATTGGCTATCCTTAGGCCACATGGCATCAGGTTAGCCAATGAGCAGCAACACCTTTAACAAACTGGTGGTGGGCATGAGAAGATTTCAGGAAGTGGCTTTTTTAGTGATATTTTAGCAAAAATAAATGTGCATGAAACAGAGCTGAGAATTCCAGTGAACATCTGAGATGTGGAAAAGGCTGCATCAGTACTTTGGTGAGTTTTTGGTGGAGTTTCATTGACACTTTGTTTGTTGTTTTTAAATGGCGGCCATATTTGGAAATGTCTTTGTCTGCAAAGAAAGGGTAGAAAGAAGTGTTTCCACCTGGTATTTACAGAGGAGGAGTGTAGCTATAGTTCTGGGGTGAAGGATCAAGTTTAGCCAAACTCTTGTTCTGCCAAATAAGCAAGTTTAATACTGTTGGCTACAACTCTTGATTATTGCATTTGCGTTGCGTAATTGCAAATTAAACTTCACTAAACTGCTGTACACAGTTTATTCAACACCTGTGAAACAGCCATGCAGCTACATTAATACTGCTTTGCTGAAGCTGTGTCTTTGGATTGAATATATTTAACTGGCAGTCATGTTATTGTGTCCAACCCTTGTGTCTTCCTGTAACTGTTCATCTGCAATCCTGCGCTCAGATTTTATTTACAAAGATTACAGCAGGTGATTTTATTGATGACAGACTGCTGTAATCTTTACAGTCTTCAATGGTCTTCAATAGCAAACAGTAATTTAAGATTACTTGTCTTAAATTTCTGATAATTTTTATCTTGCAATATTGCTCTACATGGTAAAATCCACCAATTACACTGGAAAGATGCATTAAATAAGCCAGATCTACGTACATATAAGTCCCCCTTAGAGAGGACAAGTTTACAGGATAGTGTAGCAGGAGAGACAAATGTTTTGCATTAGGATCTGTCCAGTTAGGTTTGTTGGCACCTAACCATCCTAAATCCAACTACATGCTTGGACAACACTAACTGATGTGTAAAGCTTCATGACAGAACATCTTAGTTTCACGCTCCATTTGATGCCTGTCCTCGTGGATCATTAAAACGACCAACACAAAGCGGTCTCCACGGCGACGCGATGAAGGCTTAGCTTGATGTTTAACTGAACGTCTCACATCTTCTGCATCCAGACAGACAACTCACTGTGGCAGATAATCTGCGGAGAAGATGGATGGCTGCCATACCACAATCACCAGGTATGCAGGAACAGTGGAGCCACCTCATTTCAGGTAAGCTGACTGGTTCACCAGAGAAGAGACACTATAATGGATCTAAGCATAGCAGTTCCACCCCAACAAACCTTTGTTTTAAGGTCAACATTCTGGTTGCTGCATATAAAATCTGAAGATATCGTTTTATTTATTGTCACATTTCACAGACAAAAATTCAAACTGAAGAAATATCTATTAGCTACACAACCCCATGTAAGTTAAAACTCCAGTGAAGTGTGTATTTAAAAACACAAGGCTTGAACCAGGATGTTCTGTTTCAGCCAAGTACAGAATGTAGCAGGAGCATCTTCTCACAAACAGTTTGTCCAGTTGAATCTTTTTATTGTTGTATCTCAACTTGAGACAATGCTGGAACGTAGCAGGTAAATGAAAATGGTTTACTTACCAGTGGCATGCACACACCCTCCAAGGCAAACATGTTTTTGTCATGGACCTCTTAACAGACCAACAAACAGACCAGTTGGAAAAGACTTTGTACCAAAATATGAGGAGATGTTAAATCATGTGACTGTCTGCAGTGTATTTATGGAGACACGGGGAATACAGTTAATTGTATAGTAAACGTTACTCTTTTGTATTTTCAAACCGTGATGATTTCAAGTCAAATTATAGTTCAAGTTCACCTTTTCCCTTTTTTTGCTGTAGAGTGCACCCAGAAGCCCCTCTTTGTTAAAGTTAGAGGTCACACAAAGCTGAAGCAGAGAGGGAACTGAGGGTGTTTGTGCCCCTCTGATGTGACATTTTGTCAAATTTTAAACGTGTCTTTTTAAGATGAAACTACATCCTGGCAAGGCTGTAGCTTACACTGAGGACACCGAGGTCATGTCTTTGGTATTTTACTGAATAACTCCAGTATTTCAATTTGACTACCTTTAGACCAACAACAAAATAATACTTCACTGTTCTAGCAGCGTAGAGAAGGCTTTCGAAAAGCATTTATGTAATTGAATGGTTAATACTTTTTACTAATTCTTTTTTTGGTGTCTGTTCAATTTTTTACACCTGGTACTGGGACACTTTCAGCTGCAGAGTGAACATAAATACCAAAATGTGATCATATTACACCTTAAATATTACACTGAAATGGCTCAAGCGGGTGCGGTTAAGTCACCATCAGACGGGTATGCGAGCAGTGCCAGCCTCGTCGGGGTATCACAGTAAAATCCAAGGTATTCCCTGACCTGCTGGTCTGGCGCCACTCAGCTTCTAAACACAATGACCCAGATATAATGAAGCCGGGAGGCTCAATGACTTTCCCCAGCCTCCTCCTGCTTCTCACACACACCCTGTCTCCACACACACACACAAACCTCAGTCCACACACATCTGTTTTCACCAGATCACCAGCAGCTTGCTTTAGTCTCACACACTCACTCAAGTGATGATGAAACACTGCCACAACCACTGGTGCTGGACCAGGTCCCCGCGAGTCTCTGTGTCAGTATCCAGCTCACGTCCAAACGCTGCTCAGACCACATCACCTAATAATAAACACAGACTGGTGCTCTTATGTTTCCCAAAATGTGAGTCAGTGCATCAGCTAACTTTTTGGCAAATCTTAAAGAGGACGTGACAAGATTACAGAATCGGTCGAGCTCCGGTAACTCTGATACATGACGCGATTTCATTGCTGCTTCCCACCTAAGAGGTTTTTTGTGTTATTTTAATGAATTAATTTGTCGCCTCTGCTCCATGTGTACCCTGTGGAGCTTTTTATCAGCTGTGAGTATTGCGTGAGGGGGTGACATTCAACAAGGGTCCTCGTTTGGAATTGTACTGGGGACGCTGGAGTTACATACACCCCAACACCTTTGCTGTTTTTGTGGAAGCCTGTAACCGTGAGTGGCAGGATGACATGAATGCTTTCTCAACAACTGAAGAAGCAGAAACGGATATACAACACCTGTGTATTTGAAAAATCTGTTCACATCAGCCAGCTTCGATTTAAACAATTGCAAATGTGCATAAAACAGGTGTAAAGGTAACTTAACTAAAAGTAACTTAAGTAAAGTTCTTAACCAAGTGCTCTCCTATCATTTAGATCAATCTAACATTATTTACATGATCAAAAATATCAATAATCCCCCTGCATCAACATCAACTAAACAAACACTTTCCTAAACCAGAGATATTTTCTGTTAAGTCTGGCTAGAATCAGGTCATTTGTGCACAAAATTAGTCATTTACACCTAGCTAAATTTCAGTGTAGCCCACAAATGACTGAACTGCTTTATTCACTCAAATTATTACCCAATACCTGTTGGGCTATTTGGAGCTCATCACATCTATTAATTCTACATTCAACCACAGTCATTTTGAGTCACCCTGCCTTAAGGAGCTGCTGATCCCAAAAGAATTTACTCTTTAGGTTTCTGAAGTTGGAAGATGATTTGCGACCATGTCAGTCAAACCCTGTACCAGTCGGATGTGTTCGAAGCAGATAGGGGCTCAGGGTTCGACAGCATGTTAGGAGGAGGTGAGGGAAACGTGCACATGGAGAAGGAGACGGGGAGGGAAGCAGGAATGCTCGGTGGAGCTCCTGAGGACAGCAGGAGAGCCAGATTCCTCCTCGGAGCGACCACGCCTCAGCCTCTCAGCTGGCGGTGAGCCCTCCGACTCCTCCCAGGGTTAGGGCAGAGTCCACATGTTCAAACGGAGATGAAAGGCCCCCGGTAGGAAGGTTGTCGGTGCCAATACCAACCGCCTGCCAAGTAAGCCCTGCTTAGCGGCGCTCTCCCAGATGTTCCCGACACTGAATATTCTGCTCTTCGCCTCTCCCCGGGGACGAGGAGGGAGCCTCCGCTTGACCCCTTCACATCAAAGTGTGGAGGAGGACTCAAAACAATGAGCACTTCCAGAGAGGGAAGGAGGGAAAGTTTAGTGTGTGTGTGTGTGTGTGTGCAGAGAGAGTGAATCAATGATTTAGGAGGGTAAGAAGTGGGTTGGGCCTCTCATCAGAATAGCTGACATTAATGCCTATGTCCTGTGGGTATGTATTCAGAGAGCATAGACTAGGTCAACACATACTTTGAGCCCACGCCTGCATCCTTTTCCTGATAATTTCATCCATACTGTACTGTGCATACATGCAGGAGGAGTTTGAGTCATGGCAACATCTGCTTCATGGTATGACCGAAGTGAGTAAGTAACAGTAATACCACTACATATAAAATACAGTATACTTCAGTAGTAACTTTTCAGATCGTCATATATATCATTGGATTATTATCACTGATGCTTTTATGTATAAGCAGCATTTTCATGTTGCAGCTGGTTGAGGTCCCAACTCACGGTTCACTTGCCATCTGTTTCCCGAGCTTTCAACCATGGTCTTCATCAGCAGATGACAGACTTCTTGTCTGTGATGGCTTTAAGTCCATTCTATACAGTGGTGGAAAAGGTACCTTTTACAGAATTACAGCAAGAAAAACCTGATTCAGTGTTAATCTGGGCACCTGACTTTGGTTTGAGACAGACTTGAAAAACTGTGAAACTATCCTTTAAATGAAAGTAGCAATACCACAATTTCAAAATCCTCTATTACAAGTAAAAGTCCTGTATTAACAACAAAATGTATTTAAAGTATCAAAAGTTAAAGTACTCTTTACTTATTGATTATTAGTGTTGATGCATTAACATGTAAGTAGCATTTTAATGTTGCAGTTGGTTGAATTTGAAGTACTTTATATATAGTGTTGGGCATTTTCAACTATAACACTGCTTCATATTTTGTAAGATTATATGTTTTTCATCTGTAAAGTAACTAGTAACTACAGCTGTCAAATAAAATTATAGTAATTGAGTAAATGTTACTTTCCGCCACTGATTCTATATTCTGCTTTCTATTCTGTTTTATTCTTAACTTTAAGCCAACACAGACAAGAAGTCTGTGGATGAAATCATAGCAGCCACTGAGCTCACATGTCAACAGATCCATCTCCATGACAACTGAGCAAACTCCATCCGCTGAGGAAGACCGTGTGATACCTCAAAGAGGTAGCCTCAGTTGGGTCTGTAGTCTGGGTCTGGGTCTGTAGCTGACTTTCCAAGGTCAAAAATGAACCTTATTGCTTAACTTTATGTACTGTTTAGATCATTTCATCTGTAACAATGCAGGATATTTTAAAAACTGATCATATGTTTTGTTAATTTGCAAAGTAACTACTGTATAACTATAGCTGTCAAATCATTTTAGTGGAGTAAAAAGTACAATATTTCCCTCTGAATTGAAGTAGAGGTATTAAGTAGCATAAAATGGAAATACTAAATGGATAATGTAATCAAGTTAATTTACTGCATAACCACGAGTGTTCCAGTACACCGCTGATCTTTGCCTGATGAAAAGGATGATAAAGTTTTCCAACAATCTTCAAATGAGTGGGATTTTATCTTGATAACCATCTACTGTATTTTATCAAAACACTGAAACAGTAGGCTCAAAAGACTTGTCTAAGTAAGCAGTAAGAAAAATTACTAAATGAAAACACACAAAGTGTTCATTCAGAAGACAGTGGAGTTGTTTGAGTAATTTCATTGCCTTTTGAAATCTGAAGAGTTTGATGCGGCACGCCTGGCTTACATGCACACCACCCAAGGCTACGCATTTCATAGACAAGCCTCAACTCAGAGAGGAACGCCGTAACTCCCAATATCATCCACCTATTCATCACAACAAATGGAGTGGATCTGTTTCATGTCGGAGTTTTACTGCTCACACATAATGAAAGCGGAGGAGACTCTTTCACAAGGAGGGGAAAGTGGAACTTGTTGTGTTACTGTAAAACGCATTATCTCGATATGCTTACATAGTTGTGCGTGCCGCACACTGTTAATTCTTCATATGACGTGGTTCTGTAAGTTTTACAACGCAACAAAAACAGCCTGAAGGTGAAAGGAAAAGTTCAGCTACGGTTGATGGTCATAAAACTCAGTGTGGTTTCTGAACTCGCACGTACAGACGCCAGTATGTAAAGCATGTATTTTACATAAATGATATCATTTAAACACTATTTGAAACAGAAATTAAAACAAAAGTGAAATATTTTACTGTGTGTGTGTGTCACACTAGTATATTTAAAGTCTATACAAATGAACTATACACATTTTTATACATACAGACATTAATAAACAAAAATAATAAAATACTATTTTGAGTAAATGCTACTATTCTAATGGAACTATTTGAAATTAGTTCAAATGAAATACATAAATGTACACCTAAGATTTATTCAAATGTATCTGTATATCACTTTATTTGGAATATAAAAATATACAAAATAATTTAAAATGAAAGAAAATGCACGTAAGTACTAAGAATGACAATAATTAAAATTTACAAAATAGTAAATGTACTATATTTATATATTTAAAATATATTTCAAGAAATAAAAATAGTATATTTCAAGTATAGGAATATACACATGTATAAAAATATACATACAGACATTATTCATTTAAGCATATATTTTAAGTATGTATTAGTATTCATAATTAAATTATATGAAACAAATTAAAATTTTACAACATATTTCTATAGTATAATTTTTCATATTTAATATAATATTGTGTTAATAATAATTTAATAATATTTATATTTAAAAATTTTCTAAAAAATATATGTATGTATGTGTACATAGCTTTAGAATTCAATAATCTACTACTTTTGAGTAGATACTGTTATTTATATTGAACTATTTAAAACATATTCAACTGAAATAAAATGTTAATAATTTTACAGCTAGGATTATAAACATATGAATGTATATACCCTGTACAGTATATTAAGAATATATATAAAACAATTATATCAATGAAAGAAGATACAGAAATACTTATAAGGATAATAATTATAATAATAATAATAATGACAATAAACATATCTGATATATTGTGTATATCTGACTTTCCTCTAAGCACAGCAGTGTTAACCACATCTACATATCAGACTTTCTGACCTTTCTCTTCCCTCTGTTTTAGCCTGTACAACACACACACTCCCTCACACGCACACACACACACTTGCACACAGACACGACACGGGGCGAGCCGGACCTTACGTCATGCCATTTGCACGCTGTGAGGTCGAGCCCCGGGGCGTTTGGGTTGAGACAGCGTGATGGACGGACCACTGTGTCATCAGTTGGCCGGAGGTGCAACAATAAGGCTTAATGCGTGATTAAGTCCTAAATAAGCTCTCATTATGAGTGAGCACGTCAACCGTGAGTGCAGCGTGGCTCCCTTTCAGAAAACTGAACCCTGCATCCAAATCTACCCTTACACACCCCCCCGAACTCGTACTGTGGCTCCACGAGCTGTTTTAGTCTCTTTGCATCTTTGACTTTGTCGTCATTAGCCAGCATCTGTCTTCTGATACGTTATTTTAAGCAGCAACCTTTCAACATGAGTTAGTGCATATTGGTGCTGCCTTTAAGTTCCCGCTCCAGCGTCTGTCATTCAAATTGATGAACTGTCGAGAGCATCCAGCCTGAGGCCGAGGTAACCACCATCCCACAGTCCTTCACAGACACTTAAGATACAGATTGTGGAATGTGCCAACCTGCAATTTAAAAAAATCAGCCCTGCGGTTGACTTTCTAAATGGGTATGGTCTGCTGCTTGTTTAGCTTCACTCTTATTTCTGCTTTTTACCAATTTGACTGCTGTGTGAGCACCACTGGAAACACGCACAACAAATGGTGTCGGGCTCAAGTCATCAAAACATTAACGAAAGGGAAACTAATTTCAGCTGCTTGTGTCGACAGTCTCATTCTTTCGGTCAGTACCCAGAGTTCAAGACCGAAAGTGATGGACAGTAACTAACCCTTTTAAGAAGGTATATAATCATGCAATAAGTGTAGTGCCATGTTCATAAAATTAATTCCTCATTAAATTTCACCTAAATAATCGCGCTTACAAGGTGTTCAGTGACATAATAAAACCTCTTGAGCATCTGGTTCAGTAATTTAAGGTGTGTCTATGGGAAACTGTAAAATGTCCTCTCTCGTAGTTATGAATGGTCAGGTGTTTTTTTATGGTTTTATAACACTGTTGTGTTCTGTATTGTTTTGCGTGTGTTTTCCTGTTGAGTTGTGTGTATTTCTATAAAGGCCCCTCAAGGAACAAGTGTTGCAAATAAGCTTAGCTTGTAAATGTTGTGTGGCGTTGGTTCATGCTACGTATTTGTCCCTTTCAAATAAAAAAATGAATAAAATCAAGAGCTTTGCCTGCACCACTGCCAGTGCCTCACCTGTTGATCTCAAACTCTAGCTTATCCTCACCTGAACAACACCCTGAGGTACTTGAACTCCTTCACTAGGGGTAGCAATTACATGAAAGGGGGCAATCCACCATTTTATGACAGGAGTGCTAGACTTGGAATTAGTAATGCTTTCCCACAGTGCTCAGGGGCGAACGTCCCCAGTATGCTGAGTTCACGATCCAATGAAGCCAGCTGAACTAAGAATCAGCAATAAACCAGAGGTAACAACCTGTAGAGAGACGTCTTTACACTTTTAGCCTGATAATCAGACAGAACTAGTGTTTTTTAGTGTTTTATTTTCTTCATGCAACTTTACATCAGTTCACGTTAGCCAATTTCTGTTGTTGTAACCAATCCCGTATCCATCTCGGGACCTTATTTTCATTTGGCATGGCAGGTGTGGTAATGGTAGTTAGGAGCAGTAATATAATGTTTCTGATGACGATCGAAGAAATGTATTTCTGCAAGCTGACTTGGAGAAAACTGTACAGCTGCACTTATCTTAGTCACACTTATCTGCATTTTTGTGGTCATTTTTCTGTTATAATTTTTCATGGATGTGGCTATGAGAGAAGATGATGTCCCCATTCTTAATCCCTCCTACAAAGCTTTAATTGGTCAATTTTTTCCTCAATCTGGGGAAACGGCTTTCAATAAGCCCACAAGATTTATTCGAATTGCTGAAAAAAATAGGCTGTAGGTAGTGATCCAGATGTCTGGAACCAGCTACAGCTTCTTAGTTGCACCCAGAGAATTCGCCCAAGAAAGTCACAAACAGAACTGATGATAAGGGACAACCTTGGCGAACCACAACGCCCACCAAAAACATACTTCGCTTATCGATCTCGCTGGAGAGCTGTGCCGACAGTAGCAGCCGAGTTTCTAAACTGTGGCTTACACGACGAGAGGAATTCTTGATGTTCTGCCATCTTTATAATTCAAACATAATCTCAGTAACCACAGCCTCAAGTGTTGAGGTGAAAGCGTTTACCTGTCTGCAGGTCTGCAGGCACATTTTGTTCCAGTTTGGGGTTTATGCTCCATGCGTATTCCTCCCTCTGCTCTTACATCTCCTTTTTTCTCCCATCAGAATTACTTTAATTGCTGAAGGCCAAATGTACAGCAATTCATCTTGATGACACTGGTGCGAAAGCATTTTTACAGCTTAGAGAAGGTGTTATTTCAGTTTATACGGCGATACATAGTGAAGATATATGAGACCAGTCATACAATGCAAGATACATTATTGTGGCTAACAGAAGGTGTGATCTATATGGATTCTTGACAGCAGGACAAATTGGAACATTTTATTTTTGCATTCTGTAACGCCATAGGTTAATTTACAAAAAACAATTTATAATTAATAATAATTAAAAAAAAGTTTAATATACTATATAATATTGGGTGTCCAACTAGTGCGCAATGATAATTTAATATTATTGACTTTCAGCAGAATCATTTTGATCATGGATGGATTATTGAACAGGTCTACTGACGCAGGTCGACTCACAGAGACACAAAATGACTACAAAGAGATGTAAAAGGACTACAAAGAGACAAAAAACAACTACAAAGAGATGCAAAATGACCACAAAGACCCATCAGATGGACTACAGACACAAAAAAGGATGCAAAATGACTGCAAAGAGATACACAACAAACAAAAAGAGACACAAAATAACTAAAAAGAGATGCAAAACAACTGATGTGGGTCCCTTTTAATCTTATGTGGGAGGGGTGTTTTACATGTCTGCCCAGAGGCCCGCTGTCTCATAGTCCGAATATGAGTTTGATCAGGTTATAGGTGATTTTGCATACATTTGCGTATAGTATCAGAAAATATCCTCATTATCTTTATTGATTTCAACCATATACCCAGTCCTTAATAATAGGCCAAAACCCACCTGTTACCTGAGATAAGAATATATACTTTAAATTTGTACATTCTGATCTGCTAGCAACATGATGTACTGGGAGGTGCATGAGATGACTTTGACACTAATAGTCTTTTAACGTAACGTGTCTGCTTATCTCCTCATCTCTTCCCCCCATCAAAGGTTTTTCTTCTTTTCTCCTCTCACATCCAAACTTCCCTGAAGTGAAACATCATACTGGTCTGTGTAGTCCTGCATTTGCCTCTTCGGGCACATCTTACTCACACAGCACCAGTTTTCTCTCCCTCCTCTCCATGCTCTCGTCTTGCCTTACTCGCGCTTTCATCAGACTCCAACCTTCCCTCTCCCTCCACAAAAACTGCCAGATTTGGTTTGTGCCAGGCAACACCTCTGTAACATTAAATCAGCCTCCTTCTTTCTCTTGTTAAACCCCATCCTCGTTGAAGGACAGCATTGTCTTGGACAGTCTATCTCTGCCCTCGCCTCCATGGACACATTTCACTCATACCACTTTATGGTACCTGTCTATTAAGCTAGTTATTGTGCCATAGTACGATACGATCAAAGGCTGATGGAATGATAAACCAAGCTCTCCTTTTTTTTTTTAGCCCAGGCTAATCATTAGAAACCTCCTACACTACCCTCAGGATTTTGGAGGAGCTGAATTGGCATTTTAAATCAAACATGTTGAGATCTGCCTGCAGAGAAAAACGAGGGAGAATTTGCTGGAGAGAAAAGTTACCTTATAGCTGCTGTCAGATGAGAACACTGTAATGGCAATTTTGATTATTTTTAGCGTGCTTCTGCTTGAATTGAAGGATTAATTGTTCGTCTTTGGGTTGAGAAAGTTTGAGGGCCCTTGGGCTGATGAAGTCCTTTGAAAGCTCAGTGCTAAATTCCACAGATTTATGGCTGTTAATCCAAAATTGCTCCTGTTTTTCCAAAGTCCTGATTCTGCAGAGACAGGAAGAGCGTTTTCACCTAACAGCAGGGCAGCACTTTATACTGCAGAACATGAGATTGCAGATATAGATATGGTATATTCATCCACCAGCAGGACAAAGTTACACTACACACATGAGGATCTTGTTCAGATTACTGTAAGAGGCCTCGTCTGATCACCAGCATGTGTTTATTTCTATTTAGGTTTGTTCCCTGATCCTATTGGACTCGAGCCTTGGAGCACTGTAACAAAGGCTGAATCCATATTTGTGCATGATGTGGCCTTTGTGACCACATACAACACATATACAAACACGCAGGGTTATGATAAACATGAGAGACGCCAACTATATCCCTCTGGTGTCCATCTGTGACACACTGCAACCATGCAGACAGATCTGCCAATGCACAAGTTCAAACTGTACTTCATAAGAACATACAGTACAGTATAGTACTACAAAATGTACAGCATAATACACAGTCTACACAGTCACAATACACGCTTTTAACATCCGCTGTCACATAATTACGTAGCCTAGCGTAAGTGCAGTCGGATTCTCTTAGCACCGCGGTTGTCTTTAGCTAAGTACTAATGAATTCTCCTTCATATCTTCAAGTGGTTAGGAAAGGACAGAGGACATAATTTTTTTGACTATTCGACCACACCCCTGCTGTCTCATGTGGGCCACCGTAGTGACTTGGGAGAGCCCAGGGACCAAGGCATTTTTGCTACTGCTCTGCAGACGTTTTTATTCAGAAAGCAACACTGAACATCGCCCTAAGCTGATTGTTCTGTGCTAAATTTTTAATGTACTTTTTCACAGTTTCATAGAAAACTGTGTATTTAAAGGAGAAATGATGCAAAAAAATAATCAAAATAATTACATAGTAGAATATACAGTATGTACAGTATATGGGAGGATTTTTGTTGTTGAAGCCCCACTTTGTGTAGTGAAATCTTTGAGACTGTGGAGCAATGCAGTGAATACATTCTTACAAATCATTAATTGTGAAATCTTTGGAGAATCGTACTTGATGATTCACAGACACTCAAGTGTGAATGTGATGTCATCAATGATCTGTTTGGCAAACCCCTTGAATGTTCTGTGATTTACTCGACTTTGGTATGAACACGTCATTGCTGAGGTTGAGTTTGCCAGACAAACTACAGACGGGTTTGTGAGTGAGGGGATCCGGTGGCTCTGTTATGTTGTGGGGGGCATTTTGCTGTCATGGTTTGGGTCCACTTGTCCTCTTAAAGGGAAGGGTCACTGCAAATCAATACATAATTGTTCTGAGTGATCACCTTTATCCTATGATGAAACATTTCTATCCTGATGGGAGTGGTCTCTTCCAGGATGACAATGCCCCCATCCACAGGGCACGAGGGGTCACTGAATGGTTTGATGAGTATGAAAATGATGTGAATCATATGCTATGGCCTTCACAGTCACCACATCTCAACCCAGTTGATCACCTATGAGAGATTTTGGACCGANACCACCATCATCAAAACACCAAATGAGGGAATATCTTTTGGAAGAATGGTGTTCATCCCTCCCGTAGAGTTCAGAGACTTGCTCAGACAGACACATGGTAGCCCAACATCTTACTAAGACACTTTATGTTGGTTTTTCCTTTAAGTCGCCTGTCTGTATATAATCGTCATATGAGGAAACGTACAAGCATGACGTTTATTTCATCAGGAGTCATGTACAATCAACAATTCATCTGATTTTTGGTACCAACACTGAATGGTTACCATTAAGGTGGGGTTCGACTGTTTGTTGTTTTTTACTCAGGGACTGACTGGCATGGCATCCCCACTTCTACAGTAGGTTTGCCAAGGTATTGTATAATCTATAACTCTGACCACAGCAGCTGTCAAAGTAGAGAAAAAGTCGTGTATAAACATGGATCAACCTGACAGGGGAACACGACCAGCATATAAATCTTCTCCTCTCAGGGCCTCGGCTTTGATGTCCGACAACAAGAGCGGACCTGTGTTTTTCCACCCTGCAAGTGAAACCAAAGACCTCAGAGGATTTTGAGGAGGTGGTCGAGGACTCATTTTCTGCTGACCTCGACTTAGAAAAAGCCTTTGAACCAAACACCTCTTAGCAGGCTTGTTGTCCACTACGCTACTGCTGGTCCTGGATGGATGGACGGGTGGATGGAAAGTGGGATGGATGACTTCTCTTGAAAAGAGAGGTTCACTGCTCTTCAGAGGTAGCTGAGCTGAGACGACCACAGCAATGCTAAGTGGCTCCTGGGAAGAGGCCTACAGACAGCCAGACGGAGGTTAATGGGCCACTTCACCCCTGAGTTTCCAGGTCAGATCTCAAGATAGACATCAGCTCTGTGATAAACCACAACCCACCCGGCCACCCTTAGCTCAGGCAGGAAGGGGGAGAACTTTCTCTTGAACACAGAGATGTTAGTGATATTTGGTCCATCTGTTGCCTGGTGCTGTGATTTCTACCCTCCTTTCTTTAATGTTGCAGGAATTTCTGATTATTGAACTATTGCATTGTTTATTAATCACTCTGTCCCAGCTTTACCTAAATACTCAAATTGCAATGGAAATGTGAAATAAATCCATTGCAGGGTTGAATCAGATTTTATTTACATGCACCAACATTTTCAGTATCAAATAACTCTCTTCATGAGGTGTCTGTCTGTGTGGAAGCAATGAGGAACATTCACATTCAGATCTCTTCTGTGTATTTACATCTGTGTTTCAACATGGTTCACTGCTGCAACTACACATAAATAACTATGATGCGTCTTCTAACTGCAATGGAATTTTAATGCCCCCTGTAAATGGATCCATGTGACATAAATCATCATACCTTACTGTTTCAACATGGAAACGTGGAACCTGAACATCCCAGTTTTCACAGTGCAGAGGAGTTTAAGCCTGTTTGACAGAACAAAAAGAGAGAAAAAAACACATCAGTGTATGTAAATCAGGGCATATTTCTGTACTTCCTGTGTGATCCCCACCCCCCTGCAGCCATCCTACACCTCAGCCTGGCCAGTGCGGGCAGGTCGGTGCGTTGGCCCAAGCTTCAAAGCTTCGACTTTGCTTTTAACCAAAGTCTGACAGAGAGAGAGTTTGAGTCCCAGATGCTTCTTGTGGAAGTCCAACTGAGTGCCAGGAGATAGATCTGAATAACTGGCACGCTGGGAAACGGACAGTGAGACAGACAGTCTGCAGATCCCGGTGTCTCCAAGCAGCTCAACATTATTCTCACCTCAGTGAAACACAACTCTTGTTTTAACACCATGATCGACATGTAGAGCTTGTAACATGAGAAGGAAACACTCTCGGCAGAGGTATGCAGATGGGAAATTTGGCCTCGACATTAAAACGTTTTTTTTTTTTTTACCAATTGTTTCCAAAGCAATGTGTCTTTCGATTTCACTTTAAGTCAGATTTATTAGTTGGAACAAAAGTGAAGTTTATTTGTATAGCAAAACAAAATCATACATGTGCGCCCAGTATTATATATTATATTAAATTACAATAAGTCAGTGATTTACAGAATATAACCAAGCATATGCATGACTTTATAAAGCTGACAAGAACAGTGCATATGCATATTTCTGTATTTGTGCATACTCGTAGTCGTGGCTCTTTGACAGCTAGACATCTTTTGACCTGCAAATCACGAAACTGGAATAAATTAAAATCACTATAAACTAGATTTAAACATGTGTCAACCTTTTCCTCTACACATTATTGTTATAACCATTATAATGCTCTTAAATAGACATTAGTGCTGCTTGAATAATATGCAGCACCCTATTTCTGCTGTTTACCTCGTGATCACTGTGGCAGAGGATAAAATTATTGCTGCCCTGATAACTTTCCAAAGCACTAAAATCCTTACTCATAATATTATAAACCACTGTACAGTGTTTTGGCATTTGATAAGCCTACAAACTCATGGATCTCTTACTCAAACTGCCTTCCTTAATTGTATTTCATCATCTCACCCATACATGAAACAACACGCCCCCACCAACGCAGCGCCTTACATTTTTTAAATGCAGGCCTGTTTGTGGTCTGGACGCCCACTCGTGCATTTTTTTTAAAATACTGGAACACCTACTGTAGAGGTGCATTTTTGCTTATCTTCAGACCTTCAAACATTTAGACCCTAAAATATTCCCCTGCACTTTAGTGTTTTGTTTATGATACTTTATCATGAGTAAAATGTGCTTTAAATGCAGGTATGATGCATTTAATGCCTTCAAGTCCTTTTAGTTTTAAATTGTGTCCCAGGAAGTAAGAATGAGGATCTAAGCTACACCTCTGCCTTTACCCGGAAACCCTTCAACACTTTATCATGTCACTATTGAGGAGGTGTTGTTGACATTGATTAAATTTGTTTTTTCTGATTCATTTAACCAAAAAGCCACAGGGCTTCAAAAACATTGTATTTAAAAGTAAACTGTGTTAAGAAAACCAGCTCGAGTTTCATGGCGAATAAAAACAGCGGCCTCCATTTCTTGGTCCAAAGGATTGTCATCAATATTCTGGGTGATTAGCGCCTAAATAATGCTGCCTACCCTAGTTTCAGTGACATCTCTGGCAACCAAGAAAACCTGTTGAGCACCATCTGATCCGAGCACATTGTTCAGCTGCAGCTCAGGTTTCCAGACTGTCACCTTCCACATACAGCTGGACACAAGCTCTGCAGTATTTTTACCAGGCCAACACACACCTGCTTCTGATTCACATGCTGTATCAGTGATGATCACTGGCAGGTCGGTTTGCTCATCCTCCCAGAGAAACGTCCACAACAGAGGAGGGCTGGATCCACTCATGAGGAAAAATGAAGGCTTTCATTTCAAAGCCTGATCCATTTTCAGGAATTCGTCAGTCAATACTTCAAAGATGACCCAATCCTCAAAAAATGTTAGTATTTGGTTGGCAAATGGCAACTCTCATGACTTTCATGCTCTAAAACGAATGTGATTCTCATGTTGGCGGTTTGGGAGGTTGTAGTGCACATTTGGAACAAAGCTTCCCTCAATGCAAACTGAAAGTCTGTTATTGTTTTTTGTAAAACATGAAAGACTTGGAACATTGTCCGAACATTGTCTCGTCCCAGAGACGAATATTAGGTCCCTTTTTAGAACAACTCTCCCTTCAATTACCAAACTGTCAGGAAGTGAAGCTTTTGATGCAAATGAAATGAGCAGATGTGGTTGGCCACTGTTGTTACTTGACGTGGACGTACCTACACATAACGTATGACAATAGAGTCTTCCTAATCCCACCTATATCCAAGGGTGCCCCAGGTGTGCCACACACCTCTGGCCACAAAAATATTTACTGCTTCGGACCCTGTAGCTCAATTCATGACAATAATTCTTCTTAATTCTTATTTTTTGGCCACTGGGGGCAGTGTAACAAGCTGTGATGAATGTGTTAGCAAACCAGTTGCCTTATTACACACCCAGCAGACACAGAGCAACATTATCATTCGCTTCAAGTCGTGTTTGTGTCCACAGGAGATTTTAGGTCTAATATTTACTCTACTAGCTCAGTTTTGTCTGCCATTTGATGCTGCACAGGAAGCGTACTGTCAGTTAATCAGAGGTTTTTCACTGAAAACGGATGCGTGCTGCGTCAGAAAATGAAGGCCGAGACTGAACCGTACAGTAAAGTAGAGCTGTGGGCTGTAAAACCAGAACAATGAGCTGAAAGATGCAAACAAAACGCTGACAAGTCAGGTGAATTATCTGTGGGTTCATCACAACGAGCGACACCTTTCACCTCACACATATAGTAATATTGAGCAACTGTCTCACCAGCATTTGGGCTAAAAAAGTTTGTCCCGAGGGTGGAGCGAGAAGAAAGGTCATGAATCCGTAAACTCAAAAGGGTTTATCCTCTGGGGGGAGCAAGAATGTGCTTAGTAAATTTCAAGGTCCATCTGTCCTTTCCATTTTTACATTTCTAGTGTACAAATGAAATGTTTTTCCAGATGGTGGCACTAGAGGAAAGATTCACCAAATGTGGAGGCTTTCGTGGCCAGAAGATTTCAAGGTAATCTGTTCTGGATGAAATTGTTGGACAGATGTTCCAGCTGACATTGCATCCTTATGCTCTGCTGCTAGTGTAAGACAAATATTCTTACAAACCATGTGTCGATTTTTTTTGTCATTTCTTAGCATGCTCTTAAAGACTTGTGTTTTTTTGACTTTGACTTTGAGTTCCACTGTTATGTTTATGTAAGTTATATTTAGAGAAACTAGTGAGATCAAGCCGCTGGGCAGCTGTGGCTCAGGAGGTAGAGCAGATCGTCCATTAATCTCAAGTTTGGCAGTTTGTTCTCCGGCTCCCTTGTCCATGTGTCGAAATGTCCTTGAGCAAGACACTGAACCCAGAGTTGCTCCCCATGGGCGATGATGCTCCGCCGCCATCGCTGTGTGTGTGTGTGTGAAGGGGTGAATGAGAGGCGAAATTAAGGTAGAAAGGCCCCCAGTATAAATGCACACATGAACCGTGTTAATTAATTTAAATTTGAACTTGAATTTGCTTGTAACTACAAACTTTGTGCATCCACCCTGTTCAGGGCGGACAGCTCTGATCTCAGTGACACACAGACCTGAACTCGTAGTCTTTTATTGTTCCATGTGTGAATCCTGTCAAACAGGAAATAGCTACCAGATCCATGTGGTGAGGAGTGAAAACATTACAAGCCGCGATGGCTGCATACCTCCTCTGATGCCGAGTGCCGTAACAGCTGGAGGCCAAACGTTAGCATCAAGTGTCATCATCTGTCTTTTTCGTTTTACGTCATTTAATGTGTTGAACCTTGACCACAGAGTTTTCTGAGCTGATTCTTCAGCTCCACTTACATTCCCCCCCACCGTGTTCCTACAGCAGCGAGCTTCGACAGCTGATTTCAGCAGATTTGGAGTGTTACAGCCCTTTTGTCAGCGTATGCTCAGGTGTCTGTCAAGTTCAGTTGTAAAAGGGGCTGTAAGGGAAGATGAGGAGGAGATAAGGCTTTTCATGTTGCAGTACATTTTACAAGTATTCAGAGCCTTTACTTAGCTAAAAGCTACCGATTCGGTCAGTGACAGTGGTGATTCAGTAAAGTCAGTTGAAAATTTGTTGGTAGAGAACTGTTTGTACTGAACACCTCTATTTCAGTTCACAAAATGAGAAGCAGCTTTTGTCCACTTCTGTCTGAAATCAAAGGTGACCCTGCACAGGATAAACTGGTACAGAAAATGGATGATGGATGGATGGATAGAAAAAGAACTATTACAATATACAATTATCTTTAAATTGTACTTAAGTAGTGGACTTGAGTAAATATACTTAGTTACTTCCCATGACTGCTTTTAGTTAAACTTTCGTGGCCATTTGTGTGAGAATTTCAAAAATGCAAAGCTGAGACCACGAAACTCGCATGAATACCAGTCGAAGAAGAGACAGTAAGTGTGTGTGTGTGTTGAGGACATACCATGCCTGATTATTCATGCTGTTAAGACAGTGGCTGGAGGTCTGCAGCAGCTGTTCTTTTTGTGTGTGAGTGTGAGTGTGTGTTGAGGAACAAAGTAATCATGACAGTTTGGCTGTGTTGATATTCAAGAACTTACTGTATTGAGCGTCTGCCCTGACTCACACACACTGACTAGACACAACTCATGTCATCATCACACATGTCTCCCGAAAGGTGAACATTTTATATCAGAGACTCCTAAGAAACACGTACGGTATACTCTGACCTTATGATATTTATATCAGAACAATGTGCTGAGATGTAAAACTCACCTGCAAGAAGTAAAATGAACATTTGGTCACATTTATATATTTTTGTCAACATCGTTGCATCGTACATTCAAGGACGACCTAACATTGGGGATTTAAGAGTTGGCTCCCAAATGCCATTCATGAGCAAACTCAAACCCAGAGGACAAACACATACAACATAAAAAAAAGACGATCTGAATTTGGTTGGTTCTTGCATGAAAAAGGCGGCAGTTGTATAATCTAATTATATTATCACGGATACAAATTGCAATTAAAGGATAAAAATGAGTGTAAAACAGCTTTACTGTAGCCTCTAATGTTACCTTGGTGTTGTGACCTTTGTACACCAAACAATAAACTGAGACTTCTGGCCAAGGCGCTGCATCGCCACTAATCCCATCTCACATCACACTTCCCAGAGAGCGGATTAGTCGGTTCTGTTTGGATCTGTAACCTGGAAACATGACAGAGCTGATTTTCACTGACTCTCCAGATCTGCCAATCATCTTCATAAAGTTGTTAAACTGCGACGTGAACAGATGAATCAGGCAGAGTCACACTACATGTTGGACTGCTACTGCAATCGATGTTACTGCTGTAAAAACGATGATGAACTTTATTTTCGCAGCATTTTCCAAAACAGTCCTGATGTGGTTTGCAGGCATAATTCAATGACATATGAAAAGAATCAAAAATGGATTTAAGCAAAGGTTAAAGCAGAACTGAATGATTATGCACAAAAAGAATAACAAGATTAAAAATCCCTATGTTTAGTTTTCTGTGAACAAGTTTTTGTTTGTTTTTGTTGGTATGCATTGCTGTCAGCGAGAAGGGTAGCAAGACAAAATCTGTTTATTTATTTCTGACTGTTTTATACATTTTTCTTGAGAAATTTTGGACAGTTTTGCCTTTTTAGGCATGTGTCACTGGTGAAACTGCTCACAACTTGTAGGCACATGCAACTTGTGACATGGGGTTGCAAGCAGACACTGATTCATGTTAAGGGTTCACATGCCAGAAAGCTTGGGAACCACTGCTTTAAAAACACTAGATATTATTATTTGCATTGTAAAGTTATAATTTATCATAGGAAGTATGTTTCCTCTGTAGGTAATCCAGTCATTGCTCTGACAAGTCCTCATTTATTTATCTACTAATTACTTGTTAGTCTTGCCTTAACAAATCTGCATCATGATGCATCAAACATAAGTGACATAAGCACAGTTTGGTGATCTACTCTGTGGGAACCAGCTTTTTCTCTTTATTCAATAGTAAGACAACAGTAATTTGATGTTTGCTGTGGTGAATCTGGTGAAACCATGACAAACTTTCTCAAGGAATTCACCAAAACCGCATAATCACCTTTCTTGATTGTGACAAAACCTTATTAGTCATGTTTTAATCTTTAGACAAGTGAAAACATTTGATGTCTCGAAAATGTCTCTTTAGATCTACCAATTACTCTGTCTTCACAACTGGCCTCAGACCGGAACATCAACAACTCAAATACACTGAGATGATCCACTGCGTGGGAGACATATTTTTGTATTTTATCACGGATTCTTTTTCTTGAGCTAATGATTATCCTTTCACACGCTGGTGGATTGCCAACACAAACCTGAGAGTTTGGTGTGATTCTTCACTGAACTGATTCTTCTCAGGAACAACAAGAGGAAAACATCCTGTTGTAAGAGAGAGAAACCTTTGTTTTCAACGATCCTCATAACTTTTTTGAATGAAGTCTGGGCTGGACCATAGAAAGTCAGTGTGATAGATATGATGATTGCCAACAGAAAGTCAGGCCTTCTAACAGGCCTTCTTGTCTATTTCTTTGCTTAAGTTGAGCAGGTGAGAGCAGTGTCTTTCAAAAATTTGGTTACACCGCACTGAGACACCTAAAAATGTTGGTCTTAGTCCAACAGGAAGCTGCATCACTATTCATTAGGAATGTGACCAACTACACGATTGATGCTGATATTGTGGTTCATTAAATGGTTTATAAATAATCTTTTATATCAAGTAGGAAAATCCACAATTGGGTATCTCTACACAAACTAGTTCAGTCGGAGAGTAATTTGTCATTTATTGCAAATGGGTACACAGTTATATTTGGTGGAGTTTGGTCTAGTTTTAAACAGCATCTTTAGTACACAGTATGCCTTAAAGGCAGGGGAAATACTGTAAGTAGTCGAATCCTTTCAAGCAAAAGCTAAATTAGCTATATAATGAAATGAGTGATTAGAATGAGGGTGCCATAAATTGTAAATAAAACAGTAATTAAATCATGGCCGCCTTTGCTGTGCTGTAGGACACTTTAACTGTATGTTTAGAAGGGAATGTGACCAGAATTATTTGTATTGCTTCTTATAATTGGTAGCTTCTTATTGCCACCGGACACAACAAAGTTGTATTCATTCTCCATGTGAGCTCAAATTTTAGCTCATTTCAGATTCATGCTTTTCAGGTGCTTAATATCCAATTACACATGTTCTTGTGCTATTTTATGAATCAAATGAAAGCATACAATGGGAAATAAATAATCTGCATTAAATCATATGTATTAAGTATCTATCCAGGAAAACTTTTAGGAATTAGGCTTCTGCTACCCAAACGTTCCTCGTACTTCAAAGGCCAAGCAGAACACCATGAAATCTGGGCTGAAGTTCATACTCAGCTGTTTCTTTTTGTGTTTTTAATTGGTTGAAACTCAAGAGACTATAAGTCGTGGAAAGGAAAAGACAGTTCAAGTACATGATGTTGACTGTTCTATCTATATTTACAAGAATCATAATTGTATTTGGATTAACCTGATGGGAAGACAAGTTACCGAAACTCTGTTAAATTAGACTTACTCTATGGAGTTTTTAACGGGTTATGAAACAGTCACAATTTGATACTGATGCCTCTGTACGACCTACATAAGAAAACAACACCAACAGCGAGAAGATTGGCTATTTTTATTAGTTTCTAATAGTTATTCTTAATGCCTGCCACAGGGTTGGATTTTTCTGCAAAGTCAGATGAAACAGCGCTCGGGTTTGCTCTGGCTGAATTCCAGTTGCTTCAGCCGCTAACTGAAGGTCCGCCTCCGGAGCTGCTGCTGGCTCTCCTCCTGGCGAAGTAGTCTCCTTGCAGCAGGGAGTGAAGCGGAGGGAACATGTAACCTAACGTTAGGTGAAGCACTACCGACTTTGTCCACAGGGACCGCCAAAATCAACACAAAATGAAAAGGTCCATAGAGCTGCTTTAAGATACTTCTGGGTGCATGTGATGTTGTTCAAATGCAAGTCAAATCTTTCACCGTGGTTCCCAAACAAAGAAAATGGACAGTAAGTGTAAGTTTAAGAGAAAGCGTAAGAGAAAATACAGTCACAGCCAATACAGGGCCACAAAGAAGTTTGGAAATCCACCAGTCACATATTTTCTGTCAGCATCCACAGACCAGAATATCAACAACTGAAGCACGCGTGGGAGATGCAGCATATTTTGATATTTCTATGGAGTCTGTATTAATCTGGTGATTACACTCATGGAAACCTGCCAACATAAACCGCTGCCGCCAATGAACTCCAGCACTGACTCGAAACAAAACCACTTGTTCTCTTGGTCGCTGATCCTCAGTGAAAGAGAAGGACAACTCAGTGTGACAGAGACTCACTAGTGATTAATACTCTGAGGTGTGCTTCTTTGTTCCTCTTTTGAACATTGCTGTCAGCGAGCTAAACCCTCTTCCCTGCCTTAACACGCCGCCTTCGCCGTGCCTACCTGTGCTTGTCTGGGCAAACAGCAGGCGAGCACGTTGAGACTGAGTGTGTTACAGTGATGGGTGAAATACCTTGGCACAGAATAAACATCTTTTAAACATAGCCGCGGGGGCCCATGCACTGTTCGAGTGACTCAACAAGAGAACCTGCATGAGTGGGCGATTTGGCTTTTTCTCTCTGTCTTTCATGAAAAGGAGAGGCTACCAGCGGCACGCCCCTATCTGAAGGTTTCACTGGCAACTTCCTGCAAAGATCCTGCAAGAATTGAGACGCCACGAAAGAGAAGAAAAGAACAGTGCTTTAAATACTTTGACCTTTCATTTGCCTTGACATTAGTTTTGGCTTTATAAAAGGCCACATAATCCTGTAATTCCTTCTTAAGATGTTATCTTTCTGAATGATGAAAGGCGTCAAAGAATTCTGCAAATGTCTATAGCATGTGAGGATGTTCAAGTGAAACCAGTGGCATTTTCCCTCATTCAAGATGTTTTCATCAAGTCGCAAGATTATCTGATGGTAAAGATAACTGAGAAAAGGTCTTCATAAGGCACAGAGGGGTTAGCAAGTCACGCTGAGATCTGCACAAAGGCAACAAAGGCGAACGTGAAAGAGGGAGATTTCCTATTGACCAGTCCTAAGCCCCAAAGTTTCTGTTACATGCTACATGTTGAACAACTTCTCGGTCAGCAATACTGTAACGCCTACACCGTTAAGCCAATGTTACTAACTGCAGGAGGGCTATATAGTAAATGTTTGCTACTGCTAGTTGCTTAACAGAAAACGTGTCATGAACAGATGAATTGGTTTCAGTGCAGCTTCATCTGAAATATTCAGCTGGATTTGTTTTACAAAAACACCGTCCAAACAATCAAGATGTTAAGTGTCGCTGTTAGGCGGCTTTTACACTCGTCAGTGTCCCATATCCACATTAAATCCAATTGTGACTTTCATTTACACCTAGCCACATCCCTGTTAGTTAGATTACATATCGGATTGTAGTCTGTCGTATCCTACTGTAGTAATGCACCAAATGCTGGTAACAGTTTGGTAACAGAAACAATCGATGACTCACATGGATGGACTACGAGAAAGATCTGCTGGATCCGCTCTCTTCCTGTTACTTCACTGGGTGATTTCAGTGTCACTGCTGTTATCTGCTGAGCCGGAAGGCAAAGCTTTATCAGTCGATATACGTTCCAACCCTCACCTATGGTCATGAGCTGTGGGTAGTGAGCAGAGTAGAGCCGCTGCTCGATCGCGTCCAAAGGAGCCAGTTGAGGTGGTTCAGGCATCTGGTCAGGATGCCTCCTGGGCGCCTTTCCTTGGAGGTTTTCCGGGCACTCCAAATAGTAGGAGACCCCGGGGCACACCCAAAACATGCTGGAGGGATTACACATCTCATCTGGCCTGGGAATGCTTCAGGATCCCCTCGGAAGAGCTGGAAAATGTTGCAGGGGAGAGGGACGTGTGGAACACCTTGCTTAGCCTGCTGGCTGCTGCCACCGCGACCCGGCCGGAGGAGAACGGACGGATGGATGGATGGATGGATGCTGTTATCACAGTGTGCAGACCCTGTAGAGGCTTTAACAGATCACTTGGATATAGTTACATTTGAAAGGAGCAAAGATTACCTCTCTAGATGGTTTGAGCAGTCCTATTGAAAAACACATCGCTAACAGTTCTTGGTTGTGTAATGGTGTATTACATGTCCCCCAGGCACATCTTTTGTCCATCTTGAGTGTCAAAGACAAAGTGTCTTTGTAGTTTGTAACATAGCAGAAGTGTAGGCTGAGCAGCCAATACATTAGAGTGGTGCATTTGAGAGAAAGAGGCGGTGCACGAAATTTCTATTTTCCACACTTTTGGGAGTTTTTCACCCTTTCAGTTTACCACTTCTTTTGAAAACCAGTCCTTTTAAGATATCAGTTTAAGAAAAATATTATGTCACGCATCTAATTATCTTAGCATCGGCAGATCTTTAAACTTAACGTGAAAAAGAAACAGACACTTTGAAGTGTGCAAAGATGTGCAGACTTTGAAATGTCAATAAATCAAATTAATTGTGCTACCCTGGTGTAATTACAGTAAACAAATAAAACCATGGTTGAGATGGCTAGTAGCCGTCATCTCATACCTGTGGTATCAGTGATAGTGTTTCTCAAAATTAAGAACACATTCCTCATACACCCTGTTGATTGATTGTGCTTCCTTGTCATTTTTTGTCTCTTTGGTTTTACTGAACAAAAGAAGAGCGAGATCAAGATTGTGGAGCTGATTTGACCATCAGCCAATACCGACAATAACAGAGATTAGAAAAAAGTATTTTTATTGCAGGTCTGTTCACACTGACAGAACAGCGCCCTCTTTCTGTTTTTTGTCATTAAGCAATCGAGCAGATCTCCCACAAGACCCAATCCAGTGCTACAGAGTTTAAACTGTGGTATTGAGGCCAGAAAGGGTTTTGTTAGCTTAATTATACTTTCATAGTAAATTTGGTGGTGACATATTGTAGTTGAAATACTAAACGTCACGCTTTCAGTACCACTATTGTTTCTGTCCCCTTGTCATTCAATCCAGAGCAGAAGTTCCCAGAGGAAGAGGATTTTTTTCTGAGGATAAAGTAAGTCTGTCGTGCGGTTCAGAGGAAAAAGTTCCCACCTTTGTGCTGTCGGGATTCACAGGCCTCTTTCTGCCTTGGCTGCTCTGTAATGGCCTCTTCCACTCTTGTTCTCACATGTTCTCTTTGGTTTGGCTCAGAAAATGAATGGGCACTTCCTTCGACATAAAGTGGGGAGCAGTGCGTCTGCTTTTTCCGGTGGTTTGGTTGGTAATCATCACCTCTCAGTTTCTGAAGATTTGCTAAGCGTCGTGTTTGAAAACCACTTACTGCATCATTTGTTCAAACTCTTGTCAGTTTTAAATCTAGGAAAGATGTAGGAGCAGGCGCAGAGCCAGAGGGAGTGGAAGCAAGAAGTGTGTGTGTGTGTGTGTTTGTGGGTGTGTGTGTGTCACATTATGTCAGAAAGCCTGTGTGCTCTGTTATCCAGTGAACATTATGTTTCAGCAACTGTGAGTCTGTGTGTTAACATGTTTGTGCACGCTACATATCAGTGTGTGTGTGTGTTTGTGCGTATCAGCAAAAGTGTTGGTGTAGAGGTTGTTCTTATGTCATCCAGATTATTATACAGTAGCTCTGCTTGGAAAGGCCCTAAATGACTCACTGTGTGTGTGTGTGTGCTCATGTACTGTACTTCTATCTTTGTGGGGACCTGTTTAAATTATAGACCTTGAGAGTGAGGATATTTTGAAACAAAGGGACATATTTTAAATGTGGAGTCGTTTCTTTGAAGTTAAGACATGTTTGACATATTGAGTGAGGCCATTATAAGAAAGTAAGAATGCTTCGGGAAAAAAAATATATATTTGAAAAGTAATGACATTTTTGGATAACAAGGAGATTTTGGAAATCAACTGAATTTCTGAAATTATTTTAGGAAGAAAAGGTCCAGGGTTAGGGACTAGGCAAAGCCTTATGGTATTACTGAACAGAGGTACATTGTGTGCTCAGAGTAATCTCAAGGTGAACTGGAGAAATTCATACAAATACAATCATGATAACTGTGTGTGTTTAGTGGCCTGTAGATAGTTACTTTACTGGAGTAGAATAGTCTGTTTTACTGCAGTATTGGCAGCCATTATGGAACCATAACACCTGTTGTAGGTACTGTGACCTCTTATAAGATATGTTAAAATCTTTAGTGGAACGTTTGTCATAAACAAAGCTGATTTACGAGCAACTATTATTTTAACATCTTAGCCATGGAGCCATGTCCTTTGAGGACATTCTACATTTTTAGCACGTACCATATGAAACTGAACTACATGAATATATATATAGAAAAGTGCTGCACGTCTTGTCATTGTACAAATACAGTATTATTAAAAATTCATTGCAAGGAGGTCAGCACACTTTGATGATGTGTACATAATTTAACAAAAACATGAATATATAGTGGAAAGTGCATAATTTTGAATTTCAGATACATAAAACACAGCCTGCGAAGACTGGAGGCTGAACCTGCTCTTCCTTTCCAAATGAGATGGTTTACAGAAGATTCTCCACAGCGTCATAACAGGTTCAACCCTTTGCCTCACTGAGATAAAACTAATGCTGAATTTGGGTGGTTCTCCTCGACTAGTAAAGTTAGAAATATGACAGTTTATGACCAGAAAGTTACACTTGAACATCAACTAAAATGGTAAATACCTACCGTATGTTAAACAAGTTACAAGTTGTGAAATGTCACTTTGAAACAAAAGGTTAATGATAAGTATATTGTTTTAACATGCATTTCTCTGTTGTAATTCACGTAAATGACTGTCGCAGCCTACATGTAGTGACTGACAACATATCTTGCCTGCTAATGAGAACAAAACGTTGAGTTTTGGCCTGACTTCCATTTTTTACACATTGCAATGACTTTTTCATTGGTCTGGTTCATTCTATTCTATATACCACTTAGTGATGAATACCTGAATGCACCATTAAGCAAGTGACCGGCATGGATTTTAGGATACCTAGGTCTGCAGAATGAAACACCAGTTGCGTGGGCAACAGAAGGCAGCATTTCTCAGTCACATTTTAAGGAGTCTTTGAAATGAGACAGACCTTGTTGACTAATTGATACAAATTTGGAATTGAAATGTGCACTTTGAAGAGTGTGGTTTTGAAATGGGACATCATTTTTTGGTACATCGCCCCCACCACTCTTAAGATAGAGTAGCAACTTAGAGTACAGATAACACAGAAATTACTACTAAGGAGTTAATTTATCACCATGCTATGTTTTGGGACAGCACGGGAATGTCCTGTGACGCAGGTTGCTCGTTGGTTGGTAGCTCCATCATGTACAGGTAGATGGGGAGCTTTGGTGTGGTGTTGAAATTCCAATAAGTGATTTTATTCCAAAACAAAGTAATTAGTATTTGATCAACATCCCTGTAATGCCTGCAGATAAACTGTGGGGCAGAAAAAACTCAGAGAAAAACATTTACCCTTTGTAAGACGTTTTTTTTACAGCCTGCCAAAAAAACTTCTCTAGTGCTGAACAGCTCCAGACTGTCTGTGGGAGCAGACTGAAGACTGGCTCCTAATGCTAGACTCCGACATTCCCATCCCTCACACACACACACACATACGCACACTTCATGTATACACAGGTGTACGTGAACCCTAACACATGTATCAACCTCACCAGTCTACAACCAAACTGCATCACTGCCTCGCATGCAGACACAAACACACATGTACACACACCTCACTGTCATTAGAGCGCCCACTCACACACACCCTTTCCTCCCTCTCATTATCAATGCTCTCTGGCACCAAACTCCACGTAAGAGAAGACCAAAGCAAAGCACCCTCATTACTATCTGAGGCTAATACAATAACTACCACGTATGCCCCCTTTGTCTCTCAAAGTCTCTGTCCCGACCTCAGCAGAGTCTAACCACATGCTGACTCCACCCTGCAAGTTATTATGCAAGTCAGATTTCTACTTTTATATGGTAGTTGTAGTACCTGTAGTTTTGGTGATTTGTAGTATTCATTTCTTTTTTTTTCTCTCTAACCCTATAACAGGATCTAGTAAGACATGCAACATGAGTGGTTGAACCATCAAACTAATTATATACAAAAAAAAACCTGTAAATCAAATTATTTGGATGAGAAAGCACCGAAAAGAAAATGCAGTCTCCAACCCTCACAACAGTCAGGCCATATCATTGCCTCCACCCTGCCGGGAGAATTATTTAGATTTAAGTAGTGCACTTCCAGCAGGTAATGTTTAGGGCTCATGTACTTGAGTTTCAGTTTAGGGAATGAGCTTCCCATTTCCTTTCCAAACGAGGAGATTACACCCGAAGTAATATTTTTGCAATTCAGTATTTTGGCTGTAACTTTCCATCATCACCCTGCGCATGTGAACGATGACTCTGAGAGTCAAGGGGAATAAAGTGGAAGCATCAGGAGAGCTCATGCTCGGACTGCCGCTGAATCACAAAGTTGAACATTCATTTATTTAGTTGTCTTTGAGTCAGCTCTTAGGCTGTAAACCTGTCCAAGGTGTTTGCCCATTGAATGCTGGGGTAGGCTCCAGTAACCCTTGACGGTAAAAAGTGATAAACGTCAAAATGTCTTGCAATGAACATGTTCACATGGAACCAATAACATTAATAAAAAGCTGTATTTCTTAATTTCTTATTTCTTATTTCTTGGAATAAGGACAGAATTTTATTAAGTTTCAACGTTTTCAAAAGACTGTACAGTAGAACATATCTAGTAGGGACCAGAGGCTAGCTTAAATAGGACTTTATAATATAATACTTTGTATTAGTAACAGCTTTTTCAGCTAATGCAATTCAAGATGCCCGCTGTGACGGTCTATGGATGGATGGATGGATTCATCGAATTGTAACATGAAAATGTCCCCATTTGAAGACATATATTTAAAAAAAAAATGAAATCATAAGTACTGGACAAATGTTTATATAATTCAAAAGGTGAAAACGTTTTTGACATGTGACATTACAAATTATACATTCTTCAGAAGCAGTAAATTCCAGCTACCAGGACACATCCAACAAAGCACAACTGAAACTTGTTGCTGCTTGTCACTTTCAAAGCTGTAAAATTAGAGGTTTCATATGTTTGGATCTGTGGTTGCCATGCCTCAAAATTCTGCCAAAGTGCTTTTTTGTTATAAATGCTTTTATTTACAGCTTCTCGTAACATCACAAAATCTAATGGAATTGTAAACTAAAAATATGTATTTTCAACATTTGTTTTTTTAAACTATGTATGTCTTCACTGCAATGAGACAAATTGGCTCAGAGGTGAAACAGGCTGATTTTATGGTGATTTCATTCGCTGGAATTAGAATAAAAGGCAATTTTTGCTTAATCAGCAGAACAAACATCAATCACTGGTGTCACAGTTTATGTGAAATTGTCAGAGTTTTGATTTGTGGCATGACTGCCCTCATCATGAAGTCAAAGGGCTGTTTACATAATTTGATTTGAGGTGTGTCTCAAAAACTAATTATTACACATCATTATTGCCCCATTAGCAATGGTGAAATACTTTCATTTCCATTATGCAGGGAGAAGCAGAGAACCAAACCACCCATTTCAAAAATTCAGCCTGAAGGCTCATTTTCTCGCAGACTCTGGTGGAGCTCTGTTTTGTTCAGGCACATAGTGAAACTGCTAATTTTGGGTTCTGAGCATGTGTCTGACGGAGTGCAGGCAAGAGCTGATATGCAGCAAAGGTGAAGCTATGATTCTCATGTCCAGACCAACTCGAAGCAAGTTCATCCCATAGGGTGAATTATTAAGTAACTTATTAACTAACAGAAAACTGATGCTCTTGCTACAGTCCCATTTTACCTGTGTGTTAACCTTTGTATCACGAGTTCATATTTAGGGAAACCACACTGTTGTCCCAGACATTCAGGATGTTCTGGCCTTGGAGATGATTATTGATATTTTCATACAAAAGACTGATATTGTCATAAAATGTTTTTATAAACATGCTCTCTACGATTAGTGGCCCTTAACATTTCTTTATGGGTCATTATGGGTCAAAATCTAGAAGCTTTTTTTTTTGTCACTTGCAGTTTCCCTGGCACTATAATTTTTTCATTTTATGTACACCACTTGGCTGCCACCTGGCTCATCTGGTTCCCACCGTGGGACTGATACCCATGAGGTTCAGCGGTTTGTAGATGTGTATTGGATATTATGAAGCCTTGTAATATTTATGCTTTTTTTGTGTTTGCATTATTGCTTAGTATTGCATACAATCAAGTCAGTTAAGTTATTCAAGCTAGCTGGTTATTCTAGCCCAGTTCTAGCCTCTTGCTTATAACCATCTTAGTTAAAAGTTCTGGTACCATGGTCGTTATTTTGAGAAGAGTTCTGTCTCGGACAGTTTTTTTTGCCCTTGTTAGCCAACTCTGAGCTAAATATAAGCTACCCAATTTTTTGGGCTCCTGAGTTTTACAACTGAGAAGTACTGTATCTGTATAAAAGTCTGTGACCTGCACTCAGACTCCAGAGCGTATCTCTGCGAGATTTGTATACAACACTGTGTAGGTCAAACAAGCCTGACAGATGTTTAATGTTCTGTGTTTGACTACAAAGCGTGAGAACACGGAGGTTATCATTTACAGATCTGCTGCTTTGTAGTTTTTTGGATTGCTGCTTTCTATATTCTGACATTTGCGAACAGCCCGGTGGAGGTCAAACAGTGTAAACGCCAACAGTGATATACTGTTGTGTGTGTATCTGATTTACTGTGTGTGAGAACGTGGAGCCTGTCATTTCACAAAACCACATGACTGGCGCTAAAAAGAGGAGGAGGAGGGGGATGTGTGTGCGGAGGGGGGGGGGTTAAGACCACATTTGGATATGTTAAGAAGTCCTTGAAGGGTGGTTATAATTGTCAGATATACCAGTCTGACTCATTGTTTACGGCTCGCGACAAAGGCCTGTGTGTACCGTAGCCTTCCATTCATCAAGCTACCATTACTGATTAGGCCTGTACTGAGTTATGGTGGGAACCAGTAACATTTCCTCCCTCATGTAGACCCAGGTTCCTGCTGATAACAAACAACTGCACAAAGCCCCCATGTGTGTACGTGCACCTCAGACTGTGTTGTGTTGCATTGCGGGGAGAATGGTGCATTTGAAGGCCCCGTTGGATTCGTATTGGTGGCGGGGTATTAATAGATTTATGAGACATGGAGGACCCTTATATAAACCAGGAAATACACATCAGAAGGAGGTTCCTCCCAGTGCCACTTATTCTATTTCCTATTCAATCACAGTCCATGTCAACACGTGGGCGAACTGTGAGTGTGTACTTGTTAACTCACAGTTGTGGGTTTGATGCATACACCATTGTTAAACAGTATTTCATTCTGTAACGAGAACATATAAAGGAAATCATCCTCTATATTTCGATATTATATTGTTTCCCACAGGTCCCACTCTTTTTAACAAATCATTTTAAAGGACATTTTCAATGACCAAACACTCGTGTTTATATTTTTGGAAGTTTCGTTGAAGCCGTAGCGTTATTCTTTGCAAAAGATGAGACCAGAAAATAAAACGAATGTCAGAAATGTGCATGTTCATGAAACCCACTTTCACCCAAACCCTTAAATGATGATGATGATGATCCAATAAAATTTCCCTGACCAGAGTTGTCATTTGATCCACCAGCTGTTGCAGGAAGTATTATTTTTTTAGGCATTTTACCTTTTATTTGATAGAAGACAGTCTAGAGGTGACAGGAAATAAGAGGAAAGAGAAATGCAACAAAATATATGATAGGTCATCATGGACTTTCCAATGAGGGAAAAGCAGTACGTGTAATTTCAGATTTTTTTTACTGGGTAATTGATTTTTTTTTGTGGAAAAACCATATCGGACACGAATTATTCAATCAATTTAATTTAATTTAATAAAGGTAGATTATTTTTATATGTCTCGACACATGGAGGGGATCTCTAACGACCCCATAGCTGCAAAACTATTCAACATGCTAACACGCTAAACTATGATGGTGAACATATCCTGCTATATATATATATATGTATATGTATATATACCAGTGTGTTAATATTTTCATTGTGAGCATGTTAGTGTGCTAATGTTGGCATTTAGCTCAAAGCACTGCTGTGCTTAGCTTGACTGTAGACTTTTATCTTCTTTTATCTATCTTTTATTGAATAACAATTTGAATTAAAGAATGGATGCATGAGAAGCCTGTCTTATGTATACATACATATATAGTTTGCTTATACTCGTATAAGTGCCTTCTGTAAGTAAAACCCTAATTCTGATCCATACTCGTATGAATTATACTTATACAATACAGTCTGTGTATCTGTGCTGGCGATTTCGAGTGTGTGTTTATAGAACCCCTACATTCATCCCTGTTTTATTGCTAACCCTAACCCTTTTTATGGCTTATGATATTTCATTTTTGTGTTTATATTACATTTGTCTTTATTGCTGCATTCTATCAAAGCTCGTTTCTTTTGGTTGCTGCATTGACTTGTTTTTCTCCACAGGGACCAATGAAGTTTCATCTCCTGCCTCCTCTACAGCCACTCCTACAGGCCATTTCTGTAAGTGACAATATGTTCTTTCTCGATCTGCCAAGTTAAATAACCCTTTAAACTGCATAATGCATTAATAAAGACAAATGGATCTGTGTGTGTGTGTGTGAGCTCCTCTCCCCTTCTGTTCCTCTCTGAATCTGCTGTGTTTGGTTTGGTCTCCAAGCACCGAGATCATGTTTGACGGCGGCTTAGAACGAAACAAAAAATATCTTTGCGCTCAAGGTGCTTTGGAGAGGTTGAGCCCTGTTTGTTCACCTGTGTTGTGTTCTGCCTTTCGGGTACAACAATTACTGCAGTGTCTACCTGGAACATAAGCTAAGATCTCTAGTAAGCCATACTAATTACCACGAAAGACCTCCACTGGAGGAGCTCACATGTTCAACTGCACTGTGGTGGAGCATGTTTAGCTTTTGGCAGAATTCATTAACAACAAACAGTCAGTGAGGGGCTTGTGCATTGTTACCATTTCTATTAGAGCTTTTGCAAAATGATCTCATAATGTGCAAAATGATCTTGTAAAGATTATACTGTATAATGTATCCAGTAGGTATTTGTGTGAGAGATGTGAAAGAAATCAGTACAGTACATGCACTCAAGAAACCAGGTTACTCAGAGAAACCAGGTTACGCAGGTAATCGGAGAATGAGTTTACACGCCCTGTAGGAGCCTAATTACTACAAATCTACATATACATGCAGCAGGTCAGTGATCAGATTTCCTCCCTACCCCCAACTGTATTTTGGAAGAATGACTTATGTTAAAGGGCCAATTTTCTTAATTGGTTTCTTTCTCTCAGCGATGTGACCCTACGTGAACACACTATTTTCTACCAAAGTTAAAGCAGTTCTGCTTATTTCCCATGAGAGATTTCTGTATTTCTTTTTTTCCCTCTTTACTCTTCTCACTGGTTTGAGCTGGGCGGGGCAGTGTTGGGAAAAAGGTGATGTCGCATGCTTCTGTGTACCAGTCAGGATTTAATAACATTTTAATCAGAATCTGTTGGTGGGTTGTTTGGTCACTGCCAATCAAATCTAATCAAACCAAACCCACACAGTGTATATTTTAATATAAGAATATACTTTTGTTTTTCTGTGTGTGTCAGAGAGCTGGTGGTACGGTGAGCGAACAGACAAATAGTCACATTTTCAGTGGTGGAAACTGACTTATTTGACTTCAACAGGCTAATTTATGTCAGTTTAAGTTTTAGTCGGACCCTGGATGGAATTATTTAGAATATATGCATCGATACATGTAATAATCTTTCATGTCATCCAGCCACTCTGTTGTCACAGTGATACTATTCCTGTATGAAGCCTTCGTCATGCAAATGTGTACATGCACAAACCAGATTAGAAACCTACTTACGCATATACATGGCCAAGAAAAACGCTTTTGGCGGCAGAAATTGAGTCGGGGAAGTCAGGTTTCTCTAATCCCCTTTTCATTTTAAGACCTTTTTCTAAGCAGACATTTTGGTGCTCTGTGGGAAGTGCAGTGAAGAAACTCCACTGCAAGCAGAGCAACTGTGATGGAGACAAAAAGAAAGAATATTTAAAGTGGAAATCTGCAAGATATAACAAACCAAGAGTGAAGAGCGTAATGTTAAATCTGCAGCTCCTAGCTAAAAAGAAAAGCACATTTTTGTATAGTTACCGTCTGCACAAAACATTAGAAAATATCCCTAAACTACAGCTGTGTGAGTGGTTGTGGCTGGTTAGTGGCTAACAACAGGACAGGCCTGATTAGCGAGACACAGAGGAGCGCTGGCTCTGCATTCCCAGCTGCCTCTGTCCCGAACACACTGTCAACAGCACATCAGCAAACCCCCAAACCCCACCCTCCCAAAATCACCCTCCAGAGAGGTGACACACATCCACTGTCCCCCAGACTTGGGTAGTAGCATGGTAGTGGGGACAACATGTTCCTGCTCTGGTGGAGTGCTCTTAAGCAAGAGTCTGTGGCTGCTGAAGGGTGAAGTACAGACAGTTACTGTGGGGATCAATAAAACACTCTCTAACACAGGGTCGACATTAGCTGGGTGCTTCCTGTCCTTTTTAAGCTCTTTGATGCTTTGCAAGTCTGTCATGAGGACACGGGATCCTAATTTCAGGCAATTTAAACTCTCTGTTGGCTAATTGTGTTTATGTCATGCAATTAAACTCCTTGAATGCACAATTTGTCTCTTCCTTCAGTCAGGATTAAATGAGGCAGAGGTGGAATGTGGCAGAAGGTTTGATGCATGTTTGGCAGGAACTTAAGAGTTTGCTTTGCCAAATCAGGATGTGAAACCTTCACCATGCACAATACTGGGAATTTCACCAGCTCATGCCCGTGTAGTGCAGAGGCTGGGGTGTTGATTTCTTGTGCCGAAGATGTTTTCAGTCCCATTTGTCTGTGTTTTTGATAGTGGAATATCTCAAAAGTGAGTTATCATATTTCAAAGGATTTTTGGTGCAATGTTAGGCCATGAGCCAAAGACCAAGTCATTCTTTTGGTGCATTCAGGAAACATGTTTTTCTCAGCTCCTTGCCACAAGCCTAGATGAGCACACTATCATCTGCCAAAAGTAAGAATGATTCTGGGTATTTGAGAGATTTCTCTGTTTGTGCTTTATCTGGGCTCTTCTCACTGGTTTAAAGAGGACGGGGCTTTGTTTTGGAAAAGGTGATGTTCGGTATTTCCAAGCGTCAATCCGAATTCAAGAAGTTAGGGATCAGAATCCAAATGACTTGACTGGAATTGCTGACAGAAGGTGAACAGTAGCTCTCCTACAAAGCAGATCAGCTGAGTTTTGATTGTTAAACCATAATTGAGGTCAAACTAATCAAACTAATCAATCTGTTTTGTGTAACATGAGTTGTGAAAGTTTTCAGGTGCTTTTAAAGGAAAAGTTTGACATTTGGGGAACGGCTTATGCTCATCCCCTCTCTTGCCGAGAATTAGATAAGAAAATCAATACAAACTAGCTTAGCTGAGACTGGAGGAAGGGGAAAACAGCTAGCAAAATATTGTATCTCGTTTGTTTAATTTGTACACAAACAGATCTCTGCTGGTTGCCTGGCAACCTGGCAACCTCACAGTGTCAACAAAACTCTAGCTGGTCACTCTTCCACAAATTGTCATTTTTTACATTTTTGTTTGTGTACAGATTCAATCAAGACACATTGATGAGCTTTTGAGGTGTTGGTAAGTGTATTTTTGATCTTTGGACAGAGCCATGCTAGCTGTTTCCCCCTGCTTCTTGTCTTTGTGCTAAGCTAAGCTAATTGCCTCCTGGCTCCAGCTCTATACTTACCACCCAAACATGAAAAAGGTATCGTGAATAAATGTACTTCCCAAAATGTTGAACTACTAATTTTTATCTTGAATTTAGTACCCCAATGTAAGAAAAAATGATTTTCTATTATTAGACTTACAAATTCAGAGGACTGAATTTAGAGGACTGTGCAGCTTTGGCGAGGGTTTGTGCTCTGTAAGTGTGTCAAGAGGTCATGAAGGCTGTTGTGTAACAAAGCAACAAAAGTGTTTTAATGTGGAAATCTCATGAAAAGAAGATGTCAGATCAGCATTAGATGCTGATATTCACCCACAGCAGGTAAAGTAGGAGCAAACGTGGTCTGAAAGCTCTGATGTCAGGGACGACTTCTGGACTGCCAAGTAAGATTAGGGGGTAGAAAATATTTTTAACCTGATCAAATCAAAATTAAATTTAGAAAGTCATTAACTCCGTAATTTCTTTTAACAAAATGGCCTTTTTGAGCCGGATCTACTTTACGAGCCCTCACACATGTTTACTGACGGCCTAGTTGTCTCGACCACATTTCCTAAACATCACACATCCATCCTCTCCAACATCCACTCATCCATTCTGCAAATCTGACAACTTCATTGTCCATTACACTGACAACATATGGAACTCTGTCTCTGGTATAACAACATGGCGGTTTAAAATAGATTTAAAAGCAGGGACTGACAGATTTACAGTACATGACATAAATAAGATGTCCCTCCTCTGTACTGTTCAGATTCAACCACACTCTGTCTTCTGCTTACATATCCCTGTTCACGGGTGTGCAGAACTAAATAGAAATAGATTTTTTTTAAAATACAGCGCATACTGGGTCACATGCTTCAGCAAATTAAATTAATGACTTTAAAAGTCTGAGAAAGTCTGAAACAGTACTGAACATTTGACCTGTGGGATTTCCCAGACTCCCTGCCAGCATTAGGAGCTACAACATAAGTCTCATCAATTCATGCCTTGTGTGTTTGATCAGTTAACATCATGATATGCAGGATTCTTTTATCTGAAGAATCACTCTTCTGTTATTCTTAGTAAGTCAGTTATATCGGATGATATTCGTCATGCTTTCCTTTTCGTGCTTTCCTTGTACCCGCCCCTCTGAAAAGCTGTGAGCGTGGAGACGAACCTTTCAAACCTGGGTTCAGATCAGCTCCTTTTGCTGACCTTTGGAACCATGTGAGGTTTAATTTGATTTGGTTTGTGTTTGCCATCTTAGTTTGCGTGGGTTTTTTGACACAGGATAAAATAAATAGTGTCAGAAACATAGAGCAACCTGGTTGTGGCGTCTTTGCTGTCAGTGCGGGGGCTGGACAAAGCTGACGTGGAGGGAGAAAAACACCAATACAGTTAAGATGTTCAACAGCTCATTTAAGAAAACATGTCTGTAACTAACCCCGTCTTGAAGCCTAAAACTCCTCTTAACTAAGCAAGTTTTTAAATTAAATGGCTATTTTTTTGTCTGAAGCAAATTTTGTTTCTTAGGATGAAGCAGGATACATTTCACGACTAAGCCATCGTGTTGTTCCAGTTCAAAAACCATGAACAGGCTGTGTTTACTGATTGGCTGCTGCTGTCATCAGTTTTTTTTCTCTAGCAGTGACAGCCAATCATAGGGGTATACTAGACAAAGCTGACTTAATTTGCTACCCCAGTGTGCAGCTTGTGGGCGGCTAGAGTGCTTAACGAACATGGCTGCTAGGATAGGATGACCATATTTTCAAACCCGGGACCCTTAAGTGTATCGCGCGTACATGCACATGTATACACTCACGAACGCGCACATGTATGAGTTCATGCACACACCATAGGTGTTTTCATCAGGATAGGGGACAATTACCAACACCTTTCAACACCGTGGACGCCATGAACGCAGCACTTTCGTTGCCTTGATAATGACACATACAGACAAATCAGTGTTGAATTCAGACACGTGGTGCAGTATTTATGTTTTTATATTGGGTTAGGTAATAATGAGTGGGACAGAACATGATAACTTCTATGTAAGCGCTGAAAATAAGTATAATATTATAATTATTATTTTAATTGTGGTGAAAACTGGGACAATTTGGTAGTGAATGTTGGAAACTGGAACATTTTAGTGTTTTGTCAGGACTCGGGACACCCAGCTTGAAACCAGGACAATCCCGGACAAACCGGGACAGCTGGTCTCTGTATGCTAGGAGCAATGTCTCAAATATATAGATCCATTTCTTAGATTGACTTAAATGGCGCTTCACTTCCACTACCCTCCTTGAAAAACAGTACTTTGGGGCTTTTCACCACTCTTGTTGGTTTCTACCCCTCTCCGCTGAAGTTCTTGTAACTTCAAATATAATATAATGTATGTAATAATTACATAAGACTTGTCTGATACCAATGAACACATGAGAATATGAGCGTTTTCCAAGGAACAACACACTATAAGATGTCAATGTCCATCTCTTTATGCACATAAATCCTTGCATTTTGGGGTAAATTCCTGTAATTGGTCCAGATTATGTTCTCAAGCCTAATGAACCACACTGCGCTTTGCTTGGAGGAGGACTCAGATTATGGTTTGGTTTGGTGATTCCCAGTTTCGATTCCATTATTCTCATCCGCCCAGCTTAATTAAAGGAGTTAACACCCCAGATTTCAAATAAACTGCTACAAACATGTTTGTTATGAACGTGCTATTACTCCCACTCACACCAGGTAGCTGTCTGTTCAGTGCCTTGCTTCAAAGAATCCTCAGTATTTGTCTCTTCAGATGTTTAGAAGGGAAACTAAATTAAAGGAATACTGTCACAAAAATATACCTTTTGAGTATCAAATACTCATCCTCTGTAGACTTGAAAGGTGGTGCTAGAAAGTTCGTATCTTGCTTCATTGTGGAAGACCTCAGCTGTCGTCAGCTTGGATTCATAGAAGCTGCAGTGGATTCAAATGTCAACCCACAGTGACGGCAAAAAACACCAAAATGTTCAAAGAAACTGCTCAAATCACTTCTGCAGCATGATCCACTTCTCTGCCACTGAGCCATACGTTCAGTATGTTACAAGCGATGTGATTTCTCCACAATATAGTAGCTAAATATACTTACTTATAAAATAAGATAGAACTTTATTCATCCCAAAGGAGGTTTCTGTTCCTAAGATGCTCTCTATAGTAGAATTTTAAAAAAGAGAAGAGGCAAAGTACAAATGAATGAAAGTGTAGGATGCTGGTCACTATGTTACAAATTGAAAAATTATGAATGCTCAAATCTAAATCTCAAATCTAAAGATTTATGAAAATGAAAAACCATTATGTGCATTCATGTTACTATTTTACTAAGTAAGCAAAATTGTACAGAAAGGTGCTTCTTTGCAATTTTCAATCATATAAATCAGAGAAAAATGCAAATCCTCATATCTGAGAAGCTGGAAACAAACAATATTTGACATTTTTGCTTGATAAGTGACCAGAATGATGAATTGATTATCAAAATAGTTACTGATCAACATTGGCTGCGTTCCACAGCTTTGAAGCTTCACCAGAAGAAGTCTAGTGATCAACTGGCTGAGGGTTGATTATGCTGCTGGAGCAACTTTCTATGGAAGTTTTACGTTTTGACATGTTTTTTCGCTCTGAGTCTCATTGAAATCTATTGTAACTACTATGAATCCAAAATGACTACAGCTGCCGCCCTCCAATAATGAGCAAGCTGCAAACTTTTCAGAGCCTCCTTAAGCCCACAGGTTGTGAGTATGGCTGTGAGTGGATTACACCTTTAACCATTAAGGAAGTTTGGAGCAGCAGTTGCTGTGGTAGGCTGACTAATCAGACGAAGAGGCAATGCCAGGCAAAGTCAGGAGCCTTGAAGGAGTGTAATCTAATCTGTGGCGGGGTGGAAAGGATGTTCTGCCAGTCAGCCACTCTCTTATTAGGACATGTGGGACCAGCTGTTTGTGTATGTTTGTTCCTTCGCCTCACTGAACGCATGAAGAGAGCGATTCAATGCTTGTTTGGCTGCAGACGGTGCAGAGCCGAACTCAAGCTAAGGCACAAACACACGGAGGTACACACATGCATGCACGCAATTCCCGGTGCACAAAAAAAAACCCCCACCTGAACACAACTATTTACACATGTGGAAACACAACCTCGGAAGCAGATCGTCACGTAGACACACTCGTAGTAGGTTTGGCAGCGTCATAGTAACCATCTCTGTTTTTCCTGGCCATGGTTCATTGCTCCCGTTGCCTTCCTGCTGGTTGTGTGGCCTCCAGGCTGCTGCTGAGGACAGCAGGGCAGGTCATCACTGAGGGGCGGTTTGGCCTCGCAACACTCGGCTGGCCTTTCTGCTGAGTAGCTGGTTAGCTGCTACGGTGAACGTGTTAGCGCTTGCTGACCTGACTTCACATGTCAGCTATTCATCCTGATTGTTCAGACGCCGTATCACAAGCAGAAACTTCACATCAGTTTTTTTCCCTTCCTTCCTGAAAAAGTTTTCTCATTGGTGCCCGTGTGTGTGTGTGTGTGTGTGTGTGTGTGTGTGTTTTTTATTATATAAAGTTTTCAAGGACCCACGGTTCATAAAACTCTCTAAAGATATAAATAACCATACAAATCTTCAGAACCAACAATCAGAGCTACTGTGTTACTTAGTGACAGCAGAGATATGGAAACAACAATAGAGCAGGAATAAGTCAAAAGAATACAACAAACCATGAAATGTCAGCAGTACAAAGTTTTTTTGCTTTTTCTTAAGCATGAAAGTTTTTCTGTTTGAAGTAAAGTAAAAAAAGAAGATAAGATTGCAAGATACGCTTGAAAGCTCCAGGTGGAGTAAAGATTTTTGTGTTTTTTGTTTTATTTGGATTTTTTTTTTTTTGCAAGATTGTCATTGATCCTTCAGTTTTTTTCAGTCATTCATTTAAATAAAAAAGTAGAAAATCTAAAACTAGAAAAATATTCTTTCACAGCAACTGCCAGAGATCATCTTTTGATTCAACAGATTTTTTTTTATAGCTTATACAAAGAGAAGTAGACATACTTGTAAATCCATCAGTACTTTTACTGAAGTTGAGATCAGCAACATTTTTTCAAATTTTACTGCTGATTTGGAACCTAAAGCACAATACTGGTGGCATCACATGTTTAGTATGTTAACTGTAAAAAGTCTATACCCTGCATTACTGCCAATCATTTTCTACTGCCTGTTCCACAGGCAGCCATTGATTTCCATCACTTTCAAAGACTTGAAATGTGCCTGCAATAGGTGATCCATGATAGTGAACATTTTGTTGCCTTTATGCTTTTTGTTGTCCTAGTTGTGTGTTGTCATGTGGTGCTGCAGTTGTGAGCTGGAACCGTTTTCAGATCTCTCCTTGGCGGTGCATTCTGAGGTCCGCGTCATCCAAGAAATGATTGTCAGCTGCCCAAAACCAATGCATTGGGAAGTTTTGTTGCTGGAAAATCACAGTCACATACAGAAGACAAACACACAAATATATAAGTCAGGAAAGGAATAATTTAGATTTGGCCTTAAAATGTTGCTGCTCAGATGACTAAAATCCCTTTGTATCTTCGAGTGTACCTATATAGATATTTTTCATTCTTCATAACTGCATTACCATGGAAGTTAAAACAATGTAAGTTGATTTGAGAAGTTAATGGACAACAGTGGCTGTCTGAAGGGTATGAAATCAATCTAAAAACTTGCTTTGGAATTTTTTTAGAAAACATGTAAAAACCATTATGGTGCTATTAAGTCTCGTGTGTGCCACCAAAAAGTTGAATTATGGTAGAATTATTGAACATGATTGAATATACAATACACCGTTTTTCTAACTGAGTTCTTTACAGCAACAAAACGCTAAAGCTCAAATCTAAAGACGTTTCTGTATCAAACCCTTTTGTTTTACAGTATAGAAGTGGGTTTTTAGGGTGTTGTTTAACCTGCACACACATAATCACATCAATGGAAAGCACACCATAGACTGTATAAAAGGAGTGGACATCGTGGCCTCCGTGGCGTCACCCATTGGTTTGTGGACTACTGTTTTGAAGCCTTGAGTTTGGCGTCGCCATCTTGGACTTTTTGCAACCAGTGGAGTCGCCCCCGGCTGACCATTAGAAAGAATGCGGATATAAGGCACTTCTGCATTGGCTTCACTTTTCAGACCCAGAGGCTACGTCCACTACACGGACAACACCCGAAAACAAGTTCACGGTTATTTCAATGTACACAGTGCCATGGATACGCATTGCTACGTCTCTATCCTGATTGACAGGTTGCTGTGGTAGTGACTTGTCAATCACAAGGTGGCTACGCCCTGAAGCATACCCTGCTTCATCGTCTATTTTACTCTAAATGGAACCATAATTTACAAAATGAACATCATGCTGTATTGAAGACGACTTGAAACTAGCGATTGAGACCATACACTCATTAGGAAAATGTTTACTGAGGTAATAAATCAAGTGAGAAGTAGGCTCATTTTCTCATTGACTTCTATACAATCAGACTTCTTTTTGCAACCAGTGAAGTTGCCCCCTGCTGGCCATTAGAAAGAATGCAGATTTAAGGCACTTCCGGCTTCACTTTTCAGACCCGGAAGCTATGTCCACTTCTTTTATACAGTCTATGAAACACGCACATAAAAGACACACATGTATACGTCCACACATACATGCACATACGCATCTATGCATGTAAACATTTGTGCGTGCACACACTTGGACACACAGACTGTGCTCCCCCTGACACGCACACACAATCTAACACACTGTACACATTTTCCAGAGAGCTCCCCTCTGACGCCGGCTGAAAATAGCTCCATCTCGTCGGTGTGTGAAGTGTCCGGGCTCTCACAGCTGATTGTGTGGCCCAGAGAGAAACAGTGTGAGGCTGTGGGATGTGACAAGAGCGCCGCCGTGGGTGGAAACTTCTCTTAAAGGAAAATTCCACCCACTAATCCTCTTAGATATCATCAAGTGTTGGAGCTCACTCTCAGCTGTGGGCCGTACGTGGGTAAAGTTCAGTCGGTGTTGACTTTTACCTGCTCTGCAGACGTTTTAGTCTAACCTAGCATTGAAAGCAGCATTTGCAGTTTGAAAACAATTATTCTTGAATGTGTATTTGCTTTAAAACTCATTGGAAAAAAATTATTATTGGTCCAAGAAATGGTGCAAAACTGCAACTTTAAGAAGTTCTTTGATTTTAATCTCAGATTTTAAGGAACTGGAACCGAAACCTAGTGTGCACTGTCGATATTTTAGTTCAGTTAAACATTTTCTGCCATCAGACTCCATTACAGCTGCTGAAAATATGCAGATGTGACAACAGGACGAATGTGATTGGCCAGGAAAACACACCAAAACAACAATATCGAACCCAGAGATATAAAGAACATCCACATTTACTGTTTTTCAACCAGTGAAATGATTTAGGGTGGAATTCTCCTTTAAGAGAGAACACCTACACACACTGTTAAATGCATAAACACACACATGCAGACACGTACATGCACACAAATGATGAAGTGCCAACACACGTTTCATACATGCACCTAAGTCAAAGTGTAGGCTCTTAGCTCCAGCTGTGTGTGTGCATGCAAGTATGTGTTTGTGCATGTAAGGACGTGTGTGTGTGTGTGTGTGTGTGGGATCATGTATGTGCTTGTGATTGGGAGAGTGTTCGTTTTTATTTTCAGCATGTGAACAACGGCAGCGCTGCATGCATCTATTATGAAAGGCTGTGGGGGTGTAAAGCGTCTTTACACAACACAGAACACCACAGACAGCATCATCACTCAGTTTAACAGCTACAGTTAGCAGCAGTATGATTAGCATTGTTGCTAAAGCGTGAGAACGTCCCGCCGGTGTGTGTGTGTGTGTGTTGTCCTCCGTGATCCAAACCCCCCAGCCTTTCATCTTCCTGTTCTCACGCCTGTCAGGACTTCCTGCTCACGCCCAGCTGGCTCCGCCCTCTGCGTGGCTGACAGCCCGCCCGCTCGCTGTCACTGCAGCGTACACGTCCTTCCCTTTAATCGTACCAGCCCCTTTAATTGGTCTGTGTCTTCAACAGGTTGTTTTACATTATACACTCTGAACTGCGTTTTATGTACTCTGTGTGGTGTCTTGTATTGTTAAAGGCGGTGCATGTGTTTGTACACAGTGTGGTGAGTAAAACAGAGCACAGTTTGACATCTGTGGGTAACCAAGACTCTGTACTGGAAGTACATGTAGGTATAATTAACTACAAACATGTTTGTAAGTGCTGATGTTGATTTACAGCTCAATAAATGCCAGTTATGATGTTTGATAAGTATTTGGTTTATGATGCATTACATAATCCTGCATAGAGACTTGAAATTCAGTTGGATCACTAAAACAGATGAAGTTTATGAAATATAAATATCTATACAGAGAAATTAACACACACCTCACTGAGACCATGCAAATATTGTGTATTAATTCATTTATGTAGTACTAATTATTTTTCTTAAGTCTTTACTTTGATTTATTTACTCAATAATCTTTTACAAATAGTCATAATAGTAGCAAGCGTGACAAGTTGGGGCCTTGTAAAACCTTGAGAGCAACCTTTAAAGGACCTTTCCAGTTTTTTTTGCATATTCAAGCCATCTGCTGCAAAACATATTATAATTGGCAAATCTTACTTCTTTAGACTTGTTAATTAGCTTTTCCAACCTTGTGTTCATTTCACTACAGTATGAAACATCAACTTGCAGAGATCTGAAGCATGTTTTGAGTTTTGAGATTAATCAAAATATCACACTTTCTCATTCTCAATTTCTATAGTCATGCTAGCGGCTCTGTGAGGCTGCACTTGTCAGCTGGGATCGGCTCCAGCCCCCCGCGACCCTCTAAGGACAAGCGTTTATAGATGATGATGGACAAAGTACAGCTGATGCTGATGGGAATGTCATTGCAGGTATTTGGTCATAAACCAAAATATTGGACAGATTAAAATTCTGACCCGACGATGGATCACCCAAGTCATCCTCTGGGGACCAGGAATGTCTGTACCAAATTTTATGGCAATCCCGTCCAATAGTTGTCGACTCATTTCAATCTGGACCGACTGACCGTCATGTCTGTCCTTACAGCCGTGGCTAGGGTTAAAAAGAAAGGTTTCCGTTCTTGCTTTCACTTGCAAACATCCTTACTGTGATATGGTATTCTTTGGTGAACAGGGTGTCAGTTTGACACTTATAACCACGTGTTTTGGTTTTTTTTCAAATTAATTTTATTGCGACACTAACAGTATCAGATGATCCTGCACTTTGGCTGCTGCTCTCATCATTTTTATCACCTCTTTCTCTCTTTTCTTTCCTGTGAGAAACTGACTACATGACTCATTGTTCTGATGGTGAGAAAATGAGTGAGATGACTGTAAGTTCACAAGCAGGCGTGCAGCGACCTCATGATTTTCAGTGTGTTTAACGTCTTCATGCAGGCTGGCTCTGCTTTATTGCCCCTCTGTGTGACCCCAGTGTAGTTTGGAGAGGCCGAAGCTATCATTAGCAGGACCTTTGGCCCTCCCCTTCACTCTGCAACCAGGCAGCCAGCTGGTCCCACACTCCCTCATTAGCTTCAGTCCATTTCGTCTCCACTTTACCTGCTGGTCATGTTACTACCCTCCTCTTATCACAAACACCACGTAAGCGGCTCTCTTTAACCTTGCCCCCACCCCCCACCCCCCTCCCCCGCCTCCCCCAATCTTAATCTGTCTAATGTGTGTGTAAATAACGCTTGCGTGGTCCAGATAGCTTTTGTTTTACCATCAAACAAGCCCCGACCATGGGAACCTGGTCATTAATTACCATGTGATTCATGGTTATGGCTCTGTGTCTCGTCTCGCCACTAGTCTGTCATTAAGACTTTCCCAGACTTCCCATCCCGGCCTCTCCCAGCTAACAGCTCACCCACACCAGCACTCAGCCCTGCTAAATCATCACCACCACTTACACACAATATCAGCACCTTCTCTTCCACCAGGAAATACACACAATACATGCATATTACAATTACCACGATTCTTCTAAGAAAAAAAAGGGGAAATTAGGTAATTACGGCTGCGAATTAATAGGATTCTGTAGAATGTAAGGGCACAGGTTGAATATGCAAATGCAAGAAAATACTTGCAGTTCAAAATATATGAAAAACACAGTTGCACACATGCGTTTTCAGATTTCAGCTGGTATGAAGAAGTAAGCTGATAATTTACCTGCAGATGTGTGGAGGTGGAGCCACTAATATGACCGTGATAGTTTAGATTGTTTTAAATGCAACACTATTACAAAATGGTAAGTTAGATACAATATCTCAGTAATCCCCAACATCCCCATGGGATCATAAGAAAAATCTTTACAGAGTGACGGGTTGGGGGAAAAGACATATCTACTACACATAAATATGATTACTTTTCTCCTAAATTTTCTCAATTTCTTGTTACAATGCTTGTGAGTGTTTTAGCATTAAAAATCCATTGGGTAATCCCCAAATTCTATTGTCACCAAACCAAAGGCTGGTTTTCTTAGTTACTAAAAACATGACATTTTGGCATATCAACGTCCAGTTGACTTAACCCCATGAGACAAAAATTGTTAACATTAGCAAAGCCATTTCTTTTTCTCAGCCATGATGTAAAGTTGGTTTACAATTTGAATAAATCAAAGAACACAGTTTCCAATTTCTATTTTAGATTTGTGATTAAATCAGACTCCTGCAGTTTAAATGAGCAGTTTTCTTCACACTTCAGTATATAGTGTGGGTTTCTGGTTTCTGGAGATGCTGTAGCCTAGTGTCAAAATGTTTAAATTTGCTTGTTAGAAATGTTGATTAGTTTGGGAAGTGTAATTTTCCAATTATTTGTTGTTTTTTTTCCTGTTGTATTGAAGGCTGAGGCTGCCACTCAGAGGAACAGAGGGGCTGCTGTCAGTCTGCTGTCAGTTGCTACATTCGGTTTGAGGTTTAGTAACAGCTACAAACTGGACGGGGATAAGGTTAAGTGGCTGGCAGGAGTAATCTTACTGCCACCCCCCAACCACCGCCACTCTCTGCTCACAGTGTATGTGTTTCTGCATGTGTCTACAGTATGAGTGTGTATGGAAGCTCACTAATGACAAGACCAGTTGGAAAAATGTGCGACGTACATTAAGTTAAGACTGAAGTACAATGTTCCATATTATTTAGATAACTGCTAAACGTTTAAGTCACTTTTTTTATGCTAAACTGCCAAAATGATACTGGTTCCAGCTTCTGAAATGTGAATCTTTGTTACTTCTCCTTGTGCTCTGTGATAGTAACTTGAACATTTTGGGGTTTGGACTGTTGGTTGGACAAATAAGCAATCTGAAGACATCACCCTGGGCTCCGGGCAATTGTGATGGGCATTTTTTACCATTGTTATATTTTATGAGCCAAATGATGAATCGGAAAAATAATCAGCAGATTAGTCAAAAATGAAAATAATTGGATGTTTCTGCTCTACTTGAGTATTTACATTTTATCCTACTTAATACTTCTACTTCAGAGGGATATGTCATCACAGCCTTCTTGTAATGGATTATTTTTGCATTATTACATTAAATGGTATCACTACTTTTACATAGTTAAAAGGAAGTCAATGTGCAAGTCAGGATTTGAGAGCATGCAAGAACAGATTTGTAAGTGCAGAAAAAGTTTAATCGATGTTTTGAGGGTGCAAGAGGAGTCATGTTACCCGACACAACGGTTTGTATCCCTGGCAGGGAAACTTTGGCAACTTCTGTTGAAGCCTAAATGTTGGTAAACGCCCTCTGACATTCTCACGAGCTTGAAATCTGAGGAACGGATCAATCAGACTGAGAAAACCATGAGAGCGTTTTAAACAGAGCGTTCCACGAATCAGAGTTTTGCACAAACCTTGTACTGTGTTTGCGAATATGACTGGCATGTTGATTAAATCTTGAATTAGCTTTTTGCTCCTTCAGTAGTTTTGGCGTTAATAAATCTCCATAGATTTCTTGTCTGTGTGTGTTTGTATACTGTATGAGTGTGAGTGCTTGGTGTTTTTTTGTGTGGGTGTTGCTCCAGCTGCCCCAGACTGTAACTTACTCTACCCACGGTCTGTGCCCACACACACACACACACACGAACACACACAAACACACACCCTACTTGACCCCCTCAGCCCAAACAGTTGCTCACGTCACTTCACTGAAGGCGAGAGCTGCCAGACTCTGACAGTAAACGCGCTCCTCGATGATCAAATGATACTAGCAAATAAATCCTGTTATAAGTTGTCTCGACGTCTCACTTTGCATAGTTTGTGAGGTCCTGCCGTCCTTGTACTGTCTGTGTGTGTCAGCGTGGACATTGAATCTCTGCAGGTCTCCACCCCATGACATTATCACACTGATTTCAATTGGGGATTTTTCTCAGCAGAAAGTCTAAGTGCTTTTGAGAGATTCAAAGTAGGACATTAAGAGATTAAATATTGCAGCTTTCAAAAGATCCTTTCAGTTTATGTAGTAACTAGTAGTAATTGTAGTAATTACATTTATTGTACCTTTGTCAGGTAATGGCTCATTTGTCTTCTCCTAAACCTCCAAATTCCAGAGGTCTCTCTCGAGTTAAAGTGGTTGCAGTGACAGATGGGACAGTGGTGAGGCCCAGACGGTCCACTCTGCACATGGCAGGATCAGGGCTGTGGCTAGGAATCTCGGGCCTTTGTGCACAAGAGGTGACTCTGCACCTTCGCTACAATTTACTTGATCACACACACACATTTAATATTCACTGATTTGTCAATTTTCAGGCTCATTAATGATTGAAGTAGTATTTTAAAAAAGTCTTTAATAACATCATTCAGAGGGATTTTTGACTTAGACTGTACATGAACAAAATGTTAGCAAAAAGTCTACTGTGTCTCCCCTGTGTCTCAATTATCAGTTGCTGTTTTGTTTGTGGTTTGTAGATTTCATTCAAAGCCTTCAAGTCCAGAGCAGTTGTATATAAAGTATGTATGAATTATAAAAGTGCACTGAAGGATCACAAAAGACATTTGTCAGTACGCTTTAAACAAAGTGCTTGTGAGACGGTGCGCGGAGGCGAGAAAGTAGGCTCTCTTTTTCTCACAGCTACTTCCGTCACTTTTTCTGTGCAATATCAATGAATGCCTTCGAGGGGAAAAAATGTTCGCCATTATCCCCATTTGAAAGATTAATTGCAGTGAGACTCCAAAGACACAGAAAAGACACAGAATTCTTTGGAGAAAGATCAGGGAGGCAGTGTGACGCAGCCATAGAAAGAATATGACAGCAGGCAAGTGTGGCCGTTTGGAACAGGTACAAACTGTCTTTCCTTTAGACGTCGTCAGAAGACACGTCTTAGAATCTGGTTTGTTTCAAGCATAGCCTTATGTAGTCAGTGCCTCTGTCCCCCCGCAGCACCTAACCCCCTCTTCTGGTGTTAAAAGTGGTTCAAAACAAACACAAACCATCATTTGTCTTTCTGACCAATTTTTAGACCATGGTAATAGAAATAACAACAATGATTCAACCTACAACTCCAAAGGTGTAAAGATAGAAACAAATAAAACAACAAAACCTTTACGTGCACTATAAGAGTGCTTAAAAGCAAAAGCTGACAATATTCTATATTTTTCTTCTGGTCTCATAACAAATCCCATGAAAAGATCAAAAACCAGTAAGTACTGTGAGTGTATCCAAACCTGATATATCTTATTCCTATGTGCCATAGAGCTCCACTGTTGTCCAAAAACTATTAAAATGAACACACACACTGTAGTTTATTTTTACACAAGCCTACATACACCATCCTGCTGCCCCAAATACTCACTAGAGCAACAAATGTGTATTAATCTGCTGTTGAAAATAGTCCTGAACAAATGCACTATTTTCTCCTGTTTGAGTAACGTTTGTTTAAAACTACAGTGAGCAGCTGTTTTAGGAGATTATTGAGCCTGTTTTAACACATGAAACTGTACATTCTGACCTATTTTTATTTGAAGATTTACATCTTTAGTAGGAACCAGTGGATGCTGAGTGCTACAGACAGGGAAGGGAAGTCAAGTAATGAGAGACGGACTGACACATTGTTGGTTTTGATCATTTCATCGGATTTGTTGACAATAAGAACAATATGGGATAACATTATCCTTTATCTTTATTCATCAAACCAAACAACAGATAAACAGTATCATAAAAACAGACATCGAAATACAGAAACTTGTATTGATAGCATTCTCACTCAATGCAGTCTCAACAGAAAAAGTTAGCGTGACACACATACACGCTCAGGAACACAAACAGTAACATGACACACAGGGGACAACACAACACACACACACCTGTACACACACACTCAGAAATACACAGATGCAAGAATGCGCAGACACACATGAACAGCGATGTTGTGAATTCATGCTCACACACACTCGGAGTGCGAAGTTCTGCTTCCAGCAGGTTCCTCTGATCCTTTATGTGTTTCCTCTATTTTTAGCCACCTCATTAAACCGGTGCTAATGATTCTTAGCCGTGTAAATGGTCTGATAAGCTAATTATTGGAGGAGAAAAACCTATTTCCATCCCACCCACATAAAGGCCTCTCTGCATCGCTGCTCTGTTAAAGCCTGTGTGATTAATAGCAGAGGTTTGGCGTGCGCTCTGTGTTTTTATTATTACTGGAGAGAAATTCCCTGCTTCCACCAAAAGTGGAAACATTTGCATAGTGAACATCAGAGACAGGCTTAAGCTGATCTGATGTTTTTTATTTGTTCCTCATATTTAAGTGTTGAGTGGTTTGAATCAATCACTTATATTGTTTGACTGCGACTGAGGATTAGTTTGAAATGTTCATGCTTGACTGATGCGTTCCTCCTTCCTCTTTCCCAATTTCAGTCGCTCTCTTCCCTCCTTCTGTAGTTCTTTTGCTTTCTCTGTTTTTTCAGTTTGTCTCGTTCATGATCTCTTTTGGGCGGGTTTCTCTCAGCCAGAGGTGAGTAGTAACTTCGTACATTTACTCAAATGCTATACTCCAATACAGTTTTGAGTTTCACCTCCTATTTCCATTGTAGGAAAGGAAAAAACAAGGAAGAAAAGAAAAAGAGAATGAAATAATAAGAAAAAATAGGAGAAAAAGGAGGCATGCTACTGGGATCAGATGGTGTTCAAACATGTAGATGAAACTGAAACAAGACTAAGAGTCTGCAGTCATGCTAACAGCTCTGCGAGGCTGTGCTTAGGCACAGCAGTGCTTTGAGCTAAATGCTGACAAATGCTAAGAAAAGGCAGAGGATCACCAAAGTCATAAAGATTCATCGTCTGGGGACCATACATGTTTGTTGCGGTTGTTCAGTCTGGATCAAAGTGGTGGACTGACCCACAGACAGACTGACATTGGCATCTCTAGAGCCACGCAGCTAGCGTGGGTAAAAATGCAGCTCTGAGCAGATTTCACTGCGTTTCTTCAAGGACATCTCGACTGGCAGAGGCCTATGAATTAAATTAAACACGTTAATGTTAATCAAATATACAAATATGTAACATATATGTGAAAAGAAACAAGCTGACGACCTAGATGCCGGAGACACAAATGTGAAATCTGTGTCACATGAGGGGAAAAAACAGAGTTCGTGAAGAGCATCATAGTCACAGCAGGTCTGTGCTCAATGGGCCGCGCTGCAGTCACCACCGTACAGGAAGTAGCCGAGAGGACAAGCCCAGGCATGTGAGCTGACCCTGCTGCAGATCTAAGGATCCAGAGGAATGCGAGCTGTATGCATGTGTTGAGGGGTGGGGTGGCGGTGGAGGTGGCGGCTGTGGCGGCTGTGGCGGTAGACGGCGCATCCATATAACTGTCGGAGGGTCATCATGTAGGTTTACGGAGGGACGGCTGGAGGGAGGAAGAGGCCGAGGCGGGGTTAAGTTACACCGCCTTAAATCATGTTAGCATGTTTGGTGTTTACACGGATGCTTCAGTGACATCAAGTCTTCATTTTTCATCAGTCGTCACACACACACACACACACACTGATGTGTTACAGTACAACACAACACAGAAGGGAGTGACTGTAGACACTGAGGCCTTCAACTGTAGGAAGGTCAGGAAGTGACGTCTGTATCACTGAGAGCAGAGGTTGAAGAAGCACTTTAAAAGACCTTTAAAATCTCACTTATTTAAAAATCAATGACTATTTGTAGATAAGTTACTCAGTTGTGGAAAGGTACAGTACAAATAGTGAAGAACAGTAGAGTTTTAGCCTCATGTAGCTCCAGTTTTAGGGATTTTCACTCATCCCTTATAATTTGAAAAAAGACAGAAAGAAAATAGGGAGGGAGGGAAGTGACAGAAGGAGAAAGAATAAGGAGAAAAGAAAGAGACAAAGTGGGGAAATCTGCAGAGCTGCATTTTTTTCAGTTTTCATCAAGATGGTTGAACACAGTCTGACCCGTCGTTCGCAGCTAAGTGTCGGCATACACGGCTGTGTTTTGCATGGGAGACTCAAATATGAGCCGCTTTGTCCAATATCCGGCTGTCTTGTCCCTGAACAGTACAGTGCTGCGCCCGAGATGTTTGGCAAATCCAGGATTTAGGCCCTGGCTTCATGGACTACGGGCTCCAGAGTGTGTCACACAGCTGAAGTGGCCCCCGGGCAATTTGGGCTTACCGACTGGCACTGCCTGTGCCTGCCTGCACAGCCAGCACTCAGCAGTGTGTTACAGCCTCCTGTCAGCCTGCTTTCACTCTCTCAGGTTACAAGTGTTGCAAACAAAATGCTCGATTAAGTAAGGGTTACCAAAATATTTAATTTTGGTAATCCCCATAAGAAAATGTCCCATGCCAGGAACAAACTAACCAAAGCTGCACGTTGCAATTGCTGCAAGACTGAATTCAAGGTGGGCTGAACAGTGTTAATACCAATAACAGTCATTTAAAGGTGTATCCATCAATTTAAGAGAGCTTCTGCTATGATTAAATGCTTTAATAAGCTGCCTCTACTGCGGGTGTTGAAAACAAAGTCCGTCCTGCAGATCAATTTGTTTAAACGGGGCAGTGAAATCATCATCGATTACCGTTATCAGCAGCCTGGCAGCTTAACTTTTATGATAGTGCTGGACATTTGGATGCTTGTTACATCTTCCAGACTTGTTTTTTTGGTCACCCTCTCTCTGTCTGCACCTGCTGACTGTGTTTCCCTCCGTGACGCCACTGTCGCCGGTAATCATAACCTCTTGTGAACAAGCATAAACAGACATTAAGCATGCTGCTACTCCAGCCTGCACTTAAAAGATTGAGCCTGGACGCAGATTTGCCCCCGTATAGATTTTCCCCCTGGGTGTACAGTAATTAGAGAGATCAGCTCACCACAGTTGATGTTCACTAGGATGTAAGCTCCATTAAGTTGCTGTCTGTAGCGCCCCCAGGTGGAAAAGCCTGTAAATATAATCATATAGAAGGCCTGATTTTAAAAAAAAGTTGCCTTTGTTTGCTTTATGTTTTGGGATGGGAATGTTCTCGTGGGAATGTTGCAGTGATTGTGTTTCCAAACCTGTGTTAGGAAGCTGTGCAGGATAAGTGGGCAGCACTTGGCTGTAAGTGTGGTCTCACGTGGAGGTCAGAGGTGAGGAGGTCGTTGGCCTTTGACTGAGACGTCGAGCGGCAGACAGCCAGTCTCACCTCTCAGTTCACCTCCTGTTGCTCCGAGCTGATTTACAAAGTGTGAAATGGGGAGAAAACACCGGCGTGTGGAGCACCGACGATCAGATGATCAGCTACATTTTCTGTTGTGATATTGTCTTTTTTGTTTCCTGCTGTTGGTGAATGCTCTGAGCATTCGATTTATTGATTTGCTCTTTTGTATATGAGTTTATTTATTTATTAGTTTATTTCATACTGCAGAAGCATTGCAACAGATATATATATATTTAATATATTGTATATATCCCCCATCCCTGGTTAAGGTTTTAAACTCAGGATAAACAAGTAAACAAACAAACAGACAACAGGTCCAGGATTAAAATAACAGAACAGATAAAACAGACTGTCTACATGCGTGTATGTGATGTACATGAGTGTGAAGGCATTGACATATAGGTGTGAGAGTGTGTGTGTGTGAGTGTGTAAACACGTGAGTACAGTTTGTAGGCGTACACGTCTGTAACAAGCGGATCGTGGATGATGACTTTGTGACAAATGCCCATTTATTTTTATTTCTAGGATGCCTTTAAACATCTGGCCTGGGAAACAGATTGAGGCTTAAGGCCTGTGCACGCTTTGTCCTTCATTTATATCCTAAAACATCAGGTGTCGACACACAGCTTCTGCGTCCGCGGCCGTTTTGCGTCTGTTTTTGTGCTTGTTGTTGATTGTTTTTTGTTTGCATCTGATAAAAGGCGGAAAACAGGTGAGTTCTGTATTTATGAAGTTCTGTATTTACAGTCTGTGGGAGAGACACCCTGTATTGTAACAGCAGTGTAGCCGTCTGCGTATGTGTGTCTATCAGTTGCTCTTCAGGATCAGCGAGATCAGTGTATGTATGTATCAAACTGGGCTCCAGCAACATGAAGTGGATCTTGACATGATTCTGCAGCTTGATTCTCTGTCGTCTTGTGTAAATGCACTGGACCAGGTCCAGGTTAACCTTCAGGGCACCTTGACTCCCTTGTCTCCCACCCATTAACTTGATGAAGCATGAGTTTATTTTGGAATACGCACCATGTCAGCACAAGATAAACTGAACCAATAAGACTTTAAAGCTAGTCTTTATGCAGGCGTGAACATAAGGCCCCTGTCATTTCGGTTTGTACTGTGCTTTACAGTAAGTGGTGCATACAGCTTTACCAAAAATATTTGCAATTAATCAAATTACCACAAAGTGATTGCCACACGGGGATCCTGGAGCCTTTGGGCCCCTGAGGGTCTGGGGTAATTCAACCTTGCACTGGACTCCATGGACAAAGTGTTTTTCAGATTACAGATTTTTTTTGAATTGCATATAAAAATTAATTATAGTATGCAAATTTACGTTTGGTCCATTCACAGCTTTTTTTTTGCTGTTGATTAATAAACTTAATTCATAAAAGTTAATATAAAAAATAAACAAAAAGTAATCACATAAATATTAATTCATAAAAATAATGTAATAATAATATCTAACATAATGAATAAATAAAATAACACTGACACAAAAGCAAACTTTTCCCACCACAAATTTCTGTATTATTCAATGATCACCTGGTGACTGTGTTTGCTCAGCAGCACACCGGCCCTGTTTGATCTATCTAGCCCACCTCACCCCCCTGCTGTGACGCCTGTGATTGAAGATGTGTGTGTGTGTGCGTCTCCTTTGAACTTCGCCCTAATAGGAGGCCAGGCTGCACGTCGGCCGAGCTTCAAACCCAGTTGTGTGGCCCCGAGTGGCCGACCTGAGGGCCCGAGTTTGTTTAGCTGCCGTTCAAGTGCTCTTAAATGGAGATGTCTGCTGCAGTGTGTGTGTGGTGAGGGGTGACGGTGGCAGACCCCGGGGTGATGGATGACTTGTCTCCCTCCCCTCCCCCTCCCTCCCTCACTTCACCCATTTGCAGCTGATCACCTGTTCTTTGGTCACAGGGAGGGGGGTGTGTGTGTGTGTGTGTGTGTGTGTGTGTGTGTGTGTGTGTGTTGGAGCACAGTAGATGTTATTGATTCTCTCCTGGAGTGTTGGTGGTGGCCTGTTGCAGCCAGCTCTGCTATGCGTGTGTCTTCTTGTGCTTCTATGATGAGGATCAATTTGAGACTCCGACCTTGAAAGTGAGGACATTTGGGCCCTTCCTGACTTTATCAAATGGCTTTCTGAGGGTCAAGGCTTTCTGAGGGTCAAGATTTGGTTTTAAGGTTAAAGTTAGACTTGAGTTTAAGTTTAGAAGTAACTTAGGGTTACGGTTAGGGTTAAGGGCTGAGGAATGTATTATGTCAGTCAGTATGTCACAAATATAGAACCTCAAATGTGTGTGAGAGAAAAATATGTGAATATGTATGTGAGAGTGAAAATGAGTGTGTTTTGAGTGTGTGAGAGAAGAGGACACACTCGCAGGTCAACCCCGCGTTGGGGGTCTATCTGAACGGGTCAGACCAGGGTTGGACGAGGATCGTTTCCTGTGTGTGCGTGTGTGTGTGTGTGTGTTACAGCGACTGCTGTCCCGGCTGGGGACTACACATTCTTGCATGTTGGCATTTTTTTCTGGCTGTAGGAATGACAGCTGTGTTCACTGGAATCAATTAGAGTGGACGAGGCAGAGTTACAACAAATGAAATGTAAAAACAGTAACTGACATCTCATTTAATTTAATTTAATAACCGGTGGAGAAAATTAAGTGCTTTAAAGCTGCACTAATCAATATTTTTATCAACAATTGGAATAAAATGACTCCATTTAACATAGTAGTGGTTAGTGGTAATGACAAACCCACAGAGAGTTATCACCTGGACAGAGCTGAAAGAAGAGTGAATATTGAGACTTATATTCATTACAACATGACTCAACATGACTCCAAAGGGATGACAATGTTGCTCTGTGTCTGCTGAATGTGCGTACAGGCAACTACTTGCTAACATGTTCACCAGGTGGTAATTCGTCAATGTTGTGTTTACAGTGTTGCACTGCCCCCAAAAATCAATTAATGCAGGTTGAAGTTATACATATGCTGCATGATACACAATAAACTGCATTTTAGGATTTATTATGATAATATCTGAAGTGAACAAATGTTAACTAATCGATTAAGTGCAAAATACAAGAGAAACAGCCAAATCATGGATATTTTAGGAAAAGCAAAAGTATTCTTCCTCTAGAAGAACTCGGCTCTGTATAACTAACTGACTTACTGACTTACTTACTATCAATTAATTTCAATCAATATGATTATTAACCTAAAAATGTGACTGTTCCCTTTCAAGTCCCAAACCTGTAAGAATCATTTGTGAAATTACTTTCAAATTAGTACAGAATATTAACATAGCTCATCATTACTGTGTAGATATTCACATACAAATGTCCCACAACCTTACACTTAAATACCATTTGCTTTGGCTCGTAAGGCATAAAGGTAGAGTGAGACACATACAGAACAAGCAGAATAATGCTGTTTGAGAAGACTACATACTGTAAAGTGTACTTTTCTTACTTTCTGTATCGCTTAACTTTCTAATTGCTGTATAGTTGATTTGTGATTTAGTATATACAGTTACTAGTGAAGTAGTAAACCTTCAGTTTACTTCTGTTTTTTGTTTGTGGTACAGCTGCAGGATTTGTCTCTGAATGACATCACCACAGACAGTCCTGCTTCTGTTGTTTGCAGCTTTTTGAGGGAGTTGTTTATATTTCAAAATTCCCAGATCACAGGCAGGAAGATCATCATTATGCTTGTAGATCACAGGAGTAATGCAGGTGACGCGTGTTTTAAGTTGGATTTTCCCTTTAAGCCTCTTAAGGCCTGCACTTGAGAAACAGCTGTAACTCTATGATCCTGAGCGCTTTGTTTGTGTTCATCCTCCGGCCTTCCAGCAGAAAAAGGGAGCATTTCAGCCGCTTTTTCAGCTTCTTTGTTGTTTGGGGGCTTCACAAGAAATTATATCTTGTGTGATGGCAGAGCGCCTCTTCACAGGGACCTAAAAAGACAGAGCACAGCTCACAGATAATGCTGACACACAATACCATATCAACGCAGCCCTCCATTGTCCAGACTAGAGTAAGACGATTCTGCTTGTCATCTTTGGCAACAAAAGCTACCAGCTGCCTTTGTGCAGCCAACAAGTGTCGTTATTCAGCCCCACAAACACATCAGTCAACTTAGACCGTGGTGGGTTCAGAAATCTCTATAGGTTGAGTGAAATGATTTTCTCCTGTGGTAGCTGAGGAGGTCCGCAAGGCAGGTTTCCTGCCAGTAGACGTGGGTGTTGTCGTAAACGTCTCTATCAGAAGAATGGGGAGTGCTGAGGCTTTTCACCCTTGCATTCCTGTCTGCTGGTTGCTTGTATTGTTGGCAACCAAGAAGTTTAATCAAATTAGACTGTTGTAATCATTTCGAGTCTCTCTGGTGGCTGCTAAGAGGGCTAAAATGGAGAAAAGGTCGCTGGAACACTCAAACAGCTATTTTTCTCAACAGCGGATAACTGATTTCTCATAACTTTCTCCATAAAGTACATTACATCAGTGCAAGTCCTCATGGAGAACTGGGCCACTACACTGGGACCTGCTTCATACTGGACTTAGTAGCAAGACCTTTGCTTTATCAAGCTCTTGGAGAAAAATCTCATTTAAAAAAAGTGGGGTGGTCCCCGGAGTTTGTTTCCAACGGTTTGATTCCTGGTAGTGGGACCTCCAGCTTGGTATTGCATTAAAAAAAAAAGAACAATTGGCTGTGTTATTGCATGGAAAGTCAGACGAGGGGTTCTTTGCTGTACTAGCTGGGGTTACCTGCACAAGGCCAAGGTGCGCTTGAAACAAACAACCTCATCAAAAGGTGAAAGGGTGTTGTGTTGTGTGTTGTTTCTGCACCTTTCTTTCTTGCTTGTAAGCACTGAGGATACCCTGGTACAGTGTGTATGATGTAACATGATGCGATTGCCTGCTAAGTCCATACAGGAGTGCTGTGGAAATTGTAAAACAGCAGTTGGACCTATGCGGGGTGGTCGGGGAACCTGGAAGCCACTAGAGAAGAGCGCTTTTGCAACGCTGCAGGAGGACTCTCATTTTTGCCGGGAGTTTTGGAACGTGTGTCTGCTGGCTCACTGTCCTACATGAAAAGTTAACAACATGCTAACACGAGTTAGTCAGGTGTGAAGCCCGCTTTAGTGCGGTTGGGATATGCATGCTATAAAAAAAAAAGAGCATGCATATCCCACAAGAGCCCACATGTGTAAAACACGGTGAATCGTTGGATAAGTCTTTTAAATGGGGATAATGGCGCATGTATACTTTCAGACAGTCTCTCCTTAAAGGCGTTCATAGTATTGCAGTTGTTTGTACACACGAGAAGTACAGAAAGGAGTTGTGTGGAAAATGAAACGAGAGCTCGAGAGAGAAGTTCAAACCACCTACTTTCACACCTCCACGCACCTGACCAATTGCTGCGGTACTGCAACAAAAAGCATTTTGTGCTTAGCCGCTGGGTCACAGTGGATTGTATCCAGTTCTCTTAACACCTCCCTGGTCCATCCACCAAGTCCAAGCACTGTGACAAACACAGGTGGAAGGTAGAGCACTGCACCAATGCTACAACTGTAAACGCCCATGGTCCTTTGAGCTTTGATTTAAAGGGATTTTGAATGTGGCATGTTGAAAGTGGCATCAGGTGTGACGTGAAGCGTCGCTCAGGTCTCATGTTTCTGGGTCTCTCTTAAGCACACAGAGTGAGTGTTGGGATTATCTTGTGATCTGCAGAGCAGCGCTGGGCGGCTTTGTGCTGTACAGGAAGTGTGTAAAGATATCCCGACGCTTCCCCGTATCCTGGGGGCTGCAAACCACATAAAGGAGAGAAAACAAAACCGCCAGCGCCGGAAATCCTGCCGTCACAGACAGGTGGGGTGACAATGGCTGTCCTCCCTCCCTATCTCTGTCCCTCCCTCCTTCCCTCTCAGTCTCTACCTCATCCGTCACTTTTTTTCTTTTGCCTCTCACTTCTCCTTATCTCTCTTCCATCACACTCTCACCTCCTTTATTTTTGTCTCTCCATCTCTTCATTTCTCTCACTTTCCTTTCTCCTTCTTTCTCTCCACGTCTCACCTCCTCCTCTGTGTGCCCTTGTCTCTCCTATCTCCCTCTTGCTCTTTAATTTTTCACTTTTCTGTACTTTCTTTCTTCTGCTTCTCTTTTCTTATTTTCCTGCCTTTGGGCTGTTCAGGCTGAATGTGAAGAAAGTTTTACAGGCGGCACGATTGTACATAATAAAATAAAACAAGATAAAAGAATAAGAATTAATGGAATAAGTATTTTCCTTTCTCTGTCTCTGTCTAATTTATTTCTTTCTCTTCTACTTCTCTTTTCTTTTTCTTGACCTCCTCCACCTCCTCTACACTCCACCTCTCTCTCCCTTGTCTATCTCCTTCTACACTAGCTTCCTTTTCTCTCTATATTTATCCTTTCTCTCCTCTCCATTTTCTGTTTTCAACCTCTATCATCATCATTTTATTCAAGTCAAGTCAAGTCAGTTTTATTTGTATAGCCCAATATCACAAATCACAGTTTGCCTCAAGGGGCTTTACAATCTGTGCAGCATACAACATCCTCTGTCCTCAGACCCTCGACTCGGATGAGGAAAAACTCCCCCCAAAAGAACCTTTAACAGGGAAGAAAAATGGAAGAAACTATCAGAAAGAGCCCCATTTGATTTGTGGTGCTTGTGGGAAACAAGAACAAAAACAGCAGAGGGTTGGATGAATGCAGTGGTTAAGAAAAAGTTTGAAATTTCTTTGTGAATTTCTCGTCGGCAGGACAAACATGAGCTATGAGTACTCATGTTAGCAGATACATCGAGACTGAGACCGACCCGCCGGAAGTAAAGCGGTAACAGGTACGAGGCCTGAGGTATCGCATGATAAACACGGATTGAAAGTTAAGGTGATAAGATGAGTTTTTATTCTTCTCTTTTAGCTTTCTCATCCACCTCCCTCTATTTGTCTTTCCTTTCCGTCCCTCTCCCTCTTTCATCTACCTGCCCTCATTTTCTCTTCCCTCCCTCTCTCCCTTTGATCACCTCAGTCTTACTCACGTCACCTCCACATTTCTAATCTCCTTATCTCTTGCGTGCCTCATCCCTCCTTCCTCTCGGCCTCCTCCTCTCCCTCTCTCCCTGCCTATCCATTACAGCGTCTCTCTGCTGTTTTGGCTTTGTCTCCGTCGTTGCGTAATCGCCGTCACCCCGGCTCTGCCACCAGCCGATAGCTCGGCTCGGGTTGATTGACGGTGGGAAGAAAAGAGAGAGTGTTTATTTTGATTCCTCGCCTGTCTTATCTGACGGGACGTGTAATTACCTCCTCAGAATAAGGAGGTTTGTGGAAGGAAATGGCTTCTGCAGAGTTTTGAAGTGACAGTGGAGAAGATGTGTGTGTTTCTGTTCAGACATAATGTGTAATCATGTTTTAGGGTGTGTGTAAACAAATTTGTCACACTGACAGTCTTCATATCCTGCTGCCACAACAAGGTGGTTTCAAATAGATATAAAGAGGAGTGTTAGGTGACAGAAACACCCTGTGGTGGACATGTGGCTTCTGATTGCTGTGAACATTAGATTGCTTTCTGCAGGCTTTTGTTCTAAAGCAAAACTGATTATTTTCACTCTATATAATTATTTTTCTGATTAGATCATAACAGCTCTAAGGTAGTATCCATTGCACTAGCCTGAGCGAGACAATGAGCCTGATGCAGGAATATTCCTTTGCTCTTATCTGAAACCTCGCGTAGTTTTTCCATGAGGTCTGCCCGCACGAATGCTCCAAATCTTAACTTGTCGTGGATCGCTTGTTACAACTTGATGAACACAACTCGTGAGATTTGATCTTTGGCATAATCAATATCCCGACAACGAAAAGACAAACTCCACGCATCAACAGATGAAAACAGAACAAATTTAACAGTGTCAGTTGTTGAATTAAAGGGACCCGAAACAATTAGAAAATATTAACGCAGCCGCCAACAACACGTCATCAGAGCAGCGCTGTGCAGGAGGAACGCTTTGACATGAAGTTAGATGCTAAAAAACATCCAAGCATTCGATGGGAGGTCACAGTCACACAGATAGACGAGAATATTATATCACACTGTTGTGTAATGGAGGCTGATCCTCCTGCATAAACAGCCCGAAGCAGCTGTCAGAGTGAGAGACTTTTCCTAACAACTACTGAGCTGTAGCCCAAATCTCTTAAGGAGGAGGTCTGGGATGGTTGGACATACGAAGTGTCTGACTTTGACACTGAAGACTGTAGTTCACTTGTTTCCTGCCAACAGTCAGCGATGGTTTCTTATACCCATGAAGCCGATCTTCCCCAGTATTAACCAAGTCATTTCAGTTACTACACCTTAACCATCGAGCTGGCAGATCATAAACAGTCATATGAGTCATTTTTGAAAGTGCTGGCAGGCGACCCAGTTTGTCCCTTAGGTATGAGGACTTGCACCAGCAGTGTTCAGAATGAGCTGGTTGTCCTTTTTAAGTGTCTGGTTGCCTCAGACAGCAGCGCCTGGCCCTCGGTGGCATTTCAACCTGACAGGCACTCTTTGTGTTTTTCTGGCTGAGGCTGAGAGGTGTGTGTGAGGGAGTTCAACAGGTGACACTGAACCACCAGGACAGACAAAGTCGGGGGGGTGACAATGTGTGTGTGTGTGTCCATGTGTGAAGACAAGTGAGTGAAAATGCACCATGTCCGTGATTGGAGCGTTTAAGTGGGTGTTTTGTTTTTTTTAACTGTGCGAGTGTGACGTCTGCATGTGTTTGTGATCATGTTTGTGCTGTGTGTGTGTTAGTTCTCTAAATGTCAGCATGCATGTTCCAGGAAAAGGATTCACCGCGTGTGTGTTTGTGTGTGTTGGGTGTTTAGTTTGACTGATGACTTGACAGCCGTCTGACAGACAGCAGCACAGACTCCTGGGAGTGTGCAGACAGAGGAGGGGGGGCAGATGCCTCTGAAAGTCGATCTCATTGTCTCATCTTCAGTGTCCTTTACTGCATTTTCAGTTGTTGTATAGAAAGGGGGGACAGGGCAGTGGATAGTGTGGTGTACAGTTTAATAAGACTGTTTTCACAGTTGTTCTCCTTCTCCTGGGGGCCGCCTGCTAACGCCGACCTCGCTGTCATCCCGGGGCTGAAGGTCAGGGCATCTTGATCGCAGAGGTTCCAGTTCCTGACTTGTGAATATGATCCAAAACCCTGGGTGTCACATTAAAAGCTGGGTGGCAGTACTTCTTTTCTAATACCACTGCTGGGCTTAAACACTCAAATTCAGAAAAACTTGTGGTTAAGATTGTACTGCCCTTTGAAAACGTTGTTCTTTCTTTAACGTGTCTCTTGTGAATCCCATCAATCTTACTGAAGTGCAATACAAAATCTGCTGAGTGCCTCATTATGGGTAATTAACATAATCAATAAAGTTCCCCAACATTTCAAACTTTCTGTTTCACATTTGCACATGAAATCACACAGACTAAAGCTTGAGCTCTGGTTGTTGGAATCCAAAATTTGCGTCTGTTCCTTTTTCTCTCTCTCGACTGCTTAAAGTCAAAACTGATAAATGTAAAATCTTCACTGCTTTGATATCAACACCAGACGGGTGTCACAGTCGCTGACAGGGTGACTGAATGTGTTTGAAATGCAGCGCACCACACACTCCACAACACTCCGTTTTACTGCGTTAAATTGCCTTTTAAAAGCATTTTCACAAATAACTTCACCACATCTAATGTCTTTAAGAGCCGACACTCGTTCCAGCTTGATTTATTGATCGAGGCTGTCTTTCTAGAAACGGCTGTAATATTTTTTTTCTAATGCAGTAATTACCCTCATGTGGGTTTTTTATCTGCATGCCAAGACATGATGTAGTCAGTCAGAGGGAGCTAGGCAGGGACGACAGGCGAGAGACGAGACGCAAGACAATGTGGAGACACTCAGGCTCTCACAGCGGCACCAGGCCTGTCAAATCTGCTTTTTCCATTCACCACTACTGTTAATAAAACTCAAATGTTGGGGATTTTTTTAGTGACTTTGGTGTTAATCAGACTTCTCCTGCATCAGTCAGCTTTCACTACTTGGCAGCTACGTGGCTTTAGAGCCATGAGAGAGTGGTGCTTTTTACAGCCATGCATGTATTGACATACACAGTTTCTCAAAATAGAAATAGTCAGAGTCATTTTTCTGCTATGAGTCATGCCAGTTAAATAAATGAGTCTCTACACTTCCTTGAAAACAGTCAATGAGATGACAGTATCCCAACAGCCTGTATGAAGTTATAGGCTTTAGTGATTGCTGTGACGTAATCGTCAGCAGTTGTAAATGAGTTTTGAATTTCTGACACATCTAAGTCATTACCCTGAAATCAGGATTGAAGACTTTCTTTCCTTCTTCGTGGCTGGTGGGGACGGAGCTGGCTTTGACCAAATGTTTATGTTTGTTATTCCTGCGTTCAGCTGTTTCCAGACTCTTGATTCTCCAAAGACAAGTATGGACAAGTCTGGATAAAGATAACAATCTTATCACCAGACAAGGACATCAAAGTGATTTGCACAATCCTAAAAGAAAAATTGGATTATTTTCAGTAACAACGCTGTTTTCGGTCCAATGAAACGTTCTTTCTTTCTACAATATCTGCACATGGTAACTACTGTATTGTTACGGTTATGGAGAGATCGTGGTTACAGAAAGGCGAATGTTGGCATTAGACGAGTGCTGAAATTATTAGTGGATTAGATTTTTTTTTGGCGACAAAAAAAAATGTATCAACAAAATCAGTCAACCAAAAATGTTGAAAATGATTTTGATCGAGCAAAAATGCCAAACGTTTGAAGGATTTATCTTCTCAAATGTCTGGATTTGCTCCATTTCTCTGTTTTATATCTTTTTAAATTTAATAGTTGATTTGTCATCAGACAAAACAAGCAATCTGAAGACATGACTTGGACATTTTTTGCACTATTAGCTTACATTTTAAAGACTTAACAATGAATTCCATTATTTGAAAGATGATCCAATAAATTAACTGATAATGTCATGAATAAGAAATAAAACTGGCGGGATAGGGCTGACGGACTTTTGGACTTTCGGACTGTTTAAGGATGAAAAGTTGTGGTATGGTTTTAGAGGATGGGGAGGGGTGCGACTCTGCAGCTCTGCCCTTATAAAGGTGCAGACCCACACTGGATGTGACGCTGTTGGCCGGGTGAAGGGCGTGATCCTCGCTCTCAGGCCTCAGGGCTCAGGAAGCCGTGACAGTGAAGAGCTGACTCAGCTAAACCCACCATGATGAATTAGCTGGCAGAGACACGCGACTATAGCTCAAAAGTGTGAAGACAATCTGTACTTAATCTTTTCATCACCACCTCGTCAAGGCGTTACCCAACCCACCTCTCAAGCCTGTCTTCAGGCTTGTGGAGGCGGGTGAACCTCCCTTGCTCCCTTGTCCACAAAGCACCAAACTTTAATCTCGGCAATCAGAACTTCAGGCAGGATTTGAATCAGAGAAAACGGACAAAACCCACATACAAGGAGCTACGTAGACCGCATCTTTGATCCAGAATGGTTCTTTATTCACAATTTTGTGGCCTGAACCTGGAGGATCACGTTGAGTAGCAATCAAAAAAGACTGAAATTTCAACTCAAGTTAGCCATTCTGGAGGAATCACTGCCTTTCTATACCAGTAAATAAAGATTGGTTTGAAACTATGCCTAAATCTTTCATTTTTAGGTCAGCTCTTTTCCACTACGTTAAGTAAAGTCTAAATGAGGAAAGAGTAAAAGTAGAGAATCTCAAGACTGTTTTAGGCACTACTAGTTTTAAATTGCTGCTGTTTTATTTTCATTTTTCTTATGTAAATGCAGTTGCAGTCTGTTTGCTTCCAGTTAAACCAGAGAGTTGTCAGAGCTTGAGTTTGTTTTAGGAAATCCACGAGGCCGGCGACGTGGGCCAAATCTGACCAACAGCCTCATGCAGCTTTTCTCTTTCACAATTTTATGGACACGCGATTGAAGCCACCAGTCCACACACACACACACACACACACACACACAGCCAAGAAAGTACACACACACACCAGCCAGTCCCCTCCCTCATTCTGTGTTTCCATTGGTTGGTGAAGCCAAAATGACCACAGATTAGATAGCTGTCATTGATGCCTATAAACAACTGCTCCTCTCACGGCTTCAGAGGAAAACGTATTTTGGGAGACCAAAGCTAAATCTTATTATTGCGCACACACACAAACACATGTGCACACACACAATCCCCCTGTTCAGTGTGACTTTAACAGCGTTGATACAACACAGCAAAGAAACAGTACAAGCTCTGTTTGACCTGCTGTGACCTCCCCACTGTTGAGCTCACAGACCTCTCTGGCCTCCGTCCGCTCGGTTTCCACGACAGCGACGGAGCCGGAGCCCCGCCCATCTGACTGTCAGCCGTACAGGGCAGCCACCACAATGACGCCTGCGACTCACCCACTCAGCTCAGCGAGGTCACAGAGGCATGCGTGTAGCGCTCAGAGGGGCTTGGCAGCGCCGGACCGCATAATAGGCTAATCACTGTAAAACAAACATGCTGGCTTACCCACAACCCCCCTCACCCTCCTCCCTGGCATGATTTAGGAGATTGTGGTGTACGGTGGAGGCAAACTGCAACTGCAGGCCTCATTTTCACCATGGCATTAAATTTGAAGAGGATACGTGGTCTCCAAGCAGTGAAAACAGTATTTCTGCTTGAATAACAGCTTTTTCCTGCTGTTATTCTGTGTTTAATTCAGCCCACGAGGCAGCAGAGACAACAAGGATTTCACTTCTACTACTGAGTGTGAGCAGATCGAGGAGATGGTGTCTATTTGTTGCATTCTGACAGGGTTTAGCATCAGTAAAGTACCACGAAGTATTACATAAAAAGCACCCGTTCACTTACTCACAGCTACAGTGATTTCAGTTGATCTCATGAACTTATAAATATCTCATCATGACTTTCAGGCACCACTTTCTGCATAAAATTGCATTATTCATCTGTCACTCTGTTCATTTCTGTCTCATTTTACAAACGCAAGTCTCTGTCCACCAAACTCAACAGTTTCCCACTGCAGTAAGGACTTTGAACTCTGCTCCTTAACTAACAAGTGCCCAGACCTTAACGACAAAATTGGTCTTTTGCCAGTTCCTTCCAAAACGACCCGTACTGTCATATGAACATTTGTAATCTCTCCCACCTCTGTGGTTAAGAAACCAAATTTGCTATTACAGTTTCCTCTGTCCATCCTATGGAATTTGGAGAGCTGTTGGCAGGAGGCATGCGCCCTAAACCAAACCTTAAACTCTGTAAAAATCCCAAGTTCAGCGTCCATTCTAGTGTTAAAAACAGTTTTACAGCAGCAGTTGGTATGATTAACCTTTTATTGCTCCACCTAAATGAGTGTATTTGCGCACCCATGAATAATACACGGTTTCACCATGAAAAGTAGTTTCCTAACTCTGTGCTATCCAACTAGTTTCCAAACAGTTGTGACTGCGACAGTGAAAACACAGCATGTGTATGTTCATTTTCTATTCAGGTCTGTTGTAGCAGTGTACACTGGCACGGAGCACAGTAGTTCTGTAATATGTTATTATGGCTGTATGGAAGCATTTGGAAGAGCCCATGACACCAACAAATAACATAGCAGAGGAGAGGGACTGTTTTTCCTGCCTTTGGCTACATTTGGACACCCCCAGCCCCCACTCTCATCCCCACCCCCCGTTGTGTAATCCTACCACTGTCACATGCGTGTCCCTCTGTGTAATTGAAGTGGTTGAAAAGAGAGGAGGGAGGGGAGGGCAATAAGAATAAGAAGCGTGGTTACATTTCAGCCCGGCTGGTGCCAAGCTCCTATTGAAAATATATGGGCTCGGGCCTAACCCCCACGTTTCCATGCCTCCCCCTGCCATGGCAACAAAACATGGAAATGTGAAAACAATGTGAGCGTGAGCAGTTTCAGCCGTGCCCACTGCCACAATGAGCCATGCAATTAGCCGTTTCAACCGAGGAGGGGCCACTTATTGGATTTGAGAGGGCTAAATTGTCGACAGGGGCCACTTGAGGGATGCCGGTTGATAATGCCAGTGCAGGATCTGGTCCAGGATCTGGTGTTCGATGCGGGTAGAGTGCCACTACCTCCCAGTTGCAAAGGCAATTAGCCTAATGGAGCTCTCAGCTGGCTGTACATTACTGGTTTGGACGAGGAGCGGGTGTCATTTCTCCACATAATCAACTCTGTTTGCTTTATTTTCACCTCTCTTGTCCTATTATGTTCTACTCTGAAATATCTGCTGAGTCCATTAACCTAAATTTGTGGCTGACAATTGAAAACAAAAAGCAGTTTTCATTTCTAAAAGGCAGTTTTCATTTGGAGATTTTAAAAACAAACTAAACTTCAGTTCTTTGCTTTATAATACCTCGTGTCAGTTACTTTGAAAGCATAACCTGTAAGGTGGCGAATAGGGCTTGTTGTTTTTGTTCTTTTTACTATTTAAGAAAATATACCCAGAAGTAGCAGGTCAGATCAGATTGGTTAAACCAATTATATCTAGATTTTATGCCTTAACACACTAAAAGTTGTCACTGACTGCTGCGGGTTATATTAATTGAGGTCATGTTGCGATGAATATTAGAACTAGAACTAAATAATAGAACTTTATTCATCTCCAGAGGGGAAACTAGTGTGGTCCCCATGCACAGAGACAAATCACAATAGAGACACAAGTCAGACAGCAGACAACATATAACACAAACATAAAAAATGTAAATAAAATAACATAAAATATTCCAAAAAACTAGAAAAGCACTTTTACAGAGCACAGTTTATCCCAAGTGTTTTACAGCATAGACAGAAAAACAGAAAAAGAGAGAGAAAACATCGGGGTAAACAAAAAATAAAATAAAATAAAAACTAAGTTGACATTTTACTCTGGATCATATACACACACATATTCAACTCACGGTGCTTTACAAGCTTTATTAGAGCAGATAAGGAGACACAAAACACAGAGCAGAAAACAACATTAACAGCGATGATGGTCAAGAGAAACAAAAATAAATGAGATGCCTTCACATGAATGGGCACTTAAAACAGGCCAGGTTGACACAGGATCCCCTCTGCAGCTCTTGCGTAAGGATCCAAAGTACCTCAGTTCCTGCCAGAGGAGGAGGAGAAGGATTCAGCTGTGGCGTGATGGATGGCATGATGTCAGAGATAAACAGGATTGTGAAAGCGTAAATGTGTCACATCAGTGTGTTGCACATATACAAAGCTTCCAGCTCCCCTGGTGCTCTGCAGCAAACGCTCAGTGTAATGTTGTAATAGCTCCTCTGTGGTGAAAGTCCTCGTGGAGCTTGTTAAGTCTTGTCCTGAGCGTAAGTGTCGCTTCATCTGCAGTCATGTTGCTCACAGACTCATTAAATGGTCCAGTGGCTTATCCGACCCAGCTGTTTGCCAACAGTTGCAGCAGTGGTGTTGCAGCAGGATGGGAGACGCTTCTCAGTGAGTGAAATTACTCTGCTCTTCATGATAAGGAGGAAACAGTGGAAATACTGTAAATGCCTCCAAGCTGGAAGAGCCTCTAAAGGTCTTCTGGTATTAACAACAAAACGACCTATATGACAAATGACCAACATCTGATCTGCCAGGTTTGGTGACGTTGAGGTAACTCCAGCAAATGCAAACAGAGTTGCACACCTCACTTTATCTGAATGCTCGTTTAATTCGATTTTTTTCAGTTTTTATGCGTTTTTGGCTCCTAAAACCAATTCTAATTAGGGAAGTCATCGTAATAGTTAAGAAGAAACCAATGTTGACTGTTGGTAGGAGATGGGACGCAAGCCACTGTCTCTGATGTTTCATTTATTGCTTTTTGACTTCAATATTTAGTACATTTTAATACTTTCTGTGGTACTTTAACAGCATCACACCGCGTCCACTTTCAGCTGTTTTTCTGGTGAGGACAGTGTCTGTGTCGTGTCCCCTTCCTGCCTCTGTGCGCTCTTACTTTGTCCCTTTTGACTCGCTGCAGCCTAAACCCTGTACACCCAAACCCTTGGTTGAACATTACCAAACACAGCAGGTCAGCAGGTAAAGTAACCAAGCCCATCGAGCTCCTGGGCTCACACATTCCTCCACCCCTCCCCCTGCGGACATGCCTTCCCCAACATGAACAGAAACAACAACATGTTTAATACATTTTCTTGTGCATTTCTACCATGTAGTATACAAAGTAGGTTAGTAACACACTTCCCTTTTCAACGTACAGCACCGGGAACTCTTGGAGATCCGTGTGTGTATCTCTAAAACAACACTTCCAGCTGTCTTTCAAGTGAAAACTGATATAAACATACCTCAAACAGAAGGATTGTTGTGTAGTTCAGTCAGCCAACTCACACGGAATAGATTATTATGTAAATGTAGAATATGTACAACACTGAGGTCTAGGCTCCGATCTCATCGCTCCCCTCAAGGAGCTCAGCTCAGCAGGGGGTGGGGAAGCTTGACTCTGAGCCTACAGGTGGATGATGGGGTGGAGGTGTGGCAGCAGGCATGCGGCGAAAGAATAAGCAGAGCACTGATGGCTTAAATACACCGTCTCGATTAAAAAGGTGTGTTGGATATGCGTTGCAGTGAGAGGGTTATCACATGTGAGTGTAGCAGCAGACTCAAGCCGGGCTGCCTGAACTGGCTCGCAGGCTTCACGTCAAAGAGTAACTGAGGTCTCCTTTATGTTATGAACTTTTAATGTCCTGCAATTATGACTTGTAATATTCTTGTCTATATTGGGTGTCCTGTAATGACTGAAGAAGAGCAGTTCACTTCAATCTAATTCAACAATGTGATTAATTCCACCCTATTTAAGAAAAGTATGCAAAGACACACATCTTAATGAAACACATTGTGGTAGTACGTGCCAAGCACATTGATGAAGCGATCTAGACTGTCACCATCAGAGCTGTTAACAGAGCGTTCATCAACAGGTTCAGCAGGTGTCTGTCTGTGTTTATGGTCACTGATCCACAGAGAATCGTGAAGGCATTCAGAGGTCTCACAGAGCAGTGCGTAAAATGTTTTCCAGAGAGTCACTGTTGACAGCGCAGATGATACGTGAGGAGACGCTGCCCTCTAGTGTTGTCTTCAGGTTAGTGCATTGCACCTCGACACGTGCCTTTTTGTGATCAGAAGTTTAATCAAAACAAAGCAAAATAGTAAATCCAGACATCTCAGGAACTGATATTAATGACTACTTTTTAAAGAAAATTTAAACTTGAAAATCAGTTTACTCATCACCAGAAGCACCGCCTGTGTACACAGTTGTTTCATGTCTTCTGTAGCTCTGGACGGAGGTTTGAGGCTTTGAGACTACAACTTTTTAACAGAAAACCTTCATTATAAACTGGGGAAATGGAGTTTGAAAGACGTGGGCATTAACCGGGGTTAGGGTTAGAGTTTTTGCAGCTTGACCTATGCAAGGACCTAAATTCAGGTTTTCTCGATCTCTACTGCGTCAGCTCTTTTTTTATCTGTCTATACCAATTCCCCCAAATTTTATGGAAGTGCTAGATTAAATCACTAGAGGCCACCTTTAATACCTTACACTGAGTCGTTACTTTCTGTTTTTCTGAGTTTTAACAGAGCTGTGAATCAGTTTGTTGCAGAGTGACCACAGGTTCAAATTATGTGGTTGAAATTTTGTACTTTTGGTCGACCCCCAGATTGTGCCTCATGAAATCACATGCATGACACTAAAAACAGATTTAAAGGCTTTACGATGTAGTTTATGTATGTTACAGCTGCCGCCTGGCCCTGTGTCTGACCCTTTTCGAAGTGTTAGTTTGTAACAGGCACATGCCAAGTAGGATGCGTGGTCACCTGTTTGAGATTGGCTGCTGCCGCTGAACCTCCCACTGCCCACTTCCTGCCTGGTGAGCTGGATGCTCTGATTGGAACGGCACCCGGTCCAGCTGCCCAGTCCAGGGATGCCAATCAGGACGCACCTTTCAAGTACTTGGCCAGCCTGTCAGTCCGGGTGGCTGAGCTCTGGTGAGAACAGCTTGCCTCTGTGGCTTTCGTTATTGTGTGCTAGTGTCATTCGTAAAAGCTTTACTGAGGCACTTGTTCGTTACCTGGAGAACTGGGCCAGGTATAGTTCGTGTGATACTGACATTGCACAAGTAGTTTTTCTCTGTTAGCCTCACTAGGAGCAGGGGTGCTGTTTTGTCTGTTTATGGTTTTATTTAAGGTACAGTTAGTTAGTGAGGTTTTGTTTCTAGTTTTGTTTCGGGTGAAGTTAGTTGTAGCTCTAGTTTTAGAGTCCTCTTTTGGTTATATTTATTTATTGAGCACCCACCGGCCCTTTTTCCTTTGTCGTTTGCCTCTTTTGTTGAAATTGTCAAATTCCCAAGTTCCTTCCTAAAATAAATAACTTTATTTTACCAAATCCATCTGGTTTTACGTTGCTTCCCATTCCCCTATTGAGTCGGGTCGTAACAGTATGTTATGTGCAGCAATACTGGTTATGTCACGTGTTGCCAAACAGTATAAAATCAATCAATTTCCTTCCATCCACCTGATGTTCCTCTCCACTCATAATTTAGACATCACCAAAGGCCGAGTCACTCTATGACTCACTGCCACTGAAGAAAACAGTACTAAGTACTGTATTGTACTGTATAAATCAAATGTTTTGCTTTCATACACATGATTGCACACGTTCAGCAGGTAGACAAATGCACACACACTTGCTAAACACACACACATTCATTTTATATCTATGATTTAAGGCAGAACGTGTTGTTATGGAAACAGGAGCTTGATGAAAGTGAAAGAGTTTTTCCTCCTAAAAACCTGGCAGCTTAAATAAAGTTTTAATTCACCTGCAACATTATTAAAAAAGTTTATAAAAAAAGCCAAAGTTCAAATGAGAAAGATATTCCTGTTTGGTTTGATTTGATTGCTTTGTATAATTAAAAGCTACAGTTTGCTTAAATTCCTGCTGCGATAGGTTAAAATATTCTGACGTGAAATTAAGTTGGATTTTGGTGAGTTTGTTTGGTTTGGTTTAGTGAAGTTGAATTTTGGGCACCCACGTTCATTTGCTTAGCACAAACTAGAACAACTATATCATATTTATTTCTGTCAAATGGTGCTGACCCGTTAGATGAAAAGCAACAGTTTAAGACTGGACAATATACACATATTGTCTATAGTGTGCTGCAAAAACAAGGTGTGGTGATAAATTGTTTTATTATTGTTTATTATTGTTAAATCTTTAATCTATCTATCTATCTATCTATCTATCTATCTATCTATCTATCTATCTATCTATCTATCTATCTATCTGTCCAAGCAAACATTGTTCAAGCAGAGCATTTGTTGGAGACTATTTTCAGCGGTGGATTAATCCACATTTGTTGCTCTAGTGATCACACTAATGAAGGAACATGTCACCCAGTGCAACAGTGTGGCTCACTGATGTGGTTTTAATAGTTTTTGGAAAGCAATGGAGCTGTATGGCACAGAGGAAGAAGACACAGTACATCACGCTTTGATACACACACAATACTTGTTAGGAGATACTTGTTTCTGATTGGAGTAAACTATATTGAACCTGAAAATTCATTCTGTGGGGGATATTAGTGTAGAGCTGAGGGTTTTTATGACAGTCAGTCTGTTCATCGGTGACTACCTGCCTGTGTCTGTAAATAATTCAGAGGAAAGCAGCTTGTATCAGCCAGGTGAATATTTATGGAAGCCAATAATGCTCCAGAGAGATTCTGGGAAGTACTGAGAGCAGATTCCTGGAAAGAAGCCAGTCGTTGTATACAGCTGGGTACACCAGTCCTCTGCACTCACTGGTAGTGGAGGAAAAGAAAAGTGGATTGGGTTTAGAGAGGATGCTGCAGGTATGTGCAGAGATCCACAATCGTGTTTGATAAGAAGCTCATGGAAAATGTTTGAAAAATGCTGTATGTCATTTTAGAGAGGAAGAAATTATACTATTTTATGTTCATCATTTACTGTCTCTGAAAAACAGAGGATCCAATCTGGAGATGTTATCATTATGTCAAGCTTTGAGTTAAGTTACCCTCCATCCGTCCACATTTACCACAATTTGTTTCAATTTAATGCAATCAGTCATTTTTCAAGTGTGGCTGTCACTCTAAATGGAATAGACTTTCTTTTTACAACCTTTTCATGCGCAAAATAGAAAAAGAAATAGGAAGAAAGTTTGAATTTGAAAAGAAATTTCAATGGATCATTTTTTGGTGGGTAATCATTTGAGTCTGACAGGAAACATTTGAACTTTTCCTACAAACAGACAGGTCATTTTAAATTCATTTTAAATTTCAAAAAACATGATCGTAGAGCTAAAAGGAATTTTAGAGATTTGGGAGCAATATTGATCACTCAGGGAGTGTATATTTACTATTCAGACACAAATATTAGCAGCAAACTGTACAGTGAGTAATAATCAAAGGCAAAAAGTTATTGATGCATTAACATGTAAGCAGTGTTTCAATGAGACAAACCACCATAAAACAGCATTTGCATCAGTTACTCCAGTGATTTTGGACTAGAAACGAATTGTCTTATAACATAACGTGTGGCTGCCGTCATAGAGTCTCAGCAGCTGGTTTATTATTCACAAACTATGGAGCAGCTCCAGGATTTTAATCTTGGATGATATCACAACATCACAACAGTCCATCACTCAGCTTAAAGCTAATAAACTAACCTCGTCTTGAGACAAACTACAGTTGAATAGTTTTAAACTATTATAATCATACTGACCCTGTGGCTCAAATCAACAAAGTGAGGTCCGGTAAAAAAAATAAAAGCAAATGATTTTAAAAGTGAAATTGAGTAGAAAAGCTGTCATGTTTCCTTTCAACAGATGGCGCCATTAAGCCTCCTCACATCCACCTTTCTCTCCTACCAAACTCCGGCCGAGCAGAGATTTCAGAGTGCAGGTGTGTGTGAAGAAGGATGATCTTTAGTCTGATTATCACTCTTTTTGGGTGGTGTCAATGCTGGTAGATACATACACACATACACACGCACTGTACTGAACCATTTCAACTACGTGTGTCTTCCCTCACCCTTATCCCAACCTTAACCTAAACCTACATTTTTTTCTGGTGAAGTCAGCCTCCAAATCCTACACTTTTATCCCAGTTTTCATACAAAAGCTCAGTGAAAATGCGTTTGGCACCATGAGAATGAGCTACGCCTGTGTACAGATGTACAGTTTCTCCATAGTACAAGATGTTGTGGTGTCCATACTTCAGCCTAATGTAAAACAGGCAACCCGTAGATGATCACGCCTGGTGTTGTCTCATTTCTGTCTAAAGCAGATGGAGAGATCGGGACTTTTCCCTGATTGAATGGTCTCCTCTTTTGTGCTGCACGCGATTCCCTGTTTTTACTCTGGATTTCAATTTCCATCACATCTGGACACTGAAAGGCCCTTTTGTGCAACGAGAGAACAAAAGAGAAAAAGATAGTGAAAAAAGAGGAGTGTGAACCTTTCTGAATATACTTTTCCTACTGCCAAACTTATATTAACCTCCTCCTGTTCCATTGTCAGAGATAGTGCAGTGCCAACAGAGAAAAAAAGGTCAGAGCTGAATAGTGTCATTGCTTTCGTGAGGCAAGGAGAAGCCTGCTCGGTGCATTAAAGTGTCTGTCTGTTCAGATTGAAGACAGTTATTTGGGAAGGAATAAGAAAGAGAATAAAAGAAATGTCTAATAAAAAGACTGAGAGGTATAAAAAAAAAAGGAAACTCTACCTTTTTGACAGTAGGTTCACCAGTAAAGCCACAGTCAAATGAAGGGTATTAGAGCTCCTTGGAGGAGACGTCTGATTTGCTTGCATGAATATTCAACCGTCACCTCTCCCTGTTTCTCCTATAAAGCCCTCAGGATTTTAAGAGAGCGTTTATTAAAAGTGAGCAAACATACCTCTCCGGTTACAGCTCTGTGCTGTAATAAAACTGTGTTTACAGTATCAGTCCCAGAATTAATGAGACTAAATGGTTGGCTGAGTTTATCTGTGGAGATGAAGTGGATAAGCTGTTCTGAAAATCTCCAAAGTTTCGTGACTCAACTACTGTAGATCACTGAAATAAGAAAAGTTACAGCATCAGGAGAAAAATGATACTTGATACCAAATGCCATAATGATTTTTAAAAAGTGAAAAAGACAAAAACACTAGAAATGAAGTGAAATCTTCCAAGGAAAACTGAAGTGAGCTTGCTTACACTGAGCTGTTGTATGTGAGTGCAGTTGAAGTGTCAGTTGAATTTGAGGCTGTGAAAGGGTTTGAAGTGTCTGTCAAACTGTAAGAACCAAAAGCAGTTGAAAACAGTTGAAGTGTAATGCTTCTGAAACTTTAGTTTCACATTTAAGCTGTAAACGGTTAAATTGATGTTGCAGTTTGTATGTGAGCACTGAAAGTAGTTGAAGAGTAAGAGATGAAAGCAGGTGAGCTGTCAGTTGATGTCTAAGCAATGAAAGCAGTTAAATCATTTAAAGAGTAAGAGAGGAAAGGACTTGAAATGTAAGTTGAGGGAGTTGCAGTTGGAGCTGAAGTTGAAGCATAAAAGGATTTGAAGGGTCTGTTGAACTGTGTAAGAGCCAAAGGCTGAAAAGTAGGTGCTTTGCATGTGTTGGAGGGCGAACAAAGGGAGATCTTGTACATGATTTGTTCTCTGTAAGACGAGATTGATCTGCTGTTACGCCACTTAGTCTTTGCACTGTATCTGCTGTAAATCTTAATCCTTTTACACGCCCCGCACCTGTTACACACTGTCAAAGAAACCAAAAAAACCCGATTCAGCTGCTGAGAGATCTTTCATTCCAAAATTCACAAGCAACTGCAGATAATGCAGCAGACTTTCCACCTGCACATCTACTCTGCTGAGCTGCATCTCATATCAATTGATAAAATCTAGCCATGTGTCCTCATTTTATACTACGTACTAATAGTGTACAGTGCACTTCATTACGTTTGCTGTTTTTGCAGTTATATATAAAATGTATTTACTTTTGTGTTTTATATTAACAGGGAGCGATACAAGATTTTTGCCAATGGATGTCAATCAATCAAATTTCAGTTTAGGTCTTATTTATGTAGTTTCGGCCATAATATTTATCTGTAATAATAACACTGCACTCAGTAACAGAAATCTCCAAAACATTTCAGACAGGGTGAGAAGTGATTGTTAGCCAAACTTCCTTTTGTGCATACAGTTTGCTTGTGCCAGAAAGGATTATTAGCAATATTTCAGGTGCACTCTCTTAAAATTTTACCTCCAAATAAAGTGGTTTGTATAAACTTGAAGAAAAAAAAGTTTGCTTATAGGCCTCTGAATGCAAATTATTTGTAACAAATTCAGAAGGAACAAATATTTGGTTAAAATGCATTAAATGCATATGCATTTGCTTTACCAAAGACTGTATTCATGTCTGGAACATCCCTATTTCAAACATCTGTGGTTCTTTGGCTCCCTCGTGTCCTTATAATCTTGCTCTTTGACATAATTCAATGTCACTTAGATATGAATCCTTTTATTGGAGGTGAGCATGACTTGAAAGCACGCCCAAGGTTTAAATGATAATATTTAATATACTGGACCTTCAGACAATTAATGTACTCCATGCTCCTAGATGCTGTGAACGTTCAGCCACAAATTACCACTCAAGGCCTAAATCTCCAAAAACCCACAAAGCTGAGCGGTCACATGCAACAAACACGTGGAGCTTCTTGGTGACTCAGCAGGTTGACGAGAACATCTGCTATCAGTGTTAAAAGTTTGAATTCAGGCTATTCATCGGTGGTAGAGCCCCTCTTTCCCCTCCTTTTCCTTTTTACTCTCCACTGTGTCTGATAAGACTCATTAAATAAAACATAATAAACGCATGCTTCTACACTCAAGTGTGCAATACAGCAAAATAAAGAAAATTGATTCCAAAGTGCTGAAGTGTCTTCTAACCCCCCAAGTGGCCAGAGAAATTAGTTAATGCAGCTTTAATGCAGCTCCTGTTTGGTGGCAGCAGGAAGACGTTCGACTCATATGCTGCACTTTGTATTTGAGAAGCAGCATGTTGAACAGATTAGTTGCATCACAAGTGCAAAAGTAGTCCTTTAAACTGGCACTATTAAGGTGGAGTTTTTGCACAACATGCACTCTGTTCTCTCTGATGGGACGTCATGTTCCCTCGTCCTCTGTTTCAGAATGGGCTTCTCATCATTTTCTTTAGCAGCATGCAGAGAAACCACCGCCAACTTCCTCTTGTCTGTTATTTTCAATATCATTATCCTCTTTGTTACCACCTATTAGGTGGCAAATGCTAATTTGTGGCCTCCATTTCGTTCTCAAAATTTGCCTTGCGCAGCAACCAGGATGATACTGATGCTTGTTGACCTCTTGCTCTGTCTGTTCTGGTGACAGTCAGAGCAGAACTTTGTGTTTCAACGTGAGAAGAATCTTCCCCATCTCATCAGAGCTTGAAACAGCAAAAAAACAGAAGCTCGAATTTATGCCACAGCTGGCGGCTGAAAATGACGTCTTTTGTGTTTGTGTATCTACAAACTTTGATCAAAAGGAGTCGTCATACACTTAAAGTGATAAACTGCAGCTGCAAACCCTGCTGGTATTCATTAGACAACATGAATCCTCTGGAGAAAATCCATTAACCATTAATGACAAATTTTCGTTATTTCACACAATGCAATTAGAACCATATACAGTACACAGACAAACAAATTCACTTGTCTTTTTACACATCCAGTACCTCGTATCTTCCTCACCTCTGAGTGAGTTCCCATCTGTACTCAGTTCTCTCTACTTACCAATTTTCCCCTTTAATTTCATAAAACCGTCTTTTAACATATCATAATTATTATACAATGACAATTTTTTTGATAGTTTGTGAAAGTATTTATAAATAAATGAATTCATTCATTCATTACTTTTATTTCCGACTCTTGTCAAAAGGATGATCCATCCTGAGTTATGACACTATGCCAGTAACACCTGCAGAAATTATTCTTAGTAGAGTATAGATATATGGACATATATATACTATAAACCAATTCACATACACATACTCTATGTGATTCCTTCCAAAGGCTGCACCACAACAAAACAATTAACACAGGTCGATCACAAATATTAGACGTTATATTTTGGTTGCTCTTTTACACCTCAAGCTTGAACATTTGCTAATTCAAAAACTGCAAACTGCAGATTTACCTCACAAACAGTTGTGGAAAAAAAGCAGTTTCTCATTCTTCCAGAGCGTTGATTTTGCTGGCCTAAATGAATGACTTTTTGATGTCTTCGGCTGACTTGTATTAAAAAATCAGAACGTTGCAAAATGGTTTAAAAAAATGCATTTGATGACTACACGTCATTCTTTCTCTGCGCCACGTAATGATGCAAAAAAAACAACTGAAGATCTGATGATCCATGTTGAAGACTTGGAAATAAATGAGCCGTATTGTTCTGGTGTCGACCTTGCCCTCGTATTACAGCACAGTATTGCAAGAAAAAATGTAATACCAGCCTGTTGTTTCATTTTAGCATAATGTCGCTCAGATGTTTACTGCATAAATACGTTATAAGTTACTTGAACGCACATGTTAGATTTATGCTTCGTTGGAAGTATCTTTTAAACAGTACGTTTCATGTTCTCGAGAAAAGTCTTTGAGGATGAGGATTAACCGATGAGTTTGGCAAAGTCATCTCAGGTCAACCAGAAGTACAATAAAGAACAGGATAAAGCCACTAATGTCAACCTAAACTCTGAGACAGTAGCATCCAGGACCAGTGTTACACCGGCTTCCACACAGCGGAACAACATCACCTGCAACCACACAAAAAAAGGTAGTTACAGTAATAGTATGCTCTCTTAGCCTTGAAGTAATGCTAGGATACTAATGCAGGAAAGAAGCGAGTAAATTGGGCATGCTAACGTAAGTGGCTTACATTACAGAACACAAACACACTGTTTGATCCATTCCTTATGCTTTGGTTCTTGTGTTTTTGGTTTTGGAAAGGCAATAAAAGAAACATGACCCTCCATACTCTTTGGATAACGAGTGTAGCCCCATGCACACTGCTTCAACATGTGGAGAACTGCACGGTCAGTTTTACTGAACAATTTTAAACACTGGTCTTGGCACAAGACAGTACACAAAAGTAGAATCCCTGATACTGTCGGGATTACAGCATCAATTAAGTGCCTACATGTCAACATTAATATGATTTTTTTCTTTTACCATGTGGTAATGAAGGAAGTGTAGAAGGAAAATAAGGGAGATGAGGATATTATTCAGGAGGGAAAGGTAGATTATGTCATGTTTAGAGATGAGATTTAAAACATGATAAAAACATAACATACGAACGCAGAAAACTATTTTCATGCAGTGGAAAAACACGAGTTGATTCGGTTCACTTTCCTCCATGCCTGAGGCCCGGGTTGGGTAAACAACCTTCACGTCTCCATGGCAGCAGAGTGCTGCGAGCAGTGCAGCAATGATGTAAAAACACCTGTTCTAAATGTAGAAGTTTACTTCGGCCTGTTCTGCGTGAGCAGGCAGAAGACACGCCTGTCTGACCCATACGAGAGCTGAGATCTGATGATCATGAATCGGTGGTTTCTGAGCTTGGCTTGGTTGAGGACCAACAGCGGGCTGCTACAGTGGACTGTGATAATCATGTTGTCAGGCGACAGAGGAATTCCAACCGAAAGGAGGCTCCTTGGTTTAGATGATGCAGGCAGATCTGATTGATTCTAAGGGCGCTTTCACACCTGTAGTTCGGTGGTCTCGGTGCGATTCGGGGGTGAAGTTTTTTTCATTTGGTCCGGTTCGCGTTCACACTGTAACTTTGTCAAGTGGACCAAATATTGTAAACAAATGTCATGCGGTCAAAACGGTCGCTCGTCTATTGGACAAAATATCCGAGTGAAACTCGACACTTCCTGATCTCAGAAATAATGGAACAACACCAAATTTATGTGGTCTTGAGTTTTCTGGTTTTGCTTTGGTGTTTCCATCAATTAAATGCTTTACAAGAAGGCGAACAATATGAGCAGCTGACAGGACAGCGAGTGAGAAGGAGAAGGCGGACCGTGATGAGAGAGAGGGATTATGATGTGTCGTCCT
>NTHP01000266.1:163878-182317 GCA_003416845.1 Oplegnathus fasciatus | reverse complement strand
GCTAGCCACCAGTGGAGGGGAAGCCGCAGTGACGGCAGTCGCCGTCCTCGGAAAAGGATCATCATCCGGGTGGACCGGAGTGTCGTTGGACAGGGCCGCGTAGTGGTTGGAGAGGCTTAGGCGAGGGGGTGAGGCAGCGCCGTCCGAGTGTCTCTTGCGACCGTGGACCACCACCTCAGCCCAGGACGACTGATGGTTAGGTGTCGAACAGGAGGAAAGCCGTGGACGAGTGGAGGGGTCCCACAGAGCTGTGTCCTGGATGGCTGTGTCCTGGAGGGCTGCACTGAGAGAAGCAATCCGCTTGGACTGCCCAGAAGCCATATCCATGAAACCGGACAGTAGAGAGTCTTTCTTCTGCAGCTCATCAAAGAGTCGTTGGATATCCTCCTTAAGGTCAGCGATCTTTTTGTTTGCTTTCTGGAGTAGCACATGGTCCTCACAGGGCGTAGTAGGCATGGTTGTGTTTATTGTTGGGTTTGTTTGGCAAAATCGGTCTTGGTGGCTTGGAGCCCCGATGACTGGCGTCCTCGTCGGTAGCCAGAGCAGTCTGCTTAAAAATGGCTTTCAGTAGCTCACGGTTTGGCTTGATCTTAGTGGTGCTGATAAAACAAACTTAAAACACTAAAAACCGATTAAGATCAGATTTAAAACAGGGAGTTAAAATGACGAAAAAACGCTAAAATAACCCAGATGATCCCAGTGGAGAGACAGCGTGGCGTCCATCATACTTACCATACTTAAAGCATGAATCTACTGTACCATACTTAAAGCTCCAATAATCTACTGTACCATATTTAAAGCTCCACTAATCTACTGTGCCATACTTGAAGCATGAATCTACTGTACCACACTTAAAGCACTAATCTACCGTATCATACTTAAAGCTCCACGAATCTACTGTACCATACTTAAAGCACTAATCTACTGTACCATACGTAAAGCTCAACTAATCTACTGTGCCATACTTAAAGCTTGGGTGGGTAATGTCTTTTAGATGCATTTTTTGTTATATTTGTTGAAATTCTCTTTACATCCAGACAGCAATCAATAATTCAAGTGAACAAAAAAAGGAAAAAAATCCGGTGTCTGTGGCTGTCGCAGGACTGTAATATCTTCCACGCGGCTAGGTGGCTAAAGCTAGCGAACTAGTCGCACAAGAATGGCAAAGAAAGGAAAGAAAGTAGAAAAGACTACGACCAAAAAGAGGTTGGATAAAGCAAGAGGTCAAACCAGAGTCAACATTAGTATGGATTTTCAACGATGGCGAGAACTGAGGGAGTTGAAGGGCTGAAAAGTGATGCTGTGAGTACTAACAACAGCCATGTTGGTTGTTTATGTTCATTATGATGATGTTAGGTGTTTTCAGACATGTGAATGAGACATGAGGTAGTTGGACACGACGACAACGATGCGCTCCTCTCCCCACCGCTCTCTCGTGGACTCGCCTCCAGCAGTAGTCAGGCGATGCACGTTTGTGTGTTTTGGGGGGAGTGGCTTTGGTGGGAGACCTGAAGGGGTGCAGGGGGGGTCATATACTTTCAAAATCTAGTTTACTCGTACTGGTTTCTTCAACATTACCAACCCTAGCTTTAAAGCACTAGTAATTTACTGTACCATACTTAAAGCTCCACTAATCTACTGTACCATACATAATAATAATAATGATAATAATAAACTTTATTTGTATAGCACTTTTCAAAATAAAGTTACAAAGTGCTTTACAGAACAATTATTAAATAATATACAGTCAAAATAGAAACAACAAAAACGTATAAAAATATAGAACATAAAACCAGATAAATAGCCTATGTAATAAAAAATAAAAGTGATAAAAGGGGGATAGAAACTAGACAAACAATAGATTTACTTGTAAAAATGCCTTCCTGTAAAAGTATGGAAGTGATTTAAAAGAGGGTACTGAGTTTGCTAACCTAAGTATCTAAGTTCTACAGCTGCAGGGCTCTAACGGGAAATGCCCGGTTTCCTTTTCTAACGAGGCTGGCTGTGGGAACAGCTAGGAGGGTCCTCCCTGAGGAGTGCAGGCAGCAGCTAGGCTCATAGGACGAGAGTAAATCTACGATGTAGGTAGGAGCAAGGCCATGTAGGGCTTTAAAAGTAATTAATAAAAGTTTAAAATCAATTCTGTACCTTACAGGTGGCCAGTGTAGCGTTTCAAGGATGGGAGAGATATAGAATTTTTAAAAGTCTGGCAGCTGAGTTTTGAATGAGCTGGAGATGCGAGATGGCCTTTTGGCTGAGCCCTGAAGACAGGGAATTACAGTAATGTAGACATGACGAGATGAAGGCATGGATGACTTTTTCAAGGTCTGCTTGAGATAAATAATTTTTAACTTTCGCAATGTTCCTAAGTTGGAGAAAGCATGACTGTACAACCTTGGTGATTTGTGTGTCAAAACAGTCAAAGATCAAAGTGCCTTTCTTGGATTTATTACACATCTACAACATGCCTTTGCATTTCACGTTGTAGGTCTTTTTGGGCTGCAGTTGTTGTTGGTTTGCAATTCTCCATTTCATTGGGGGGATGGGGTGGTGGTTGGGGGGGTCCTATGAGGAGGCAATCAAATAGGAGGAGGGACTTTGGAAAGAGAACAAGTGAAGGATTTTGATTCATTGCTCTGTCCCAACAACAAAGATTAATATTTGAATGTAATTATTACTTCCCTGGCTATTACTGACCATAGTAAATGAAATCATCTGTGTAAGACAGAGATTGAGTAAAACACAGGTATTTCATTAAGGCTTCAACAGAACTAGAGGAGGTGGTATCACTTACTGGCCAAATGAAAGAATGATTGGATATGTTGAGTGGGTGAGGATAAGGAGGTACTGAGCATCCTAATGAGGACAAATGTCATTATCTTGAGCAGGTGCTTTGTCTGTGATTCATTTGGCCACTCCTCTATCAAATGAGGCATAAAGTAATGGCAAAGTGGAAGATTGTTTTGTGTGATTGAATCAGATTTTATACAATCACTTTTCAAACCTAAAATGATGAGAAAGTGAAAATGTGTCAGTGGATCATTCTTGGAAATCTTTTAAATCTGTGGAACAATTAACACTGTTGAAAACTTATGCACAAAGCAATTCAGTTTTGTCACAACATCTGTCTTAACATACACTTAACAGTTAGGGACACTACACTTTATCTTGACCCTAAAAATAGTAAGATCCCCTGCTTGGATAATTCTTAGACCACCCAAGCTCCACATAATATTGAAATATTTCCCCATTATGCTTACACTCGGCTGTTGATACAAAATGTCTTTGTGTCTCCTACTGCTACTGTGGAGCATCATTAGTACCAATAACCCGTCCAGCTTGGCTCACCAGATGCATATGGTCTCTGGGCGCCTCTGGTCACATAATGCTCCCACTTCCAAAAATGAATTTTCGTAAACTTATCATCATAGACAGGTCAATAGCAGAAAGTCTCTGCCCAGAGATATCATATCTACCGTCAATAACAAAATAAAAGCATCCTAAGAAATATCTTGCCAAATAACAGGATAAGCACATAGCCCTACATGTATGTACTGTATGTTTGTTTGTTATGTTATTTTAATATCCTCAAATTCTTTCATTCGTTTATTTGTTTAGTCTGCTTGCTTTAGTACCATTTTATATCTGTAGTGTCGTCTTTGTTTTTATATTTAAGTGTACTGCTAAGTCTGTTACTGCTTCATTCTTAATTTCTCTCATTTGTGTATCTGCTTAGCTTGCCTGATTGTTTTTATATCTTAATGTGTCTGTTTTTATATCTTAATGTGTCTGTACTTTCTTATTGTATTTCTACAGTAACACCCATGTGCTTCTAATGGGGATCTTTAAATAAACAATAAACAGTACATGATGTACATGATAATTCTTATTGAAGGGGATTTCAGTCTCCACGTATGCTGTCAAACCAATGTTGTTGTAGAATATATTATGACTTGTTGAATCTTTTAATCTTGGAATGTGCATGTGCGGCCATTTCAGGGGATAGACCTGAGGCCTGTACTACAAAGCATGATTTAGGGTTAGCAAGGCAACTTCAGGATTACCCTTGGTTTTCAGGACTACAAAAGTGGTTCACTTCTTACTGGGTAAATCACCATGGTCACTTATGCTGTGAACCTAACCTGCTACGGAGCAGGTTATGTTCGAGATAGGAGATCAACGCTTATAAAAGCACCGCCTACTGACCAATCAATTCTCTTGGAAAATGTCATAACCAATCATAGAACATCCTGTGGAGCTCGGATTGTGAGAGGGTATCACAGGGCAAGAGTGTTCAGAGACCGGTAAAGCCTTTTGGCTTTCCCTGGTGTTTTTTTAAATGAGAGATATAGATTCTCGTTGGAGGGAATGACTTATCTGTGTCTGCTTCTTCAGCCGTATGTTGCCAGTGCTTACAGTCCGGCAGACTGTCGCGTTGCCTCACGTTACTTTGCTCATTTAATTTTTTTCCCTGTTGGCTGTCAAGTGTCAAAGCCATTTCATTGTGCTTTTGTATCCCGATATCATCCTACAACAGAGACTGATTGAAGCACTAAAGCTTTGTACTTGTTGTACTTAGAAGATATGAAAGTAGCCTACTTACCGCTTTGAATTATGTTTTTATATTTACTTTTTATTTGCTCCTAAGTCCGTTTGACACCACTGGGTTGCAGCTCAAAGAATGAGTTTAAAATTGTCATAAACGCCATAAGAATACATCTAAGCAACACATTCATTTACTGGAATACACAAATGTAATTATAGTCAGATCTACATGTGCTCTAATGATGGGGCAGTGATATTGTAAGCCTATTAATTTACACATTTACACAGTCTGCGATTAATTGCCAGCTGTCCTTCCTGCATTTGGCAGCTGCAACTGTGTAGCTTTTAGCTGGATTATGTGTTTAACTTCTTCGTATTTGTCTAATATTATAGTTTGCTCTTAGTTTGTAAAATCTGCCGCTTTGCTGCCAGTAGACTTGTCCATGTTTGCGATTGGTCATATGCTGCAGACACCGCCCCTTTTATGTGAATGCACTCATGGCTAGATTGGGAAACCCTGGGTTGAGTTATCGAGTTGATAACCAGCATCATAGGACCGCTTAGCGGGACTGCCTTTGTTAGGTCAAATGAAGCTAGATAACAAAAAGATACCCTGGGTATATTGAACTTGTGTCGTAGTACTGGCCTCTGTTCCCCAACACTTGGGATCAAATCATGACCCTCCAGGTATCCCAGTCATTGTCAATGTGAGTGTTAATGTCTATTAGTAGGTCTTTCAAATCAGAGCCTTCTCCAGACTCCACTTTCTTTCTCCAAGAAGAGCAAATACACCAAAGCAGCTAGGAGCATCCACATGAATGAGTCAGAGCATTCTTCTTAGCAACAAGCAGTTGCACATACATTCGTGGTCTGTCTCCTCTGTCTTTGTAATAACGACAGCTAAAGTTACACTAAAATAAACAGATAGATGGATGCCCCAAAGGGGAAATTTGTTTCTACAGAGTGTGCATGCAGTGTGCCTCCAGGACTGTGTTGTCACAGCAGAGCATGCGCCATAGCCAATGGCGCTGAAATTAGCCATTGTTCTCTGTCTCAGTAAAGCAACAAGGAAAAACAGCTCCAGTCATTTCTACACATAAACATAAATACAAGGCGCACAGAGCTGCTGTGACAGGGGATTCCTCAGGCAGGGAGCCCCATCATCTTAAGCAGTGATCAGGCTCAAAGGGCATTAGCAGATCACAGATAAAGGCAGGAGCCTTACCATCCAGGGATTTAAAGCTGCAGTCAGTAGGATTGAGAAAAGAGTGGACATAGCTTATAAATTTGAACAAGTACAACTTCCAGGTCCCTCCCCCCCTCTCTCCGTTGCGTTCCAGCTCGCCTCCAAAGCCCCTCCCTGCAGAGTCACTCGATCTAATTTTTTCTTTTTTGCCTGCTTTTCTTCATTGGTCTTCTTCAGTTTTCTCATTGTTTGGATGTTTGGTGGTTGCAGCGTGTGAAGGAACAGTGACTGACACTCCTGGCTCTGATTGGTTGTTTTGATTCAGGTGCAGTGGATTCTTGCAAATGGCCTTAGGGGCAGCAGGTGGAGCATGATTTTTTTCACAGATTACCTGTCTCATGTACTACTGTCAGGGCATAGTGACAGTTTTAGCAAATATGACTAAAAGTAATTTTTATACAGGTTACATGCTGCAACTTTAAAAATGAGCAGTAAAACCTTAAAATCAGTTCTAAAACTCACAGGTAACCAGTGAAGGGCAGCAAAGATTGGTGTGATGTGGCCGCCTCTCTTGTTACGTGTAGAAGGCCTGGCAGCAGCACTTTGTATATGCTGAATTGTTTGGATGTTTTGCTTGTGTGGAAGTAACTTTTCATTCACTTGTTTATCAGTGGGGACTTGAGACAGAAGGTTATTTCCATTTCCATACTGATCATTGTGTGTAAGCTCTTTGAGCTACTCACCCAGGAAGATAGCCTTTGAGGAGCTTTCCTGAACTTACACGTGAATTAGATTTACCAGACACCCCCAGCACAGACAGAGATATTCCATCATCATGGAGTCGAAGGGATTAGCCAAATGGGCCCCTGGCAGAATGAATCAGATTGTATTGTTAAATAGCCTGTCTGGGATTTCTATTCTTCTATTCACCTTTTGCTGTCACTCAGACCTCTTGATTAGCCCATTCCACAACCTGTTGTTTTAGTCAACCCTTGTTGTAATGGTAGAAAACTTTGCTCTGAATGTCGATCTTCAGAAGAGATTTTATGACTGCTGTGAACTCTCTCTCCACTGAAATGTTCATCATAACCATCTGCATTTTTCAGAAGCTTAAAAGTACTCTGCAGAGTTTTTAACGGGTTATGAAACACTCTCAATTTAATACTGATGCCTCTATTTGACCTACATAAGCCAATGACACCAACAGCGAGAAGATTGGTTATTTCTATTAGTTTTTAATAGTTATTCTTAATGCCTGCCACCGGGTCTGATTTTTCCGCGACATCAGATGAAACAGTGCTGGGGTTTGCGCTGGCTGAATTCCAGTTGCTTCAGCCGCTGACTGAATGTCCGTCTCCGGAGATACCACCTGCTCTCCTCCTGGCGAAGTAGTCTCCTTGCAGCAGGGAGTGAAACGCACGGAACATGTAACCTGCCGTTAGGTGAAACACTATTGCTTTTGTCCACAGGGGTCGCCAAAATCAACACAAAATGAAAAGTCCCACAGAGTTGCTTTGAGTAAAGATTCTTTTCTTCAATTTGGAACCTGAGTGAAGTTTTCTTCAGCAAAAGATTTCTTCCACACCTGCTTAGACTAAACTAACCCAATGCATCAGGCATTTCACATGATCATTTTTTAGTGCCTTCCTAAAATGAACTTTGTCTCCTGACATTGAAGGCTGAACATTGCTGTCATGGTCACTGAGGTGCACAATCCTCTCTTCTACAAGAAGAGATTCATGGATGCCACTGGACTTCTGTGCTAGTCATGGATTTGCCGTAACAAACACAAGGATGAACGCAAGGGGTTAAGATGGTTTAAACCCATGTTGTCTGGGTCAAAGTCACAAGATCACTTAAAGCAGAAGTAGGTAACCTGTATAAAAATAAGTTTTATTCGTATTTGCTAAAACTGTCACTATGTCCTGACAGTAGTACATGAGACAGGTAATCTGTGAAAAAGTCAGACTCCCCTGGCTCCTACTACAGCTCCTAATGCCATTTGCAAGAATCCACCATGCCCGAATCAAAATAACCAATCAGAGCCAGAAGGAGTATCTGACGGAGTGTCAATCACTGCTCCTGCACCCAAAATCTCTATCATAGAAGCAGCTGCAAAGAACTGTCACCTGAAGATTGTTGGTGCTTGTCATAGCAGAATTCCAAGAACCGAATCAAGAACTCTTACACCTCCCTGTGATGAGGGAGGTTGTCAAGATGAAGAAGGAGGCCCTCCAAGCCTGTATGGTCCAGACAATTCCAGACTCAGTGAAGTCCAAACGTCCTAAAAGAGCTGCAGCTACTGCAGTTACAGAAGGGAAGTATAGCTTGAAGTGGCTATACAGGATGGCTTTCAGACAGCCTCAAGAGGTCCTGGTGAACACGTCAGGCAGAACCCAAGCTATTTTCAGTAAGATCAATTCAATTCAATTCAATTTTATTTATATGGCGCCAAATCACAACAAAAGTCATCTCATGACACTTTACATATAGAGCAGGTCTAGACCGTACTCTTAATAATGTTATTTACAGAGACCCAACAATTCCCACCATGAGCAAGCACTTGGCGACAGAAACCTCGAGCAGAACTGGGCTCTAGGTGGGCGGCCATCTGCCTTGACCGGTTGGGTTGAGAGAGAGAGGTAGAGAGAGAGGAGAGACAGAGAGGAGAGAGAGAGACAGACAGACAGGCAGGCAGGCAGGCAGGCAGGCAGGAATGCAGCAGCAACTATAATAACAACAGAAATATAATTAATAATAGCAATACCAGCTATTATTATAATAACATTAATAACAATGGAAGAATGACTAATAATTGTAATACGACTAATAATAGAAATATGGCTAGNGTGCCGCAGCATTCTGGATCAGCTGGAGAGTCTTTAGAGACTTATTGGAGCAGCCTGATAATAAGGAATTGCAATAATCCAGCCTAGAAGTAACAAAGGCATGGACTAGTTTTTTTGACACAGGATGTGTCTAATTTTTGCAATGTTACGTAGATGAAAAAAGGCAGTCCTTGAAATCTGTTTTATATGGGAGTTAAAAGACATATCCTGATCAAAGATTACTCCAAGATTCCTTACGGTGGCGCTGGAGGCCAGGGCAATGCCATCTAGGGTGGCTATATCTTCAAATAATGCATCTCTGAGATGTTTGGGCCCAAGTACAATAACATCAGTTTTGTCTGAGTTTAACAGCAGAAAATTGCAGGTCATCCAGGTTTTTATGTCTTTAAGACATGCTTGAAGTTTGGCTAACTGATTGGTTTCATCAGGCTTGATCGATAGATATAATTGGGTATCGTCCGCATAACAATGAAAGTTTATGGAGTGTTTCCTAATAATATTACCTAAAGGAAGCATATATAAAGTGAACAGAATTGGTCCGAGCACAGAACCTTGTGGAACTCCATGACTAACTATGGCAGGCACAGAGGATTCATCGTTAACATGTACAAACTGAGATCGATCTGATAAATAAGACTTAAACCAGCTTAGTGCAGTTCCTTTAATGCCAATTAGTGAATTACTACTAATCTGCTCCTTACTCAAAGGAGGAAAGATTTGGCATTGCTCACTCACACAAACTGCTTCCACATATTTAATGATCCATGACAGGTCCCATGTAGGGTGTGTTAAAAGCACAACATACATATAGAGACAAACAACAACTGTATAGCTGATAGGCCTATGAATGTTTAAAGGTAAGCTTATTCCATTAAGATCAGTGTTTTGAAGGCACATAACCTGTAATGAGGGGAAACTTCCTTACGTCTCAAGAAAAAGCAGTAAAATAGTGCTCCTGGCTGCAAGAGTCAGCCACAAGTTTTTTTTTATCACAAAAGAACACACACACTTGTGTTTGTCCTGATTGTCTCTCTATTCAAATGAGTATTAGCTTCTTGAAAAGGTGACACCTTTTCACCTTTCTTCAGGGGATCAGGTTGAATAGAAGGCACAGAGGTGGATGTGGATGAGGATTTCAGCTGCCTTAATGACTGGCCTAAACAGATGCACAAAAGCACAAACCCACTCATGAAAATTTCTTAACTGAAAGTGTTTTTTAATACATATTAATACAGTGTAAATGAGAAAAAACTAAAAGTGATCCTCAATAAATAAATACTGGTAGTTGGGACTAATAGGCTGGTAATAATAGTACTAATAGTTGGTTTTATTTTGACGGCCAGTCACATATCTGTAATCTCATTTCTGTCGGGTTACATCATACAGTATGATCTTACATTTACTTTTATTTGAATAATTGTTGACAACTACATTATTGAAATTCCAGGGAAATATTTCTGGGAAATATACTGTCCAAACCACGAGCTACACAAAGAAACATGACTCTACGGTGTACTTTAGGCCATCACACAGTAGTTTATGTGTGAATGTGTTTTTGTGAAGGAAGCACCATCTCATGATCATCAATGGGTTTGTTTACAGTGGAATCTAGACACACCCTTTCAGGAGACAGGAGAAGGGAGGGGGACTCTCTGTGGCTGGAAAATGGGAGGAAACTGGTTCCCAGCGGGCTGTCAGCCACCAAGCTTCCAGCTGGCAGGCACAATCCTGAGTGGCTGGGACTGTATATACTTAAGATAAAAATAACTAACAACAGGTAGCATTACAATAAGTGTCACTGTCATATTTTTTTATTCATTTGGCAAAACCACGAGTCTATTACAACATACTGTACATAAATAAGGTCACTTCTTTATTGCATAGATTGTGCTGCCTGACAGTTTATGTCACAGAAATGAATCAGAAATGCTGGAATATGCTTCAATATGCTTTTTTTGGCCATTTTGTGCAGAGTAATGTCAAGTGCAATAAATGAAACTGAAGTAATTTCCGTAGTGCAATACAAAACTACACATATTTACTATATAGACTTGTATTGGAGAGCTAAAGATATAGAAATTCAACAGTGCTAGTCAACCCTGTCTCCTGCATTTGGCCACAGGTTTTCGTCCATGTCACACCTCATGTCCTCTCTGCTAATCCACCTGGGAAATAATCGTTTCAGATGTCTGATCCATCCTTGCAATCTTCTGCAGATATATCCAGACATCCAGCATTCATTGTGTCACAGAGGGACATGTGATCATGTGGCTGCTGGTCATAAATTTTCCACCTCTATGAGGAGAAGAATTCCTCTATGGGGTTGAGGAATCCCATAGGATGGGCTGTAAACCGCTCTGTGACTGGAAGAGATTATGAAATGCCACATCGTTCCATACAATTACAAAACCTTCTGGATTCTGCCCCCTCTCCTTACCCGCCCTCTCTCCTCACCTGGCTCAAGTCTTTCATAGAGGTCATCAAGGAATGAAAATAGGCACTCAGTGTCCCAATTAGGAGTTTATGCATTTAAAAAAAAATCTTTAATTTCTTATGTTTTAAATGTAAATTTAACAGATTTGACAATAGTATGTAAACATGTGGAAAATGGAGTGTAAATACACAGAGGTTTGGTGGTGGTTGAGTTGGAGAGAGGGTCGCCACTATGCAACTGCAAGTTACTGGGAGGAAAGCTCTGACTGTTGCTTTTGCTATGCACCAGACTCTGTAGTTCTGTTGGGGAACGGCCTGCCTGATCTAAGTGGTGTTTTGTTGTTGGACTTCTGTGCTAGTCATGGATATGCAATAACAAACACCATGTTCGAGCATAGGATGGTTCATAAGTGTACCTGGTATCAGAACAACTTAGGCCAAAGATTGATGATCGACTTTGTGGTCGTATCTTCAGCTCTGCGGCCATATGTCTTGGACACTTGTGTGAAGAGAGGAGCAATGTTGTCAACTGATCACCACCTGGTGGTGAGTTGGATCAGATGGTGGGGAGACTGCCGGACAGACTTGGTAAACCCAAAGGTGTAGTAAGGGTGAACTGGGAGGCGGAGGCCCCTGTCCGCGAGGTCCTCAACTCCCACCTCCAGAAGAATTTCTCGTGCATCCTTGGAGAGGTTGGGGAAATGGAATCGGAATGGGCCATGAGATGCTGAAGGCTCTGGATATTGTTGGGCTGTCTTCGCTGACATGCCTCTTCTGTGTCGCATGGAGGTCGGGGACAGTGCCTATGGAGTGGCAGACCGGGGTGCTAACCCTAAAAAGGGGGACCGGAGGGTGTGCTCCAATTGTCTAGGTATCACACTGCTCAGCCTCCCCTGTAAAGTTTACTCCAGGGTGCTGGAAAAGAGGCTCCAACTGACTGTCTAACCTCAGATCCAGGAGGAGCAATGTGGATTCCTTCCTGGCCGTGGAATAGTGGTCCAGCTCTGTACCCTCGTGTGGCTGCTGGAGGAGTTATGGGAGTTTGCCCATCCAGTGTACATATGTTTTGTAGACTTGGAGAAGGCCTACAACCATGTCCCCCGGGGCGTCTTGTGGGGGGTACTGCCGGAGTATGGGGTACAGGGGCCATTGCTATGATTCGTCCCGTCCTTCTCAGCACAGAGTCAAATACGTTTTTGGTTAGTGTTGGCCTTCACCAGGGTTGCCCATTGTCTCCGATTCTGTTTGTGATATTCGTGGAAAGGATCTCAAGGCGCAGCCAGGGAGAGGAGAGTATCTGGTTTGGGGACCTCAGAATTGCGTCTCTGCTATTGGCTTCATCAGACAGGGACCTCCAACACTCACTGGTCAGTTTGTAGCTGAATGTGAAGTGGTTGGGAGAGTCAGCACCTCCAAGTCTGAGGCCATGGTCCTCTGCTGGGAAACGGTGGATTGCTCCCTCTGGGTTGGGAGTGAGTTAGTACCCCAAGCAAGGGGTTCAAGTAGATCGGGGTCTTGTTCACAAGTGAGTGCAAAATGAAGGGTGAGATGGACAGGTGGAATGGTGCGGCAGCAGCACTAACGCAGGCATTGTACTGGACCGTTGTGGTGAAGAGAGAGCTGAGCCGGAAGGCAAAACTTTTGATTTTCCCCGTTGATCTGTGTTCCAACTCTCACCTATGGTCAGGAGGTTTGGTTAGTGACTGAAAGAATGAGATCCCAGATACAAGTGACAGAAATGAGTTTCCTCCATAGGGCCACTGCTCTTTCTCATCGAAAGGAGCCAGTTGAGGTGGTTTGGACATCTGGTCAGGATGCCTCCTGGGCACCTTCCTTTGGAGGTTTCCTGTGCACATCCAACTGGTAGGAGACCCCGGGGCAGACCCACAATATATTTTTACATATCTCATCTGGCCTGGGAATGCCTCGGGATCCCCCCGGAGGAGCTGGAAAACATTGCTGGGGAGAGGGACGTCTGGAACACTCTGCTTAGCCTGCTGCCACTGCGACCTGGCCCTGGATAAGGGGAAGAGAATGAATGGATGGATGAATGGATGAGTTTAAGTGAGAAAAAAGTTTGAAAGATGTGGTTATTGAATGCATTTTCCGTGAAAGTAATGAAAAGTGATCCACAGTTTAGTCAACATTGACTTCTGCTGTGCTGACTGTGTGAAGAGTTTTGAAAAAGTGAACTCATTTAGAGAAATGTGACTTAGCAATTGTAAAAAACTGTAATGATCATACCTGTTGAATGTAAACTTAAGTAGCTACAACAACTTGGTTAAGGTGAGGGAAAGATCATGCTCATGGTTTGTTAATGAAAATGTTGATGACATTATAGTATAAGATAGCACATAAACCCCAGACGGCACTCCTAAATGCAAGCATTGTATATGATCATTCACATTCCAGTCACATTTCACTGCTCCTTATTAGTGTCACACTACATTCTCCATTATCACTAAATGCTGTCACTGACCATAAATCACTGATGCAGAAAAGTTGCATAGGAAACTAATTCATAGCAGACGGACCTTCGTCAAACTGTCACAGCACCAGTGGAAATGTGTACACATGCATGCAAAATCAAATGTTCCGAAATTGAACAAACTGATATAATGGTATTCGTCTCAGTGTCCAGTACAGCACTACTGTCATTCAGGAATACACACACAAACACTAATGGCATCCACCATGCTGCATTGAACACAGAGGCAGTCACTGGGTCATAGTGGAACTTCATCCTTCTCTTCCTGCCCTCCTCGTCTGAGCTCATGTTCTGTCAGGATTAATGAGCTTGTTGAGGGTTGACTGATGGATCAGAGCAGAGCTGGAGGGAGCTGCAGGGAGCCTGCTGGATCCAGCTCCACTGTTTAACAGCCACTAACTCCTGAATAATAAACAGAAATTTCAAAATTTTGTTTTATTTATGCTGACACACTGTAAGTCCATACCTTCAAAAGAACTGTTCTTTTTGAGAAATGCAATTTTTGTCAGTTTAATTCAACAGTTGCTCTTGTGTTATCATAACTACCTCCCAGTCAGTGTCGTAGGGTGTTGGAAAATGTTGCCATTTGTCATTTGGTGTGTTGCATTAAGACCAAACATTAGTTAGTAAATATAGCTCTATCTGTGCATATCTGTCCAAACAAATACAACATCAAGACAACAACAGCATTCAAATCTGTCTGAACTCTAGGGCTCCACCAGTTTTGAATGCTACATTAAAGTTTGGGTTTTGGCCTACTAAGTCACTTTCATTTTCTTAGAGGTTTGTAGTACTTGTAGTGCTCAGTACAAAAAATAAACAACAGTATTAAAAAGTATCTGGTTCAAAGCTAGAGGTGCAAACTGATGCAAATCCGAAGCTGAAGAACCTTGATAAAAGAGCTAGCAAAAGAGCAAATCTGGTAAGGTATATTGTGACTTTCCACAATTAGCTTTGGCTTCCTGCACAGACCAATGGTAGCTGTGGCTCATGGGTATCATTACTTTCCATTTGCTTTACATTGTAAGTCCTTTTTTGTCCAAAGTGCATTCAAGCCACATAAGAGCAAGAGCTAGATATCATCCAAAATTAGGAGTCTGTCCTTCTTAAACAAATACAAGTGTGTTCAGTGTTGTTTTTTTTCCTAAATGTAACTGGGCCAGAAGAGGACGAGGAATTTTTTTTACAGGTCAAATGTTGACAACGCCACCTTGGGACTTTCACTCAAAGAGTACACCCAAAAAAATACTAATGCCAAGAATATAAAACGACCATAAATAACTAAAACAGAACCTTAATCGACCTGAAGAGAGGCAACAGCCAACTCTAAAACGGGGAGGCACCTTAGGCAAGTGGCATATAAGATTCACACACACTGCAATAAATAAAACACAAAGGCAAAAGGTGAACAGCACTAAAATAGCTGTAACCACCTCTATAAGAACATATTTACAATTTAGATAAAAATTCTCAAATTAACAGTGCTCCCAAATTAAGATCAAGATTAAAAGCACACTAACAAAACCCAATAATGTTAAAATACAATAAAAACAATAAAACGATCCAAAGGCCATTCCAAAAAAACAAACAGGAAAAGTCAAATAAAACAAGGCATAAAAATAAAAACCAAATAGAAAAATTCGAGTGAGTAGCCTATATCAATACAACTCAGGCAGCAGCAGTGGCAGTCGCTGCTCTTGGCTGTACGCAATACTGTACTATAATCTGTGGTTTGTATGAGATAAGGCTCAGCACCAGGCGGACATTCACGCCTGGTGTGTGGTGAGCCCTTTCTAAAGGACACACACGGGAGTAGTGCAGTACAAGGACACGTAGGTCTGGAATATATTTATAGACTTAATGAATGTTTAAGCAAACAAAGTGACACTGTTAAAACTTAGCACACGCCACACATCCTGACCAGGGAGACCAGGAACACTATGCAGCAGCGGAAGAGAAAGATCAGGGCTTACTACTACAGGTATTTATTTCCAGGGGACTGATGAGGAAACTCACTGCATTGGTTGCATCGTGGGGGTCAGCAAACTGGAGTGGGCGTGACAGAGGCTGACTTAACCTGCCGGTTACATAAAGAAATGAGATGAATGAGAAATAAGTGCTAGCAGGGATTGTTGACATATAATCTGAAAAGGTAGGTTTTTAGCATACAACCGAAGTTGGGCAGTGACTCTGCTGTCCTGACTTCAGTGGGGAGTTCATTCCACCACTGACTGAGTCTGAGCGAGATGAGTGACCACAGAGTCCTCTGAGTGATGGGATGGCTAGACGTCTGGAAGCAGAGGAGAGCAATGGAGTGGTATCGTAGTATTTAGAGCCCCCCGCTATCCTAAACTGACAAGAAAAACATGATTTGGTGACGGCCCTGACATGAACCTATACTATCATCCAAGAGAGTCCTTTTTAAAAAAGTGGAGGAACATGAGGATGTCATTAAAAAGGAAAAATATTTATGGAACCAGTGGCTTGCCCCATTTTGCAACTACGTATATTGAGAACCAACCAGCCTGTCTGTTTCGAAAGCTTTAGGAAGCTCAGCACCTCCAACCTGCAACCCCCAACAATAATGCCTAAAAAATAGCTTTCTTAAACTTCTTTGTGGTTATGTCTACAAAACATGCTTGCTTAAAGCAAGGCATGTGGAGAATGTGTGTGTGTGATAGCCATCTCATCACAGGGATTTTTCTGAACATACTTGTGTACATTTGTTGGGGGCTCCTCTGTTTGTGTGATTTTGTATGTGTGTTTCCTGCGCCTTCAACCAGCCACTATTCTTGTCTCCCCATATCCAACAAGTCAATGTCTATTCACTGTTCCAGGGCTGATTTATGGCCTGCTATTGTTGTTCCTCTCTGAAATTGTTGAATACTGCAAACTGTGATTGCCTCTTCAGACCCCTTGCCACTCCATACCCTGTACTGTCACCGCAGGGCCCCCCTGAGGACCTTACATACACTCTAATTGGTTTGGGAAGGATTTGGCAGCCTTTGAACTAAAGAGAGACAGAGAGGAAAGTGGAGAGTGAGGCAGAAAGATATAAAGAAAGAGAAAGAGCCAGAAAAAGGGGAGAGGTGTAGACAGTGTTTATGAGGATGGGTGTGTATTTTATTGGCTGTTCTTTGTCCTCATTTCTGTTGTGTGAAAAAAACAACAAAAAAACATGCAGTGATGACACTGACATATTAAAACAGTATGCATTTTACTCTTGAATAAACAATATTGACATGCGCAGTAATGCACGTCGCATGCAAAGTAGACCTCAAATTGGACAGATTGGGGTGGAGTGAATAGCATTCACATGCAGACACAGAAGGGGCAGATAAAATGTGTCAGCCAGACAGAAAACTGTCAATTAAAAATGATCTCTGAAAGCCAAAGCTATTTTGAAGTCAGACCTACTACTGCCCTCTCCCAATGTAAGTCTGATGAGCAGAGTTAGTTATGAGACACAAATCTCTGTTTTATCATCAGAACCTTTTAAAGTAATATGGCGTAATAGCGCATTATAGGAAAATTAGCTTGAACTCATTAGCAGTATCCAGACTTCTGAATGTGAATGTGATTTCATAGACAGGGGCGCCAACAGACATTTTGAGGGACACGGCTGGTGAAATGCCACACAGTCATGCTCACTCTGGGTGTGTCTCAGACAGCTCCCTGCTTCAGTGAGCAGTGAACTGACCATTTCTTGAATGATCCAGTGCCAAAAACCAATTTCCAGAATGCAGTGATAACCTTCAGTAGGATCAGTAGCTTCAGGAGGTAAGTCAGTTAGCATAGGTGAGCACTTTCACTTCACTTCAAACAGACACTATCACAGTCTAAGGGTGTTTTCACATATAGTCCCTTTTAAATGAACCAAACTCAGTCCTCTTAAAGTGGACCAAAAAGTGGACCAACAGAAAAGGGACTCAGTTCTTTTTGCGTTCACATTGTCAGTTAATTTGAAAGAGGACTCAGTTCTTTTTCTGGTCCACTTCAGCTCTGATGGGACCTCAGTCCTCTTTCTTTAGCACTATGGTTCCCCTGGAACTCCTCTCTAGCTAAATGTTACTGCAATATTCAATTCAGTTTTATTTATGTAGCGCCAAATCACAACAAAAGTCATCTCATGACACTTTACATATAGAGCAGGTCTGGACCATACTCTTAATAATGTTATTTACAGAGACCCAACAGTTCCCACCATGAGCAAGCACTTGGCGACAGTGGCAAGGAAAAACTTCCTTTTAAGAGGCAGAAACCTCGAGCAGAGCCGGGCTCTAGGTGGGCAGCCATCTGCCTTGACCGGTTGGGTTGAGAGAGAGAGACAGAGAGAGAGGAGACACAGAGAGGAGAGACAGACAGACAGACAGACAGACAGGCAGGCAGGCAGGCAGGCAGGCAGACAGGCAGGCAGGNNCAGAGAAGCTAATACTGGAGAAATATGATCTCTCTTCCTAGTTCTTGTAAGTAAATGTGCCGCAGCATTCTGGATCAGCTGGAGAGTCTTTAGAGACTTATTGGAGCAGCCTGATGATAAGGAATTGCAATAATCCAGCCTAGAAGTAACAAAGGCATGGACTAGTTTTTCCACGTCTTTTTGACACAGGATGTGTCTAATTATTGCAATGTTACGTAGATGAAAAGAGGCAGTCCTTTAAATTTGTTTTATATGGGAGTTAAAAGACATATCCTGATCAAAGATTACTCCAAGATTCCTTACGGTGGCGCTGGAGGCCAGGGCAATGCCATCTAGGGTGACTACATCTTCAGATAATGCATCTCTGAGATGCTTGGGCCCAAGTACAATAACATCAGTTTTGTCTGAGTTTAACAGCAGAAAATTGCAGGTCATCCAGGTTTTTATGTCTTTAAGACATGCTTGAAGTTTGGCTAACTGATTGGTTTCATCAGGCTTGATCGATAGATATAATTGGG
>NTHP01000266.1:131090-155077 GCA_003416845.1 Oplegnathus fasciatus | reverse complement strand
GATTTATTGAACAAAAGAACAAGGTTCATCAAATAGAGTTCAACAAAACGAGCTGGTCCCGGGAGCAACTGGAGTTATTCCAATGTGCATCAATTTTTATATGAGAACATTCACTCCACCTGTTATGTCGTGGGACACCTCTGATTAGCCACTTAATCAAAACACAGAAATCACTGGTGTTTTCTAATTGGTAAACTATGTGTTGTGACTATATTACGTAATTGAAACATCTACCACATTTATCTCACCTACTCAAGGCTACCGTATCAAGTTCTTTATTAAAATGAAGAGGAAACTCCCTGAAATTGTTTTAATAACAAACACACACACACACACACACACTCTGGTGTGTGCAGGTCAAAATGACCTCTTACTGTCTTTTACGTTCGTGTGCTTGGATATGTGTTTTCTGCTTCGTCAGTGAATTTTCCTGATCATCTGCACTCCAGGACCAGCGTGAACACATCATTTTATGCAAGTAATATAAGGCATGCACAGTGATAATAAACACATCCAGGTTATGTAGTGATTATGTAAACAAAATGAGTATATAAACCTGATCACTCATGTAGTGATATCAACACACAAGAAAATATTTCCCACAATTCATTTCTATATTTGTCAATTTAGTTATTTGATGAGGGCTACTTAATCTGTTACTTTGGGTGACCGTTAAAGGCTAGGCCTATATATGGGCCTAGTGTTGCGACCTGTGATGAGTCTGACTGGTAGAAAGAGTTGATTTAACTTGAAATTTATTGCTGGCTCTGTTGTCATGGCAATAACACCACTTAGCTATCCAGGTTGAAGCTATCTGATGTTAAAATCCTACAAGTTTATTTACTGTTCTCTCTCTTGACTAGGAAACATTATTAAAAACATTTTTTTAAAATCCTTTCGGTGGATTATCCTCTGATTATTAGTACTACAATACATGACAGATGAGTCTGAAATAATGTTTTATGCTCTATGAAGTGGTTGATGAAAAAAATATGAGCTATGTTCACTTGATAAGTTATGTAAATGTAGGACTTCTTTCTACCAGTCAGACACACATACACACACACACACACACACACACACACACACACACACACAGAGCAACCAAAACTTCTGATAATAGATAATAGCCTAACTCTGAATTCTCACGACAGAGACGTCCCCTTGCTCTCATTCGAAGCATGTCACACTACCAGATCTGTGACAGAAACAAGAAATAACAGGAAACTGAGAGACGGAGAGTGAGCTACAAAGCTAATCGTCCAGCAGCACCACCACACCAAGTTTAAAACAATGAACACACACAGCATCTGAAATTTACAGCGAACCCGTACGTAGTATTAATATTGTAACCAAGACCAAAGTGAGACTGCACAACTTCAGGAAACATAATGAAAACACATTTGCCTAAGTAAACTGTAGAACACCGAAGGCTCATGGGTGGTGCAATTAAACTTACACTAAAATGCTACTCTCAAAAAATGTTTTTAATAATTTCGCTCATCCCTTTTTGACCATGAAAAAGAAAAACGCCTTGTGTTTCAATTTGAATTTCTGTATTTTCAAACAAAAATCAAATAACCACTCATTTTTTATTTTTTAATACCCGTTTCTGAAAGGAAAATTGAATGACCAAAAGATACACGGACCCTCTACAGCAACATATTGTATTATGAAGTATTAACAACTATTTACTGGCAATAAGCCTGTGAATATTCTCATTCATCCAGGTCATAGTTATCTCAAGGAAATTGAATCGAACGCAACTGGATTTTTGGTTTTGTCTGTGAAGACGTTTCACCTCTCATCCAAGAGGCTTCATCAGTTCGTGCTTGTTTGACCAGGCTAGACTGGTCAAACTGGTATTTACTGGCAACTCTAGTTGTCAAATAACTTGTAATTTGAATAGAACACAAGATAATGTTGTAAACTAGATTACATTTAATTGTGGTTTTCCGTGAAAAAAACAACAAATTGCTGTAATTTATATTCAACAACAACCTGTAAAAGGTATCCTGTAATATACTGTAATTCATTTTACAGTACTTAACAGCAATTTTACAATACTTTATTGGAAACATTTTGCTAGGTATTTACCGTAAATTCTACAGTCAATTCTTTACAGTGATATGTTATATATATATGTTGTTGTTTATGTTAAACGTTACTGATTTTAATAGAGCAGATCAGCAGCCTTAGTACCGGGGTGGGGAAAGCAGCTGAGGGAGCCAGATAGATCCTCAGGTGCCACCGCATGTATGCCCTGATAGCAGGTTTGAGTTTGCAGTAGGAGAGTGATTTTGCTTGCAGTGCAATATGGTGTGCTGAGTATAGCGTCTACATCTTCATTCTTGAAAACTTTAAAACAAGAAGCTGTAGCCTACTTTTGATGATCATCCTTTTCTGTGTTGTTTATCCAAATAAAATACTTGAAACCTTGAAAGTGACAGTATATGAAAGTAAAGTCAAGGAGGCACTTCACAGAAAAGGTGTTTATTACAAGTGTATCCTATGCGTCCAGTGTATCCTATGCTAAAGGAGATAAGAAAGGAAGGACATTTTCTCTCGTTTGGTGGGTGTTTCAGAGGTGTTACCCAATCAGCAGCGATGCAAAGAATGGCCTTCTCAGCAGTATCTATGCTCTTTGGCTGCCAAACCTGCAACACAACAGGGTGTTCAACGCACCACCTTTTCTGTTTAAATAAACATTTTGCTACGTTTTGTCGGGGCTGAACGTGTCCCAGGTGTGTCTTCCAAACGAGGGATGTCAGACCTTTTGGTTGTTTAGCACCTGGCTGATAAGAGCACAAGGTTTGTCAGAATTTCGTTTCATATTGTGTTTAATATTGACGAACCTTATAACGCTTTTTTATGGATTTAGTTTAAGTGAACTTTAATGCACCGCAATACTGTTGTGCTTAACAAGCAGTTAACATTCTTTGGTTAAATGAAGCTTGCTACATGTAGTCTGAAGAAATGCTATACTATGGAAGTATGTATTGCAGTAGCTAACTTACAGTATGTGGAGCGAAGCATGCTTGAATTGAGATGGTTAAAGCTGCATTTTATGTGTGATTTCCACTGACTGTTTTTTGTTATGTTTTTTGCCGATAGTAGTTTAAAAAGGTAACTAATGCTTTAGCATTCTATCAGAGCTTGTCAATTTGTTAAGTTAAAAAATGGTAGTATTTTGTTTTGTCTCTTGCAGTGTGTTCATGGCATGTTTTGGAGCAACAGTATTATCAGTCAAGCAGTTGTGAACCATCAGTTGGAGAGTTAGACCATCATTCAGCCAGGGATGCTACAGATATTATTATATCTGTATAGCAATATTCAGTATTTTTATATTATTAGCTCTTGTTCTCCTTTGTAATAAGTAAAGGTTTAGTTTAAACATGACACCGAAAGAATAAGAATAGAATAAGAACTGTGTGAAAAATGGAAGCAATATGCATGGGAAATGAATCATATACAGTAAAAAAATAACTGTATGTGTTTCACTCATCTGTGCAGGTGATCTGCTCTTAACAAGGCATATAATTTATCTAGTCACAGAGTACGTAATGTTGTACTATATGTTTACAGTCAATGACATTGTCTTCTTTCATAAATGTAGTGTAAATGGTGAAATCAGTTGAAACGGATAGTGTAATTGTGGCAAATATATTATAAGACCATGAGAGGCTAATGATTAAGAAAATAATGCCCTAAATGACTTATAACTGTAATAACTGTATAACTCTGTTTTCTTATACGTTATACGTGTGAAAGAAAGAGAGAGAGAGAGGGCAAGAGGTTTTGGAGTGTGGTCAATGTTTGTAAAGCACTGCCCATGGCCTGTTCAGAGTTACGCGTTAATGTTTTCAGTTGCTGTGTGTATGTGTGTGTGTTATAAAGTTCAAGTGCTTTGTTCTATTGCTACCCGTATAGCGTGGCTGTGGCTCAGTCAACAATAAATCGTCTTCTGATTAGGAATAAACTTGCATTCTGTGTGTGAGCTGTCCATAGCTGAATATGGTACTACGCTGCTTTGACATACAGCATGTTGGTGTTCAAGTTTGCTGTCTGTTGTCGTGTAAAACGTTCTAAAACTGGTGTAAAATGTTGTTGGCCATTTAAATTAATACAAAAAACCATGAATGTTGCGCAGCATTTAATATGACGTCATTATATAAACTTTCTCTCAGCACCCCCAGCTCTGATTGACTTCCAGCGCCACTGTGGTAACACGGTGACATCTATATACGTGGAGGACTGATAGCTTGCTTTGATTGTTAATAATCTGACATTAGCCTGGATTTTTCACTTCTTTATACCTGGAGCTGTTACCACAGCAACAAGTTCTAAAGCTCAAAGCTGCAAACAACACATTATAGTGATGGCCCTCATTTCCCATCACACTTAGGGCTAAAGTGATTAGCTGGATAAGTTTGTCGTAGTCTCCAGAATGTAAATGTCTGTAATGTGTTGGTTCCCTTCAGTTACACTGTAGTTAGAGTTGATAATTGGTGATCATTTTGTGCTGATTTATGTTTGAACAGTTAGTTTGGTGATCCTTATCAGATATAAATGAGTCTTTTCCTTAGTGAGGAATTAAAATTAATTAAAATGCTGATATAATAATGAATGTTGTTAAGAAAGTTATGGAGAAATCATCAAGAACTCATGGTTTAATTATCACTATTTATTTTACACAATAAGAGTTAAATACAGTTACAAACTGTTAAAATCAGCCAACTTAAAAAAGACCAATCCAAATGTAGTTGGGGAAACTATAAGCAAAAGAGATTAAATTCAACAAGTTTTGGACTATTATGAAAGTAATAGATCCAGAAAACATGGCAATTAACTTTGACATTTGATGGGGACTTGTCTTTTAAACACCATAGTGTATGAAATGTACCTGCTTCATAAGTATAAACTGTATACACTTGGTGCTGAAACAAGTAAGTCAGTCTCATAGTTATTCTAAGACTGAGTTCCTTTAATCATCTTTATCAGCTATTTGGGCAGATCTCATGTCATAGTTGGAATAGGTTTAAGGTGGTCCTATAGCTTGAAATGAACTACTGTGCAGCAGTAAAATGTAAAAATACCAGACAATAATACATACAATCGTGAGATTGCTGTTTTATGATATGTATGAACTGAATGTGAGAATACATTCAAACTCTGTTCAGACTAAACTGAATAATGTTTCATTGTATTCATTTTGCATTTATTGCATAAGGAAAACCAGAAGACAATGAACCCCAAAATACAACAGTAGCAAACAGGTAATGTCATACTGTTCTGATTGTAATACAACCTGCAAGCAATGTTTTTTCTATCCATTCAAAAAAAGAAGAAAGCCAAAACTTATAAATTGTCCAGTGATTACTCTTGATATGCTGTGATGGTCTCTGGTCATCCTAAATATTAAGTCAGTAGACAGTGCAGTTAGCAGAGGAGCGTTGGGTACACAGGAAGTCACTGGTGACCTCTTTATAACCTCTGGCTTCAGTTAGACCACTTCCTGTTCAACACATGACAGGAGAAACAGGTAGACAGAACTGTATAAGAATGAGCATCATATTGTATGTTTAACTGGTGGTAAATGTTATGTAAAGCCTTTTTTAGACATGGAATGTTCTCTCAAAGCTGCATTAGTGGTGGATTTTAAAACGTATTTTGGCCTTGAAGCATTAATTAATGTTTCATCATTAGATAAATAAATATGCTGCCTACCTTTGTGTCTTTGTGAAAAAAGGTCTTTAGTTTAGATTTGAAAATGGAATGGACTCAGCTTTAGTTAAAAGCTATTAAAAAAGAAATAAACACACAGCTTCTCTGGTTGTGAGCCTAGAGAACAAGTTCAATCAAGCTCCTCTTTTGCTGCAACGCGATGAGAAGTCATCTGGCAACGTGCTGTGTTGGCCAATCAAATGTGCAAGTGTATATTTCAGGTAGAGGACCTTGCAATTTAATAGTGTAATTCTACTACTTGCGACCACCAAGACGGAGGATGCAATGACTGTAAATGTAATCATTCATGTCTCAGTGCTTTGGCATCATAAATCTTAAAACTCATTCGTGTATTACTCCAATCTGCCTCGCCAATGCTGTCTCTTGTGTTATGTCCTAATTTTGTCCTGAACACCTGCTAACTGACAGGGTCCTCTCCGTCCATTCCATTAAGCTCCAGAACAAACTAATCAGTGGAAACTGTGAATGGTTAGTAAAAGGCTGTCAGTGGTTTCATCACCATACTGTTGTCGAATCTTACCTTCAATGAGGTTGTAGAGGTTGCAGTAGTTGGTGCCGTAGTCTTTAATGACATGCCAGGTCTCAGAGATGGACATGGCCTACAGACGGAAATACAACTATATGTGTTACATAAAAGACAAGGCTGCACAGAATCAGTCACAGACAAAGGGAGACAGAAAGAGGAATAAGGACAAACTTCACAGTAAGAGGCTGAGACAGAGAGAAAACAGAGAGAGGAAGGAGGGATATGAGGATGGAGAAGAGAAAGTGGTACTGAGAGGACAGAAACTCAGACTGAGAGGAACCACTATCTTTATTTGTTGTCAGTGGTTGGACAACAACAGAAATTTAGCTAGTTTGGTTTTCTAGAAACTGTAAGATAATGAATTAGAGCAGAGTGAAAACCTACCGAAACGTGACAGCAAGTGAAGAAGTGGTAGGAGACCAGTCGGAAGTTGATGTCGTCCACATACCTCTTATAGGGAGTGGTATGTTTGGCTGCTATAAAGTGGACAGAGGCAGACTGCAGCTGCAGAGAGACCAAATCATGTTTGATTAAAAGCCAGGGACATAAAACTGTCTATTTATGTATTTATTTTGTTGTTTTTATTGATCAAACTCAAAGTTACAAGGAATTATATGAACTTTTCTTTGGTTTGATAAAACCCAGCAGGCTGGCCTCTTTATTGCATCACCTCAACCCCTCCTTTCTGCCATCAGCTATTGACAAGACAAACATTCCAATTAATTTGAAGATATAATAATATAATTGTTGGCCAAAGTAAAGAACAATAGTGGAAAGAAAAAAGAGAAAGAAAGGCCAAATAAATCATATAGTATAGCTGCTGCAGCCATAGCTTTGGTGATACCCACAGATATCCCACACACATGAAAACAATAATTTCTGTTGCTTGTTACTGTGGTTGAACCAATGTAAGACCCTGTCACAGTTTACAGTGTCATTCTTAGAAATTAGTGAACTAGAATGCAACAACTGGATTTTAATTTTAAGCCTAAACTTGTGGTATATCATTAAATGGACCATCTTTAGTGGTGCACAATACCAAACAAATGCCATGAATCAAGTTATCATAAAGTCATTGCTTCACAGACCTTCCTGAACTTTCGGGCTCCTGATTGAACCTGGAGTTCAACAGAAATGTTCTGTTTGATGAGTGAGTTTCTCACAACAACTTGTAGAATGTTGGATCTCTTGCAGTTGATTAAACACCTGTAGTCATCACACAGCAAGCTTCAGTCGTGACCAATAACATGAGCCCCTCAAATATTAAGGTGGATCATCCCAAATATGTTGTCAGTGTTAGAACAGAACAGACAGCTGCTGGCATACTCGCACTGCCAGCTATGTTCTGCAAACAATTAATATAGACAAATTACTGTAATACATGTACACTTGCATTTCTGCTCCTACTCAGCCTATTTGAAAAGCATCATCTAAGTCTTTAAAGTCCAATACATAACATAAACAAGTCCAAATGCAAAATATCAATCCTTATTTATCCAAAAGGACAAAAAATAAAATCAACAGTCCTTATATATTTACACAAACAATTGGGTTTAGAGATTTGCAAGTTAGTTTTTAGAAAAATGCACAAGTTTTATTAGTGTTAAATCCTGGTGTTGGAATATCTAAATAATTAATGAAGGTATCCAGTCGTGCCAGCTGTGCCTAAAGTAAGCAGGAATTTTGGAGAGGTTTCTAACAAGGGAATTCTGTTCAATCATCATTGTAGCTGTGTATATTCATCCTGGTACAGCAACTGCATGAGGCCATCAGCAGTCTACAGACTGGCCACCCCAAAGACTTCTTTATTGTTACAGGCAACTTCAACCAAGGCAAGCTTAAGTCTGTCCTCCCAAATTCCACCAACATGTTAACTCCACCAGTGGAGAAAAATACAATACACTTGACCTGGTTTACACAAACAACATTGGCAGCTACAGAGCAGAACTCTGTCAACACGTGGGATATTCTGATGGACCAAACAGGCTCTGAAACCGATCAGAGTGTGACCTGAGGTTGCTTTGATAGTACAGTCTGGAGCATGTTTAAGGAAGCTGCCACTTATGACATGCATATTAACCTTGAGGAGGAGGAGACATCAGTAAATGCAGTGATGATTGACTGTCTCCAAGATGATTACAAACCAAAACCCGTGGCTAATAAGTGAGGTCCACAAGCTTTGTGAATCACACAATGCTGCTTTCAAATCTGGAGATAAAGCTGCACTAAGGGAAGCAAGAGTCAACCTGTCCAGTGCCACCAGAGATGCAAAACGCAGGTATGCACCGAACTTTCAGGGCTACTTTCAACACAGTGATGACACCCGCCACCTGTAGAGGGGCATTCGGAACATCACTGACTACAAGCCCTCCCCACCAATCTGTCATAGTGATACCCGCCTTCCCAATGTGCTGAATGAGTTTTATGCAGAATTTCAGGTACAAAATAATGTGCCTGCAAAGAAGTCTGCTGCACCCCCTGATGAATGAGCACTCTCCCACACAAACCCATGCACGGCAGCTGGGCCAGATAATGGCCGTGTGTTGAGAGGCTATGCTGATGAGCTAGTAGAGGCCTTATGTCACAGTCTGTCTCTCTGTTCCTTCCTCCAGCCACATTCCCACTTCCCCAGGTCCCTTAGTTGCCATTATTCACCAGTCCACCAGATGCCCTCAGACTTTTCTCCTTGCTTTCCAGATCCTGCCATTCCCTTCTGCCCTGCAATCACTGCAATCACCTCATTCTTTCTCACTTGTCTCCATCAGTCCTGCAGTACTTAACCGGCCCATTCCCATTCATTCCTTGCCAGTACATCAGAGTTACTTTGGACTACATGCCTTTGAACATATTCCTGAACCTCACCTGCCTGTCTGCCTTCCTGTACCTGCCTGCCTGTCTAACTACTTATCTACCTGCCTGTAAGCCTATAAAATAATCTGTATTTCAATGTTGAAAAGATGAAAGAGATTATCTTTGACTTTAGAAAGAGCAATACTGATCACTCCCTGCTTCTCATCAATGGCTCGGCAGACGAGATGGTTCATAGCACCACATTTCTGGGAGTTCATATCACAAGTAACCTAAGCTGGTCACTCAACACTTCCTCCATAGTCAAGAAAGCCCAACCGCGTCTCCACTTCCTGCGACGGCATGAGGTTCAGCAGCATCCAGGCAAGAACCATAAGACTGTCTAACAGCTTTTTCCCACAGGCTTAGGCTACTGAACTCTTTACTGCCCTGCTGAGCACTGCAGACACACCCACAGATAGACACAAACCTAGTGTATGTACTACTCATCCTCTGTTGACCATAAAAGTAGGGCGGCTGTGGCTCAGGAGCGGATTGTCCACCAATCACAGGGTTTGCGGTTCAAACTCAAGCTCCTCCTGTCCACATGTCCAAAGAACTCTCTCTATTTACCAGTCACTGTTTAAAAGTTCCAAATTTCACTGCAATCCTGTATTTCAATACCAACCAAAAATGTCAACCTGCTGGCGGCACTAGAGAGAAAGTCAGAGGATCACCAAAGTCAGCAGGATACATCATCTTGGAACTGTAAAGATCTGTAAAAAGTTCCAAGTCAATCCATCTGGTAGATGTTGAGATATTTCACCAAATAACTGAAAACTTACCTGTTGACCTGTTGGTGGCACTGGAGGAAAAGTCAGAGGATCACCAAAGCTATTAGAATTCATCCTCTAGTGTAATATATTAATCACAATCCATCCAATGGCTGTGACGATATTCAAGTCTGAACTGAAAATGTCAACCAGTGTCAACCAATGTCAACATTTCATGGCAATCCATCCAATAGTTTTTGAGTTATTTTAGTCTGGACCACACCGACACACACCCACACACCTTGTACAGACATCTCTGTCCTCCCATGGTGCAGCCAGCAATGGTTCTCCACTTCTTAATCTGTGAGACCAGGGATTCATAAACAACTTGACATGGTACCCCAAAGTACCTGCAGGAGAAACACAAGCACAGTCACTGCATGTGCTTTTAAGTCCATTTGAGTACATTGGTTGTCTTGAAACAACTTAAGTGTGCATTGTAAATGAAATGGTGCCATCTAGTGAACATTAGAGTGGTGTTCCTTGACTATATGGCAGTTTTCTGCTGTCTTTATAATGAGACTGACTATATTACTGCTTACATAACAGCAATATTTTAGTGACAACATTACTTAATTTTTTTGTGCTAAACATAATTTCTCCAATTGTCAATTTTTGTTGTTTATTTTATTGAACTCAAAGATAAAGATTCAGAAATTAAAATTCAGGAAAAGCTGCAAAATTATATAATTTCATCTCTCATGGTAGTTTGGCCTGTTTTTCTCGTACTCTCTCTTAAGGGGAGTTTTCCATTCCAGCTCCGGTCTGCTCTGTGATTTGACAGGCCAGTTAAATTCATTACAGCTAATAGGATGATCATATGATTACATGTTCTTTCACAACATATTCCCAAAAGCATACACTGTTGTTGTGACAGGAACCATCGGAAACATCTGAATATTTTCAGTTGTTATGGAAATGAAAGAACATAAACGAACTATAAGGCCATCTAATACAATAGCAAATCCAACCTTAGTGAGGTTTAGAATGTTCTGTTTAAGTTGAGAAGGTGTCAGAGAGGAACTGATTAGTGTTGTTGATCAATATCATTTTATCTTTTGTTTTTCTTTCACTCAGTGTTGCTGATGAAGTTTGCCTGTTTGCTTACCAGGAATACTGTGTCATGAATTGTAGATATGAGAATTTCCTTTAATCCATTTGTGTAGCTGCTTTTGTAACTGATTACAAGTTATTGGTGCTTTTTGCTCATGAAATGAGATTTTCTGGCAATATTCATGGTCTGTTCATGACCTGAAGGGCCTTTTTCGGGCCACAACTTACAGTTACACGCAGGAATTATCAAAATCTAATGGGCAGATTGCAATGGAGCGTGCTGGCATATATCCTTGCTTCAAATTACCTCATTAGTGCCAGACACTTGACAAACTGGCTATGAGAATAGCAGCATGCAACAATAGTCAGCATGTGTGTAATTCTGTTCATCACTTTGGTATATGGAGTTTGATGACCTCTGTAGGGCTTCCTGCTCAGCTTTACTCTTGTTGTTATTGCCTTCATGTTATTTTGTCCATCCTGTCACAATTGTAATCACAATTACAAAAAGCAGCCATGCAAGTAACTGTCATATTAAAAGTTGCCACTGAGGTCTGTCCATCATTTGATAATTCATTGTGAATTCCACTGTGGACACCCAATAAAAAGCTAAAAGCAAAAAGAGCCAAGAGAGTTTTTGTCTGTATTTATGAAGCATCAACCACAGGCATTATGAAACAATGTAATGTGCCAAATACACAATTGGAACAATGGTCATATGCAGACCCTCATGAACACTGATACATAAAAGAGTATTTGCTGAAAATCACTAGAACCTGAACCAAAACGTCTGACACACGCATCAGATACTCATCAACATTTGAAGCTTGACAGCAGGACTAGTACTGGACTGCACTGTAGTACAAGGTATTCCTGTTAAGTCATGGAGTAGTGCTAAATATAACCTCAACGACCTGGCAGAAAAAGTATCTATTCAAACCTCACAAATACAGAGTGGAGTACAAAGTCATTATAAATACATTGAATTAAATTAATTCCAGCCATGAAATATAAACGCAGCACTAAGAGAAAATGCATATATGAATTATGCAATATTAAGTAAATCAAGTAATTCAGTTTTTGTCATGAAAACCAAACATAACAAGTATGTACAAAAGCATACCATTCTACTTTGCACTGGGCATGGAGAGGTCCGGCACAACAAAGCTCCAAGGTGCCAACTGCCAGGAGAACTGCAAGGAACCAACGGACTGGATGCATTCCGCTCCAAAGTGCCTCAGCAAAGTTCAGTCTGGACTTAATACTCACACTGACAAAAAATCCTGTGATTGAGAGACACAGAAAGAGAAATAAGGCAAAACATCACAGGATCATCATGTGCTTTGCTGAAAAGGAAACGGCCTAAATTCAATTTACTTCTGAGGAAGAGACCATAAAGAGAAGCTGTAAAGATGTTTGGTTTACAGAGACACCTAGAGGCAGTCTGTGATAGAGCAGAAGAGAGACACACCTCTCTTCCTCTGTCTGTCCCTCCACTGCTGCTGCAACTAATACGATAGTGACCCCTGCTGGCAGCATGCCCAGGTGGGTGCAGTTCTTGACCATAACTAAATGTTATGTACAGTGTTCTAATGTATTTGAAACAAAAACATCCTTGATCAAAGAAATTATAGCAGGAAGTCTAAAGAAACATTTATTGCAACAGTCATTTCCTCCCACTGTTCCACCACTATGCTCCCAAGAGAGCACACAGCTCCATTTCTGCTTGGTTGCTCAATACTCTTGACAGCCGTGTCTCGACAAAAGACGATATGTCACACGCCGTCTCACATTTATACCTCGGCAACTGGAAGAAGTAACGCAGAAATAATGAAGCAGAGTGATCACACAGTTAACCTCTTCCACCCTGTCTGGACAGACTGTTGTCTCAGACATAAAATGTACAATTTCATATCTACAGTATGTATGGGTCTTATATGTCAGTGTCTTCGTCCATCTTTTTAAAGGAAGTATTAGCATGGCAAAAATGATCCACACTATCACACTGTTATTCTAAACAGTAAGTAAGTAAGAACTAATTACTTATTGCTCTCCTGAAGTTTTAATAAGATTACATTATTTGTTACCACCCACACACTGTTAATTCCTGCTAGATACTGCCATTTATTAATGACTGTACAGTAGGTGTGCAGTGGGAGCATACACTCTGTACGTGGCATGGGCAAAAATGGAAAAAGGACAACCTCTTCTGTGTGTAGGTTTAGGGTTAGGATTATTTTTGGGATCAGGGTCACATAAGACTAGCCCTGAACTAACCAGGTGGGCAACTGCAGGACTGGCACAAAATAAACTTCATTCAACCAGCATCTTTCAGCACAGGGACTCATACAGAATGTATCCATAACAGCTCATATATATCCTACAAGATGGCTAAATCTATGTCAGTTATCCAATCAGACAACACTTTCCGTGCCAAGGGTCTGCGTGACCTGGATCTTATCATCTGCGCGTCTGTCCTCTGTGTATGACATCCTCCTGCCAACATTTCCGACCTTGCGGACTGTACACACTGTCTGCACATGTGGACAAATACAGGTAGTAGCAGTAGAAACAGAACTGAATCATTCTTGTCTCAGGGCCCTATATAGTGAATTTATCTGTCTATGCCTGTTATTGTACAGTAGTGGCTGCATGTGTTAGAGTGGTTTGCTTGTCACTTCTTAACGTGGGGTGGGGAATATTAGGGATGTTGAAGTTAGTAGCTAATCCTGATTCTTTCCAATTTAGGCCACAATTAGTCTGGGCTGCAATTATTTTTTGAGGAACAATCAGTCAAAGGTATTTTTTCTTTCCTCTCTTGCACATTATTGCATGTTCACAGCTCCCAATTGAGGGTCTCACAACTGCTGCTTACTCACACACTGTAGGCTGTCAGAAGTCTGTCAGAAGACTATTAAGGTATGTATCTGTTTTCCCTTCTTCTCATTGGAGCATCTCTCCTTGCTCCATTCTGTAAATATCTAAAGCCCTATTGACCCTAATAAGGGCTACACTCATCTTCTATCCCGAGGGCTTCTTAAGCATCTCATATTCTTTTCCACCCTATCAGATGTACCTCCTCTCATTTAACCCTGTAGTCTTCTATAATTTGACCCTGCTGAAGGCTGTAATGCCCATAAGTAATCTGTTGTTACTCATCAGGCATACTGTTTGTTAAATGGATTTGTTCATCCCTGACTGGGTCCCTGCATCTTCACTACTTTTATATTTATTCATAAAACAAAACTTATTACGTGTGTGGAATATGAATCATGAATAAATCATAAAACTCTCTCTCCCCTTACTTCTTTTCCATACTCACTGTGACATACTGATCACGAGCACAATAATTTATAAATTTTGAAGGTAAAGTACTGTAATGAAGCCAATGAGAGTTGTATGTAGACCATCATCAATGGAGGTCAATTGCTGTCAAAAAAGAAAAAAAAGAAAAAGAAAAATTAACTCTGTGGTCATGATGGCCTACTGGTCACAGGTTCTAATCCAGCTCAGACCATGGTGTGTGCATCCTCCTGTTTCTCTCTACTGACTTTTGTCATAATCTGATGTGCTAATCTCAGGGAAACACCTTTCAGAGCACAGACTGTACTTTCAGTACAGTAAATAGTTCCTGTAGATACAGTAGTTGTGACCAACTGATGTATCACTACCTCTGACATGTTCTTTGCGTGCTTCCATGGACATGGATAATTTTTCATGATAAAAAAAAAATCNCATGTTTCATTATACAACGTGAACGACGGCAGATGAATTATACTTCATGCACGGACCTCAATGCAGATGAGAGCTTCGTGCAGGGTTTTGAGGTATCTCATTAATTCAGAAAAACAGGGCGATTTTTTTTTTATCATGAAAAATTATCCATGTCCATGGAAGCACGCAAAGAACATGTCAGAGGTAGTGATACATCAGTTGGTCACAACTACTGTATCTACAGGAACTATTTACTGTCCACTTGCAATGCTGTACTACAGTAATCAATGAGTACTGTACTGATATACTATACTACTTACTAACTACTTACTGACTGTGTTGTGCTATATTTTATATATATACACTATATTCTATTTCTAAATTTCTATTTAAAATTTTAAAATTTTAATTTTTCTTTATACATTGTTTGAGTATTATTGGAGGGAGCCTAAGAATTAAGAATTTCATTGCCAATGACTGCTTCACTGTGATTGTTGTGCACATGACTATAAAGAATTTGAATTTGAATATGCAGTAAACAGAGTCGGACCAAGGACCGAACCTTTAGGAACACCACAAAACAGATTTTCAGATGAGGAGGCAAAGTTACCACCTGCAACTGAGAAACTCCTATCAGAGAGGTAGGAGGAGAACCACTGCAGAGCTGACCCGGAGATACCCACCCACTGAGAGTGAGGGGACAATGTTTGATCTGATGTTGTTGATTTTATTAACAAAGAATGAAAGAAATTTGTTGCACTCCTCCCTTGAAAAAATTGGAACAGTAGGTGATATAGGAGTAACAATATTACTAATAGTGTCAAATAAAATTTTGGGATTGCGCCGACTGTTAGACACGAGATTAGACAAATATGTAGCTCTGGCATCCTTTACCAAATTATCAAAAGTCATTAAAAGTTCTTTTAAATAAAGATAGTGGACATGTAATTGAGTGGATTTCCACAAGCGCTCAACTCTCCGACAATCACGCTTTTGAGAGGGGAGGAATTGATCAAAGGAGCTGACCTAGTCTTAATAGGGGCCACTATATCCAGAGCTGAGAGGCAGTGCTCATTAAAAGATTGCACCAGACAGTCAACATCACTGTGCACAGTGTTAAATTTGAAAGTGACAGAGAATTTTGCAGCAGAATGGGGGTTCAGGATGCGAGAGCTAACAATACACTGGCGGGGTAAGGAATCAAGAATAAAAGACAAATCAAATAAAATACAGTTGTGATCCATAATAAAAAGATCCTCCTAAAATAAGGAAGCAATATTTAAACCAAGAGTGAAAACAAAGTCCAGGGTATGTCCTCTGTTGTGTGTAGGACCAGACACATGTTGAGTTAGATTCAGTGATATTAATAAAACTAGAGGCAAAATTGTCAGAGACATCATCAATATGAATGTTAAAATCCCCAGCAATGATAAATCTGGATAGCCGAAGAATAGAGGACAGAAAGTCACTGAATTCAATTAAAAAACATCGGTTCGGGCCAGGTGGATGGTAGATTAAAATACGGATTAAAAAAGGATTTGTACACCCAACCTTTATCATTTGATGTTCAAAGGAAGAGAATGACCCAGTGCTCACCAACCGACACACGAAGCAGCTCCTAAACACCGCAGCAAGTCCTCCACCGCGGCCAGAAATTCTGGGTGAGCTGAGAAAATTAGAATCCTTCAGGCAAAGCTCGATGAGGGGGCCATGATCCATATTCCTCTGCCAGGTTTCAGTCAGGAACAGAAAGTCAAGATTCTTAGACATGATGAGATCATTAAGCACAAAGGATTTGTTTGCAATGGAGCGAGCGTTTAGCAGCGCCATTCTGAGAGACATAGATGCCGCTATCCCCGTACCGGGGGGGACTCCAAGGTATGACGCGCAGATGACGTGGACTCCCTCCAACACGCAGGTAGATTCCACTTACTGGGGGAAAAGTAATTGGCTCACCGGGAGAGTTGGGACAGACAGGTCGGAGACATGAGAGTCTGACATTCCTAACCATGGACAAGGGGAAGTCATTCCACGGAGCCACAGAGTATACCAAGCCAAGGCCCACCAGAAGTGATCAGCGCTGTTTTCCGACGACATCTCGCCTCCAGTGCTACCTCAGCCTCACCTGGACTCCGGCTCTTCTGCTCCTGCTCTGATGAAAAGGACAGTCTGGCGATCATACACCCGAGCTGCAAGGCCATCATTGCACAGGACAGGTATGACACAGCAGGAGAGCCGGGCAGCGGCAAAGCCAAACACAGTCGCCATCATGCCGCAGTGACTCAGGATGACTAAAGCAGGAAATGTGCTTGTATTTTAGCAGCACTGTTGCAGAGGGTTGTAGAGGGTGTTAGGGTGTAAACAACTGAGAAAACTGTAATAATACAGGTGTCAGTGATGGGACTATTGCATGAATTGTGCTGCCTCACAGTTTATGTTACAGAAATGAATTAGAAAATGAAATTAAACTAAATTCCAGTAATGGAATACTACACATATTTACTATATAGCCACCTGTATTGGACAGATAGAAATTCAACAGTGTTAGTCATCCCTCTCTTATGCATTTGGTCACAAGTTCTCATCATCACACCTTCTTGCACCACCTTCTTGTAATCCTCCTGGGAAAGAATCTTTTCGATGTTGGTATTGTCACTCCCAACTCCAAAGATAAAGATAAATATAAACACCATCTGATACACTGCTGTAGACAGTACGTTGTGGCGACCCCTGCTGTTTATTCAGCAGTGTCTTGTGGCATTGCATTTCATTGGTGGGCATGTTGCTAATTAGTGCCTCCTGGTGACACCTGGGCCCGGTGTCACCAGCCTATAAAAAACAAGGTCCTAGGCTCATGCTTTCTCTCCTCTCTTCGCTTTTGCTGGTTTGTTTTGCTCTCACTCCTTCTCCTTTGTTCTTTTGCAGGCACCCTGCCAGTTGTGTGAGGATGGCAGCATTACTTTTGTTCTTCTTGTGCTCATTTATGCACCTTACAGCATACACACACCATTCCATCACTCATGCACACCTTACACTGCTGATTCCACTGATACTCATACTCCACATCTTATTTATGTTCAGTTGAGCAACTGATCCATCTGTTTTGTTAAATAAATCACTTTTAAATGGTGTATCTTCGCTATTTGTCATGGCCCCAGAGCCAGGTTGTGACAACATATACAGATGTACAGAGTATGTATTCATGTTGCATAAAAAGCTATGCATGCATATGTGCTTGGTGTGTGCACTTCTCACATTTGCAATGAAGTCATTGCTTTCAGAGCTCTGTGTGTGTGTGTGTGTGTGTGTGTGTGTCAATTGCATGTTGACATTACTACAGAGACTATATACACATAAAATATATAGTTATATGCACAAATGAATTTATCAAATGTGGATGGATCTTTAAAAATAAATATTCACATAGTTCAGAGTGTCCTTAACACAAACATGAAAATGACAGGTAGGTGGAAATACAGTGAGCTATATATATCTCTATGAAGAGATGAAGGGAGGGAGGTTGAGGGGTGGATGAAGGAGGAGGAGACTACTGGCTTTAGCATAGAAGTGAGGATGGTCATATAGCAGACCACAGGGGAGAAAGAGACATAATCTGCTGCTGAGTCAGCTGTGAATGATGGAGGTAAGAGACAAGCAGAAGAGAGACAGAGTGAGCAAGCTGCTATTGTGAGTGCTCCTGCAGGATCACAGTGGCCTTGAGGGATGAAGAGCAGGGAGGAGGAGGGGGAGGAGGCCAGCAGTCCTCCTGAACACGACCGCTGAAAGCTCCGCAGCACCTCTAGCCTCCAGCGGGACTACAAGCACTGCCGGGGTTACAGCCACTCAGGGGGGAACAGCCTCTGGGTTCACTCCTCTCCTGGGAAACAGTGCTCTGCTCTCCACACTCATCCAGTGACAGACAGAGAGCAGAGGAGTGCACATCAAGAGCCACAATGACAGAACAGACATCTAAAAAACAGGGATTTAAAAAGTGTCGGAGTGCCACTTTCAGCATTGATGGCTTCAGCTTCACCATCGGTAAGAGACTCTTTGTTACTGTGTGGTATGACGTATGTGTGCATGCATGTGTGAGAGAGAGCGAGAGAGAGAGTGAGAGAGAGGTTTTGCTTGCCGCTATTGTGTTGCTGAACAGATGGTGTTCTTTACTTAAGCTTTATTGTATTTGAATTGTAGGTGCTCACTCTCCTGATACATTTTCCTCCGTCTGTAGCATGTCTTCCTTCTTTGCTTCAAGAGAAAAAAAACGAATTGAATTGATTGCTGTATTCTATACAGACAGCTGTAACATATAACAAGTATGATTTCTGCTTTATTTCTGATTTCTGCTTTATTCTGTCTAAAGTGTCCTTGTCCAGAACTATAACATGACCTCTTTAATTCACATTCAGCTAGTCTCACATTTTTATGACATCGCATTTAGTCTACACACTGGGCCCATTAGAGTCCTTACATTTTCGCGTTCTGTAATACACTCTATAGTTGAAAGTGGACACCCCTATCCACATACTTTGGTGTGTATTTGGACTGGATCTGTTTTTTCCTGGTTTGGGCCCTTTAGTTCCAATAAAGGGAAATCTTGATGCTCCAGAATACAGTGATATTTTAGACAACAGTGTTCTTCCAACTTTATGTCAACAGTTTGTGTTTGGCCATTTCCTGTTTCAACATGACAAAGAACTTGACTGGCCTGCACAGATCCCTGATCTCAGCCCCATCCAACGCCTTTGGCATGAACTGCAAGCCAGACCTTATCACACAACATCAATGTTGGACCTGACTAATGCTAATAGTTTTTGAGTGACATTTTAAACACTACAGTACTTCGTGAGCATGTCCACATAGTTTTGGCCATGTAGTTTATTTAGTGCACTATGTAGCACCAGCTGGAGAAACTGTAGAAGAGGCTCTGACCTTTTCTGGTCAGAGGATAGAGGAGATCAAAGGTAGATTGAACTACAAAGCAGGATTTGAGTTTATAGGCTGCTGGAGGCCCAAAGGCCCTTATACCAGCCCACCTAGCACGGGCACTTCTGAAGAGAGCTGGAGGTCTGGACTACAGTAACAACTGTCTGGCCCCAGAGGTGGTTAGTTAATCTGTTCAATTAGTTAATCTGTCCATGTCCTTGCTCACTTGGTTTACTTACCACTCCGTGACAGCTGCAGTCCATGTTGGTTGATACAGCAAGAAATGCAACTTTAATAATCCTCTGCTTCCTGTGTCATTCCCCCAGTCCTCAAGCTAAGCAGAGATCACCAAGTTGAATAAACTTGGGTCAAAGAGTTTGGACAGCAGAGGTGTTGTTCAGACAGACTTGCTGCAGTCAGTTTGGAGGCAGTACAGTTGACTTGGTGGAGATTCTTGTCAGTATTCGGCTCTGGCCTTGGACAGGAGCTTAAGGACAATATAATGTTATCGAACACTCTTTAGTTGGAGAGGTCCAACCAGATTATGGGCATGATGAAGGTCAGTCAGACTGTGGGCACTGGTAGGAGTGGCTCCTCTATGAGCCAATTCCCTTTGTAAGTATCCCATATCCAAGCGTACCCCTGATTTGTGAAGGTACAGGACTATGACTAAAACAGTCACAGCCCCAACTTTGAGCACCAGTTGACCATCTTTATTTAATTGTGGAAGGCTTCAGAGAATATTAACAATGGCATAGTTGTGGTGTAGAGAGCCACATGTCATAATAAAAACACACTAAATTTAGAAAATGCATTTGCAAACGATGGTGTGAACAAAAATAACCAAAGACACTATTTTTAAAAACATACTCAATGTTACTGTAAAACTCAGTCTTAGTGAATTCCCTTGAATTCTCTCTGAAGGAGTTGCATATACTGTTTTTGATTGCAAAATTACGGCAACAGTTGTCATTTAAATAAACACAAATCGCTTCACCACTTGTTTTACCAGAGTTCTTGTCTGTATCAGAACAAATGAGGGAGAACCCATCAGTTTGTTTATTGTTGCAAAACCCTGTTTCTGTAGAAAAACAAAAAGCTGGACTCACAATATTTGTAGCAGGCTTCAATATGTGTACGCAACTCATCAAACATGTTGCAGAATAACACAGACAGCAGTGGTAGTTTGTTGGCTCTCCGAACGCATTTACTGACGCAACCCCTCCTGCCACACTTCCTAACCGGCAAGCGGCTTGTCTGAGTTACCATAGTAGCTCCCTGGTGATGTCATTCAACAGGTATGCCAATGATGTTCTCTAGTTCTGGGAGCAGGCTGTACATTAGCTGACCATTTTTGGTGTTAATAAAGCACTGCGAACCAGGCTAAGTAAGATTAGCCATGTGAAAAGTAAGAGTTCCAGTCTCCTGCATGTCATTCTACATATGTACAGTATGACGTCCCTTCCAAAACTAATGCTCACACTCACTAAACAGCCAATGTGCTAAACAGTGACAAACAGTAGACGGAATAAACAGAAACACCACTTTCAAACAAACAGTATGCTGCAAGACCCCTCTTTCATGTTGCCAGAATTTGGAAAGGTCCACTAATCCACAGTAATTATAAAACAAGACCCCGTACCTAGATGACAAAATAGATCTTGGTCATTACCAACCAAAATGACCCATATAAGCATTCTTTGACTGTTAATGTTTAGATGGGACTGCAATGTTAGCCAAGTCTGATTAATTTGATGAATCTTCGGTGATCATATGCCACTAAAAAGGCTGCCTGTATACAAACGATGTCACCTGGTTTGCCTTTGTGCATCAAGTGCTGCCCTCATTAGATATTTTAGGATTGACAAGCACATTTAAACCAGAGCTGTTGTTTACTGTGACTACATACAAATATAAATACAATGTTAATGCAATGTATATGACAACAGTTTGAACAGAAAATATTATTGTGAATCAGTTACCTGTCTGCATTCACATTAGTAGAACAGAAGGCCATGTACTTTTTCTGTGTGTGTGTTTACTGACTACTGTCTCTATGGGAACCAGAAGGGATGGGAAATGACTGTGACATCATTTTGACTGGTACAAATAAATGCGCATGTGTGTGTTGTCAGTTGTTAGGGTGCTGATCTCAGGGAGTTATCATCACTAATGAAGTGGCCTCTGTCACAGAGCATAATCTGGCTGCACTTCATCTCCTCCTTCCGTGCCTGATTCCATCCCCCAATCACTTTCACTCACACACACACACACACCCACACACACACACACACTTATTAATCCTTCACTCTGAAATTGGAAGGGTCAGGTGTCCTCCTGGGTCACATATTCTTCTATATTTATCCCGGTATAGAACACTTTTACTTACCCTACTCATTTATTCTTTAGTATGCATGTGCAACATGATTGTATCCTTTGTGTGATGTATCACAGATCACCAAGGATACAAAATGATGTCACCAAACTTAATGTACTGGTAAGAGTAATAAAGGTGCAGATTATCCCACTTTGACAGGTGCAACAGGAGAGTATGTAAGATGTCAGTCAAACACAGTCTGTACACTCCAACACAGTCCTGAGAAGAAGTCTGATCAGGCTGTTTGAGGAATTTAAACATCTGATTCATTACCAATGAAAATGTAAAATGAAGGAAATTCTCATTCTTCTCTTTACAGTTGCCAATGAGGCAGGGGAAAGCAATCGCTGTCCACTGGCCCGCTTTGCACGTGAGTTCACCAAAGTTCAACATTTTTCTATTTTAAATTCAAGTCATGAATTTCAGGAGTTATTGTCGTGAGGTGTGTAATAGAGGTGGATTTGATGCGGAGGTTTCAAAGCAAGCAAAGGATGTTTCTTTGTATGAAAATTGTCCAGGCTCACGGTCCCAGAATGCACTATGCACCGCTGTCACAACCGGCCCTGGAATCACTGACTACAAAGGAATTCTGATCGACCCGCGCAGCACCGAGGAGATCCTGGCTGATGAGCTGCCAATCCCTGATGCACCTGACGCCATGGAGAAGACTGCTATCAGGTCACACATGCACACAGAAACAACACACATGTATAGAAACTCCTACATAAACAGAAAGTACAAACATAAAGTGGCCTTTGTTTCTCCTTATCATTATTTATATCTGCTATGTAAATGTATCATACACAGTTGCCATATGAAGTCGTGATGAAGAGAAATGTGTTGCACACCGATGGGTGTTTAGAGCTAAATGCTAACATCAGCATGGCTAAGTGCTCACAATGACAATGCTAACATGTGGATGTTTAGCAGGTATAATGTTTACCATGTTCACCATCTTAGTTAAGCACGTTAGCATGCTAACACAAAACACAGCTGAGGCATAGGATTGCCGTTCGTTTTTGCAAGTGACAAAAAGTCTGGGGATCTTCAAAGTCATTAGAATTCATCCTCTGGACACCATGAATGCCACTAGCATGGCTAAAACTTTTAGGGTCAAATGTGTCTCATTCATGAAATCATCTGCAAAACTCATATCAAATGTGTATTTGCAGGAAAAGAGAGTTGTGAGTAGAGAGAATACATTCCGATAACTGTGTGGGCTCACCTCCTCACAACACCCCTTACCCTTTAAACTGGATTTATACTTAATGCAAGGGGTTGAAGGCAGTCCCATTGTGAATATCTACCGTGTAGGTTTTTATTTATATTATTTATATAGATAGATAGATAGATAGATATATAGACAGATAGATATTGACATAGATATATATATACACTACTCACAAAAAGTTAGGGATATTCGACTTTCGGGTGAAATTTATGGAAAATGTAAAAAGTTCATTCTACAGTGATATTATATCATGAGAGTAGGGCATTTAAGTAGAAGCATGCAATGGTAATTTCTTCATCTCAAACAGTTTATTGAAACAAAAGCTAACAACAGTATACCCACCGTATACCACAACAAAAAATGTCAATATCTCAATAACTTGTCATGTGTCCTTGAGCATCAATTACAGCTTGACAACGACGTCTCATGCTGTCGACTTATTGTCTGCTGAGGCATGGCATTCCACTCTTCTTGAAGGGCTGCCCTCAGGTCACTGAGGTTTTGGGGTGCGGGGTTACGACCCTCTACATGATGACTCAGCTGATCCCATAGGTTTTCTATGGGATTCAGGTCTGGAGAAAGTGCAGGCCACTCCATTTGAGATACCCCAGCTTCCAGCAGCCGTTCCCTGATGATGCGACCTCGATGAGCTGGGGCATGGTCGTCCATGAAGATGAAATCAGGCCTGTGTTGCTCATGCAGAGGCACAATGACTGGATTAATGATGTTATTCAGGTAGTATCGGCTTGTCACAGTACCATTCACAAGGTGTAGGGCAGTTCTGTATTGACTAGA
>NTHP01000266.1:104704-131063 GCA_003416845.1 Oplegnathus fasciatus | reverse complement strand
TTCCGCAGGGCACTGTTCACAATGAAGCGGTCATCAGCATGGGATGTGGCCAAAGGACGTCCACTTCTATGCCTTTCTGTGACTCTTCCAGTCTCTCTGTGTCTCTGTTGCAACCTGCTGATGACACTCTAAGCTCAGTGGCAACTTCCCTCTGAGAACATCCCATTTGAAGCCTCGCAATGGCCAGGTACTGTTGATCGATTGTTAGGTGTCGTCTTGGTCTCATGATGTCAAAATGTGAACAGCATGATGAAGAGGACTGTTTAAATACAAATTATCATTGAACCAGAACATTTAGTGGTCGATTCATGGATCAGACACTTGTTGTGATTTTTGCGGTTAATCACCTTGTTAGAGAACAGCATGTTATGCAATAAGTACTGAAACAACAGTTGGACATGTGCATTCAAAAGTTTAGAGAAGGTCAAATTAAGTTCACCTGTAAAGGTTATAGTGCATTTTAGGTGCATTCTGAAATTTCATCCGAAAGCCGAATATCCCTAACGTTTTGTGAGTAGTGTATAATAAATATATATTTATTATATTTGATTCATAATTCAGCATCAGATTCCACCTGTGGATAGCATTAGACGGATCGTACACAATCAGGCCATATCATGCATTTTACAGTATTTCATTCACTGTGAAAGGCAGCAGTGATCTCAATTAGCAGAAGGCTTACAGTGGACATGTCTTTTAGATGTGTGTAAGGGGCAGATCACTGAGCCTTTCTTCAAATCGTTTGATATTATCTTCACTCTCAATAATTTCTACCAGCATCAGAAACTTGTAGGAGAAAAAACAAGCAGCCCAAGTTGACAAATTGCAGTTCTTGTTGTTTCCACGGTATCTCTGCTGCTGCTGTAGCAGGAGCATGTCAGTGACAGTGCTGCTACAGTGGTGCATAGCCCTGAAGCTCTTAACACAAAACCATAAATTAGCCTTTAGCCACATTTTGCAGTGTTAAATATTACATGTATATGTCAAATGTCATATGTCTTATCTTCTTGTGCTGAAAGTGGTGCTAGAGGAAAGGCCAAGGCCATTACATTGGCGGCATAAAAATTTGCAAGGTAGCGCAGAGTGGCTTGCAGCCTGTTGCAGCAGCTCTCTCACTACTTTCCTTGTTTTTCTTACTTTCACTGTGTGTATCACAAGCACTTTATGCAGGCTGGTTTGCACAGTACAAAACTATTCACTTGCATTATTTTGGAGTACCATGGTTTCGTACACCCGCAACGAGCTCCTGGAATACCGGTGTTACATCCCAACTGATTTTCAAACTAACTGGTATCCATACGTGCGTGCGCATTGTGTTCACCTATTCACCTAGTTCACCATGATGAATCTAGTCACCAGATTCATCACGCATTCACAAACATATTACTGGCGATTTTCAAGTCGCATCTCACATCTACTGTGACAAATATGATTGTATAACTGAGCACTACATAACAGCCACCTACGAAAACAGACATTTAAGAAAATATCATTTTTGCAAGATTGTGTCTTTCTGGATATAATCTCACTAGAGCCAAAGTTAAAGTCCCAAACCACCTGTCTGCCACTGCAAGCCACTTCAGTGTTCACATTTTGTTTACTTACAGTCACGGATTGATTAAGTACGTCAGCATCCAGGTAACATTTTGTTTTGGGTTGATAGAACTGATAGAAAAGAACTAGTTACCTTGGGCGTATCTTAGAAAATACCCGAACATATATATCAAGGTTTTTTCTCGAGGCTACGGCCATATTTACCACTACATTACAGCCCTCTACAACGCCACACGTTATGACAACGAAATAATTTTAAACCATGACGGTCTGACGCAGATAATACTGTCAAAATACACTAAATAACCAACACTGAGCTATGAGAAGCTGCATAGGCCAAAACTTCACTCGTACATACATATATAGTACTAGTACTAAGCACATACTCTCATGCATATACATACGTACAGGCATGCACATACATGCATACTCTCATGCATATACATACACACACATACATACACATGCATGCATACTCTCATACATACACATACAGGCATGCACATACATACATACTCTCATGCATATACATACACATACATACATACACATGCGTGCATAACCTGAGAATGTGTACGAGTATGAGGGTATATGAGTGTGAGTATGTATGTATGTGTTTGCTTAGTATGTATGTATGTATGTGTGTGTTTGAGTACGTATGTAGGTATCCGGTAGGCACCATACTTTAACCAGAAGTTGCTACCACACCGCGACGGTACAACGACCTACTCCTGAAGGTGCAGACAGGCGGAAACATGAAGAATGTGCATGTAATTTTTATTGTTTTGATTAGCTTCCAAGTCCGTTAAACGTTGTTGTACCCATAGATATAGAAATGCAGATACCGCGTTTGCGATTTGACGTGCGTCTGTGCGGCCGCCATATTGGAGCGGTCAAGATCCGCTAGAATGTGTATTAAGAGATGCAGACTTCACTACAAAATCGACTGTAACTCGCTTAATTTTGAACCGATTTTCATGAAATTTGTTTTGTTATAAACGTGAGAAATTGAACATGATACTGGTTACTGTTGGAATTAATTCAGTTACTGGGGTTGGGTTGTATTATTATGTTATATTATAGTATTGTATTGTATGTGTCAGTGTCTAAAGTGAATTAATGAAGATGAGAATAAAATATTTGTGACATTGTTTGTGTAATGGCAACTGTCCAGCCTGCAGAAGTGGAGTTCTCATATGTATCTCGAGCATATACAGTCTATGGTCTCGAGGTGTCCAGATGAACTGACAGGATGATCTTTTCTTAGCTGAAGTCTGGGGAACAAAATTTAATTATTAATACAATAAAAAGCAAACAGGCAGCTTTATAAGAATATAATAGATATAGAAATCGACAATTTTTGAGAAACTCACAAAAGCTGAAATTCTAAATAATTTCCACTTGATGTTGCCTGTTCATAGATCAGAGCCTGCATGTCCCAGTGGAAGTTGTGGCTATTCAGAAGGTTAATGTTTTGGCATAGAGCTGATTAGATCCGCCCCCAGTAACTGAATTAATTCCAACATATAACCAGTATCATGTTCAATTTCTCGCATTTATAACAAAACAAATTTCATGAAAATCAGTTCAGAATTAAGTGAGTTACAGTCAATTTCTACATCTCTCAATACACATTCAAGTGGATCTTGACCGTTCTAATATGGTGGACGCATAGACGCATAGCGGTGACATACAGCAGCGGCCAATCTATCTACGTTTCTATCTATGGTTGTACCACGGTGTGGTAGGAACCAAAAGTGTAGTGCTATTTGTCTGAGTACCTATGACACTGGCACATCCGTGCATGCGCACGGTGAAGTTGTGGCTCGTTTCTGTTATGGTTATGTTCCTACAGTGGCAAGTTTACATACATTAGTCAACTATAACCGAGCACACTAGCTGTAGACTGGAGAAAAAATAATTGAATTCACTGTGCTGCTCAAAGACTACAGGCAGCTACCAGCAACTTTTAAGGTGGAATGTTTTCTTGCATGTTACTCAATGCATGAGTTGATTTTGTGAATCAACGAACACACCTTAAATGTCGATATGACAACTTTGACCAACCAGTCCATTTGTTTTTATTTGGCTCTCGTGCATGACATACTCTTTAGTGATGATTGGATTGGATTATTATTATTATATTCTCACGTTATACATGCATGTGTATGTATGTACGTGCATGCCTGTATGTATGTATATGCATGAGAGTATGCTTAGTACCGCTATATGTATGTACGAGTGAAGTATTCCATTTTGGCCTTGGCGGCTTCTCATACTGAGCCACAGGAAGAGTAGAATACAAGTGGTAATATTCTACCCACAACAAGTACTGAAGGCATGGACTTAATAATGATTTACAGAGTCATTCTCCTTCCTTTTGTGTATATTGTATAGTAAAATACAGAGGCACGAGGCACCCACTCACCTCTTTATTTGCCATAGTGCTTGTCAATACCGTATTATTTAAAGCTGAAGTCAGTAAGATTGAGAAGAGAGTGGACTAGAATGGCTTGAATTTGAACGAGTACAACTTCCAGGTCCCTCCCTCTCTCTCTCAGCTGCGCTCCAGCTCGTCTCCAAAGCCCTCCCCGCAGAGTCGCTCAGTTTAATTCTTTCTTTTTAGCTTGCTTTTCTTCATTGGTCTTCTTCTGTTTACTGTATTTCTCATATAAGCTGTTGCTGACAAAGTAGGGATGGGCAGTTTTCTCATTGCTTGGTTGCTCGGTGGTTGTTTACAAGTCTGCCATTATGTCCGCTCCGAGTTCACAGCGTGTGCAGGACACGCCGTGAGATACTCCTCCTGCTCTGATTGGTTGTTTTGACTGGGGAGGGTGAATTCTTGCAAATGGCCTTAGGGGCAGCAAGTGGAGCCACAGGAGTATGATTTTTTTCACAGACTATCTGTCTCATGTACTACTCTCAGGACATAGTAACAATTTTAGAAAATAAGGTGGATACCACCTTATTTTGGAACGCGAAGTAAACAGTTAGTCGAACTTCCGGTTTTTGTGCCATACTTTCGTTTGATGAAAAGATGGAAAGCTGAGGGTGCGTTTGTGAGGCCAAATGGAATTCTGTTCCATTCATACAGCCCCATGGGGTTGTGAAGGCTGTGAATTTCTTGGAGTCCTCGCTGACCTTACCTTGATGGTAAGCTTTGCATTGGTCCAGTACGCTGAACCAAGCATTTCCATCAAGACCATCAAGTATCTCCTGAATGTGTGGTATGGGGTGCCTATCTGGGATTGCCTTTTTATTAAGTCCCCTGTAGTCAATGCATAGTCTTAGGCTTCCGTCTCTTTTCCTCATGCAAACCACTGCAGATGCATATGGGGAGGTAGATTTGCGAATGAACCCATTGTTCAACAAGTCCTGTATGTGGTTCTTTACCTCTTCATACAATGGTCGGGGTATGGCATTATATGTTTTGGCTACTGGAACATCATCAGTTAGCTTAATGTCCATTTTTAGGTTTTTGATGTAGCCCACTTCATCTTTATGCCTGGCAAATGCACCTGATTCCTCCCTGAGCATTTGTTTAGCCACCACTCGTTGTTCATCAGTCAAGTGGTCCACATTGACAGGTGGATCCCACAGAGTGTCTTGGGAATCACTCGAGACCTTTCTGGGGTGGGGTTAGGTGGACTCTGAGGGTTTTCAACAACTACTGAATTAACCTGGTGTTCCTCTGGGTACACCGGGTAACAGTCTGCTATCCTCTGTATGCTCCCTATCACAGTTTTACCTGGCATGGTGATGTCATGGTGCATGGTATTTCTCACATAGATATTCACTTTACGTGAGGAGTAGGAAATATTTACCAGCTGACAGGTGATTTTGAGTCCCTCATCTAATGACAGGTTTTCCTCAGGTTCAAAGAGCATTTCAGTTTTCCCTTTGAGACCTGTTTTGACAGGGGATGCCCTATTCACTTTATTTGTTGCGTTTTGTACAAGGGTTGTATGAGTGAGAGGGTTGGCCTTTATTTTTTACATTTGACTTCCAAGGTGTTGAAGTGTGATGAGTGGGTAGTTTTTTTCCTTTCCCCCTGCCTTGTATGTGGGTTTATAGGCTCTGTTTGAGAGTTCAGCTTTACGTTGGGGTCATTTTGGGACTTTGATTCTGAGGTCATGGCACGTCCCCTCGTCACAACCTCGACCAGTTTCCCAACGGTTTCTGTCTCTCTCTCTCCCCTACTCTGCACCCTTTTGCCCAAAGTGTCTCACTGCCACACTTGAAACAATGGTTGCAGTCCTTTTTGTCCTGCTGACATGCTACACATCGCCTCTTTGGTCTCTTAAAAGCATTAGCTGGCACTCTGGTCTGATTATCGACAGTTTTTCTCTCACGCTGGACAGTTTGCACAACTGGTGCACGACGAGTTTTGTTTTTAATGTCCTCAGAGTCTTTGCTAGCAAACTCAGTGTAGTTCTTTCACAGTCAGTTCAAGCTTTTTTTTTTTCTATTTCCAAAAGAAACTCTTCTTGGTGCTCCGACATCTTGCTTGTAGTGTTATACACTCACTAACATTTGAAAAACAACAAAACGAGACGGTGTCGTACTAGCGAGATCTCAACTGTTATCTGCAGCTAACGCTAGCTTGTTAGCTTACTTAGTTGTCTACTGCTCTCACACACCGGCGTTTACCGTGTCTTCCTCAGAGTTTTAAAGTCTTTCGCCGTGAAGTAATATTTATCTCGGTGGGACCTCCAAATTGTTACACCATTCAGAGTGCAACGGCATTAGTGGTGTATAAAATCGTTCACTTTATTAGTCCACCGGCAGGACTGGGCAAAACATACAAGCTGTCGGTACTGCAGCACCGGGCGCACACACCTTCATCACAGACCAAGGGCCTCGACGCACAACTGACTCTTCTTCTATCTAGCTTGCTGTAATCTGCCAGAGACACCTTACTCTGCCACCTACTGGCACGTGCAATAATGTGTACAGGTAACTGAACAAAAAAACTAAATGTTACAGTATATTATTAAGCAAAATGTTAAATTAAAGTGATTGGGCATGTATTAACAAAAAAAAATCTTTTTATAGGTGCCACACATATATAGTGTCTCATCTCACTGAAAGATATAGGCCTACTGTTTTTACTATTGAGAGACTGATACCTGAGTAAAGTAGTAGACAATACCTTGTACATATTGCTCCTGAGCACTTTGGGGAATGATGTTTGATGAGATCCCCCCCTCTGTTTCCTGTATTAGTGGCCGCTCCCGGTTGTAGCTCAATGCCAGCTCCTCTATGGGTGTGAGGTCCTCAGGTGGTGGTCCCCCACCAGTAGCAGTGGCAGCTGTCTTTTTTTGGTGGCTAAAATTGTACATATTTACAGATCAACAACTATTTTAGCAAATAAATTTCACGTTTTATTATTATATATATATATATTTATTATTGTCTGGAAAATGTTTTTGTACTATACACTTGTTGCCACGTTCTTTTTTTGGCTATTGAGATGGCTCCTGTTGAGATGTAACAGAGAAGAATGAATATAGGCCAAGGATTATTAGGTCAGAAAGGCCACACCTCACCGAATTAGGCTAATTAACAGTAAATGCATTTATGTCAGATCTCCTAAGTTAGGCTACACCATCATTTTAACCATACGTCTGATATTATCTAGCCTACTGATAATATAGCCACTGTATCTAGTGATCTGAATGTTCATATTTTTAAAAATAAAACAAATAAGTAGGCTCCTATAATTTACACATTTAATCTGTCAGCAATTTTTTTGCCAAGCCATCTCCCTCACCTTGTTAATTGCAGCAGTATTGTCCTTTTTGGTGACAACTTTTATATTCTTCATACAGTCCCAGCAGCAGGGTTTGTTACACTGCTGAGAAGAACACCACTTGAGTTTTTGCTTCTTTTTGGCGACGTTGTATCTTCTTTTTGACAATCGCCTGTTCTGGGCTGCTTATGTACTTTTTCCATTAAGCGTAGATTGCATTAGCGCCGTCGATGGAATACCCCCCAGTTCTTTTAGATCAACCCAAAACAAAATGTTACCTGGATGCTGACGTACTTAATCAATATGTGACTGGAAGTAAACAAAACGTGAAAGCTCAAGTGGCTTGCAGTGGCAGACAGGTGGTTTGGGACTTTAGCTTTTACTCTAGTGAGATCAAATCCAGCTAGACGCAATCTTGCAAAAATGATATTTTCTTAAATGTCTGTTTTCGTAGGTGGCTGTTATGTAGTGCTCACTTATACAATCATGTTCGCCACAGTAGATATGAGATGCAACTTGAAAATCGCCAGTAAAGTGTTTGTGAATGTGTGACAAATCTGGCAACAGAGGCAGACCACAGCTGCTGCTGTTAGGTGAACATAACACGCATACGGAACCAAGTTAGTTTGAAAACCAGTTGGGATGTAACACCAGTGTGGAGCTGGAGTTCCTTCAGCACATATACCAGAGGAGATATGGATATATACGGTAACGAAGTCCACGCCAATGTCGCTCCAAGGTCGACTGGGGACTGGTAAGGGGTGGAGTACGCCAGTGGTAGGTTGGTGGGAGGACTTCCCACGAGCACACGGTGCAGGCCAGCACAAAGGCCCGGGTGTCAGCAGTCAGGGAGGGCCACCAGGAATGCTGCTTCACCAGCTGCAGGGTCTGGTAGATACCAGGGTGACAGGGGAACTGGGAGTTGTGAGCCCACTGGAGCACCTGGGACCGGACTGGCTCAGGGACAAACAAACAGTGGTAAGGACCGTTACCTGAGTCTGGATGGTTTCGTTGTGCCTCTTTGACAATGGACTCAATCTCCCAGGTAACGGCAGCCACAATACATGAGGAGGGGAGGATACAGCCACCCAGCTGTAATCTCGGATGAACCTCCAGTAGAAGTTGGCGAACCCCATGAACTATTGTAGTTGCTTCCTGGTTGTGGTGATGGGTCACTCTGCCACTGCCTGAATCTTTTGAGGGTCCATCTTCACCTGCCCGCTCTCGATGACATAGTCTAGGAAGCTGACAGAGTCCACATGTTACTCCGGGGTCCAAGAGAAGATAAGAATGTCATCGAGATAAACGAAGACAGACCGGTTCAGAAAGTCACGGAGAACATCGTTGACCGGGGCTTGGAAGACGGCGGGGGGTAGGTCTCCATGGCTTCGCATCCCGGACAAGACAGGTTGTAGAGCTGACTGGAAGGAATGGGAGCCCCAGGAAGCAGGTCAATGGCGCAGTCGTATGGTCTGTGAGGGGGCAGTGAGAGAGCACGCTGTTTGCTGAAGACCTCCCCCAGGTCGCGGTAAGCCTCGGGTACTGTCGACAGGTCGGGAGTTTCCTTAGGGAACGGAGCGACAGTGACCATTGCTGGGGCTAGAGCAGACTGCAGACATGATGAGTGACAGAAAGAACTCCAATTCTGAACTTTGTTATTTTTATTGGACCAGTCAATGTGAGGATTATGGAGTGCTAGCCATAATTGGCTGAGAACCAAAGGAGTGTGAGGTGAGGTAATAGCATGAAACTGGATGGACTCGAGGTGATTGCTGGACAGAATGAGGTTCTGAGGAGTTCTCCGTTGAGAGCACGAGTGTCGAACAAGGTGGGCAGTGGTTGGATGGAGATGCCAGCTTGGGAAACTAGATTGGTTTTCATCGGCTCCAGAATCCACCAACGCACAGAGGGGAAGTGACTGCTGGTTAACCACCAGTGAAGCGTCCAACTGCATTCTGGGTCAGGGGACTGAAGAGGGAGTGGTCCGGCTCACTCGCGCCCCCAATGTTACTGGTGAGCCTCCTCTTTTGGCCGAGAGGGACAGGAGGCTAGGAAGTGACCAGTCAAACCACAGTAAATGCATTCCCCAGCCCTCATCCTCCGGAACCGTTCAGTGGGAGAGTCGGGCTCTGCCTAACTGCATGGGTTCCTCTGAAGAGCTAGGGGGAGCTGGAGGGCTACTGGGAGACTTGGAGCTGGGGTGGTGAGCAGAACTAGTTCTCGCGAGAGCTAGGGGAAGAGAGCGAGCAGAGGGAGCTACTGAGGGACGATTAGACCTATCCCTGCACCGTTCTCGTAGGCGATTATCTAATTTAATGGCCAAAGCAATAAGCTCATCCAAACTCTCTGACTCGTCCCTGACTGCTAGCTCATCTTTTACAATGTCACCCAACCCGTTGAGAAAAACACCCTGTAGTGAAACCTCTTTCCATCCTGACTCTGCTGCAATAGTTCTAAATTCAATAGAATATTCAGCCACACTAAGGGAGCCCTGACATAGAGACAAGAGGCGCTTGGTAGCATCTCTACCGCTAACAGCGTGATCAAAAATCTTCCTCATTTCAGCAAGAAACCTAGCAAATGACACGCTCACAGGAGACTGAGCCTCCCATACTGCTGATGCCCATGTTAAAGCCTTTCCCCTAAGCAACCCCATCACATAGGAAATTTTAGCTTTCTTATCGGTAGCATAGCTAGAGGGCTGCTGGTCAAACACTAGGGAACACTGCATCAGAAATTACCTACACATACCCAAATCTCCTTAATAAGGCTCCGGTGCCAGAATATGGGGTTCTTTGGCCGGTGGAGCGGGCCAGGCTGAGGCTGGAGCTGGTGTGGGGGGCTGGCTGGAGTAGCTGGCACTGGAGTGGGGAGCTGAGAGGTAACCTGGTTAACCTGTTGTTCAATCTCCGTCACATTGGAGATGTGAGAGGCGCCCTGAGAGGTGAGAGCTTGGCGAAGGTGTTCTGAGTCTGCTGGGTCTGTCATGGCCAGATCGTTCTGTTACGATCAGAGCGGGTGAACGCAAACGCAGACACAGGGATGACAACGAGAATGAAGATTTATTGCGATGAGAATGACGATGGTAGAGGGAATGAGGAGGTCTGGCATAATTGGGGCGGAGAGCAGTGATGGAAGGCTGAGCCAGGGAAGAGAAGTCAGGGTGTAAGCGTGGCCAGGAGATGACTGGGAGTGAGACGAGGGGTGAATGGCAGGCGGGTAGGCTGGCAGATTGGCAGGCAGGCAGAGGAACGAATGAGGAGTGATCCTGGAGGCACAAGGAAACAACAGGTAAGTACAAAGTATTGTGAGCACGAGGAATAACTCTGAACATGAGTAGACACAGAGCAGCCAAGAGCGAGTGTGTACCACTGAGTGAGAAATGATGAGTGGATGCAGAGCCGGAGTAGATATACTGTCACGCTGATGAGTTGATGAGGAGCAGGAGTGCAGGCTGAACAGGTGAGTGGAATGATTGCTGATTGCAGGGGCTGAGCCGGGAGCCAGGAGAGGTCAGCCACGCCTTCCCCACACACAGACACAGAGACAGACAGGGAAACACAGGGGAGAGGAAAACACAGGAAAACACTCGGGAAGACGATGGTACGACCATAGCCGTAACAACATATTTCATTAACATGTCTTTCCCAAACAATAAACCTTCCAATCTGCCATGAAATATCGTTTTTACACCAAAATATACAATTTCCAATCACATGGCCATTATGTCATCTGAATGTGCCCTGGTTACAACAGTATTTAACAGCTGATCAGACTTCGCCACTGTTTGGATCTGGGAAGCCCACAAACAAAGACAGGTGAGTAGATGATAGGTAAATGAAAGAAAGAAAATGTTTGTGTGGTAATAGTAAGGAAGAACTACCAAGTGTGCACCCGTGGCAATCTACTACACTATTAAGATGAATAATGGGGATTACCTCTTCTGCGTATCAACATAGTAGAAAGGAATATGAGTGAATGAGTGTCAGTACTAACCGTAGTCAGTGACGGGACCGCTCCGTCACACTTTGTTTTATCAGTTTTACATCTGAGTGGTTTTCTTGCAGCGTCTGATTATTTTTACATTTTTGATCTGAGTCTCACAATGATCACATGCATACATTTTAGTGAGTAGTTGGTGTTTTTGGTGGTTTGAGGAACTGGGGCCTTTACTGAAGCGAGTTCAACTTGGTCTGACTTTCTTTGGGTTGCCTGCTTCACTGAGTCCAACATCGGTGATACTGAATAACCAGAGGCTTGTACTACGAAGCAGGTAAGGGTTAGCGAGGTAACTTCAGGGTTAACTCTGGGTTTTCAGGACTACGACGGTGGTTCACTTCTTACCGGGGTAAATCACCATGGTCAAGATAAGAGATAAAAGCACCGCCTACTGACCAATCAGTTCTCTTGGAAAATGTCATAACCAGTCATAGAAGATCCCGTGGAGCTCGGTGCGTGGATCGTGAGAGGGTCTCTTCTTATGCAGAGACTGGCAAAGCTCTTTGACTTTCCCTGACGATTTTTATAGGCTGTAACAGATATAGATTCTCATCAGAGAATGACTGATCTGTGTCAGCTTCTTGAGCTGTATGTTGTCAGTGTGACACGTCAGAGTCGTGCGTGTACAGTCCTGCAGACTGGATGCACTGACTTGTGGGTACTTTGCTCATTTCATTGTTTTTTTCTAAGCAATATCAAAGCCATTTCATTGTGCTTTTGTGTACCGATATCATCCTACAACAGACACTGATTGAAGCACTAAAGTCTTGTACTTGTTGTACTTATAACATATGAAAGTCAGCCTACTTACTGCCTTGAATCATGTTTTTATATTTAGTTTGTATTTGCTCCGTTTGACACCACCGGGGTTACAGCTGAAAGAATAAGACTAAAGTTCTCACACACACCATAAGAACACATCTAAACAACACATTAATTTATTGGAACACACAAATGTAATTTTAGTCAGATCTCCTCGTGTCCTAATGATGGCAGTGATATTATAAACCTGTTAACTTCCACATTCACACAGTCGGAGTTGTTTTCCTGCATGTTGCAGCTGCAGCTGTGTTGCTTTTAGCTGGATTTGTGTTTCACTTCTTTGTATTTGTCTCATATTATAGTTTGCTCTTTGCTCTGCTGACAGTAGACTTGTCCATGTTTGTGATTGGTCAGATGCTGCAAACACCACCCCTTTTATGTGAAGGTGGTCATGGTTAGATTGGGAAACCCTGGGTTGACTTACAGAGTTGATAACCAGCGTCATGTGACCGCTTAGCAGGATTGCCTTTGTTAGGTTAAGTGAAGGTGGATAACGGAAAGATACCCTGGGTATGCTGAACTCACTTTGTAGCACAGGCCTCAGCTATGAGGGTGTTCATGTGGGAGAGGACAAGTTGTTTATTACAATCATCAGAACTATGAGTGAAGCACTAAATATGAAATGAGATGAAACAGTGATACCTGCAGATAAACTCTGTTAAAGCAACAGCAGAGATATTCAACAATGTGAAATGTAAACATACAATACGAAACTGCAGAAACACTAGAAATAATTTCCAAATGATGTTTTCTTGATGTTTGTCATTGTTATTGATGATGTTTGTTGATTTGTTGTTGTTTTTGATGTTTGTTGTTGTTGATGTTAGCTGATGTGTGTTGTTGCTGATGATGTTTGTTGATTTGTTGATGTTCTGTTGTTGTTGATATTGTAGGTGTTGTTGATGTTTGTTGTTGATGTTTGTCGATGTTTTCGTTGATGTTTGTTGTTGTTGATGTTGTTGGTGATGTTTGCTGTGGTTGATGTATGCTAATGTTTTGTTGTTGATGTTTGCTGATGTTTGCTGATGTTGTTGATGTTGTTGTTGTCGATGCTTGTTGCTGATGTTGTTGTTTTTGATGTTTCTTGATGTTAATGGTTTTTGATGTTGTTTTTTGACGTTGTTGATGATGTTTGGTGTGGTTGATGTATGTTAATGTTTTTTTGTTTATGTTTGCAGATGTTTGTTGATGCTTGTTGGTGATGATGTTTGTTGTTGTTGATGTTTTTTGATGTTGATGATGTTTGTTGTGGTTGATGTTTGTTAATGTTTTTTTGTTTATGTTTGCAGATGTTTGTTGATGCTTGTTGTTGATGATGTTTGTTGTTGTTGATGTTTTTTGATGTTGTTGATGATGTTTGTTGTGGTTGATGTTTGTTAATGTTTTGTTGTTGATGTTTGCTGATGTTTGTTGATGTTGTTGTTTCTTGATGTTGATGCTTTTTGATGTTGTTGATGTTCACTGTTGTTGATGTTTGTTGTTGTTGATGTATGTTAATGTTTTTGTTGTTGATGTTTCTTGATGTGGATGTTTTTTGATGTTAATGATGTTTGTTGTGGTTGATGTATGTTAATGTTTTTGTTGTTGATGTTTCTTGATGTGGATGTTTTTTTATGTTGATGTTTTTTTATGTTGTTGATGTTTGTTGTTGTTGTGGATGTTTCTTGATGTTGATGTTTTTTGATGTTGTTGATGATGTTTGTTGTGGTTGATGTATGTTACTGTTTAAGTTAATCTAAAAGTTGTTTCATCACACAGCTGAACTGTAAACTTTTATCATGAAAAGTAACTTGGAGAAACTTCTGCTTGTTGATCCAGTTTGTTGCAATGATGGTATTTTGAGATTGTATCCTTAAAGTTCTTGTACAGTACAGTGTCAGTGAGTAAGAAAGATGCTTCAGATCACATAAATGTAACATGAGCGGTTCTTTAAGTTCTGGATGATGTGTATGAAGGCATTAAACAGCAGTGGAGGGTTCAGTGTGCTGTCAGGATGTACTGACAGGTATCAGCTCTGTCCTCACAGATACAGCAGAGTGTTTTCATTAACAGCAGGAAACAAAGACAGCACAGCAGACAGTCTACATCTTTATCACCACAGAAACTCTGAGTGATTTTAGAACAAATAAGACGGACAGTGTGCTGCGTTCAGGGTCTGTTGTTTACATTAACATCAGGAATGTTAACAGTGAACTCATCCATCTTGTATTTTATTGTCTGTTAAGATAAACTGACTGAATCCATGTTAAAACTCCTGTAAACTCTTATCTTTACTACCACAGTGCCCTTCAGCAACACATCAACCCTCTACCTGCTAACAGCTGACAGAGGAGAATTTCTCAGAGGATCAAAATGAATAAATACAGACACACAGTAAAGCCAGGGCAGAATATATGTTAGGTAAGCAGACTGCCTTGTGACATGAAGGTTGCTGGTTTGATTCGCCCAGAGGCAGAGCAGCAGTGCATCAGGCTGTTAAATCTGCAGATGAATTTCACTTTGAGTTGTTTCGTGTCAACTGAATAATTTAATAAACTGTGATGTTGAAACACTGTTTAGATTTGTTGTACATGAGAGAGAGTGAGAGTCACACAGTTTGTCTCTCAGTCTCTTCCTTCACACTCTTTTATTCCCTCTCCTCTGTATTACTCTCTCTATCTGTCCCTGTCTCCAGCCCCTGCTCACCACTCCCAGGCCATATACTTCCTTCCTCCACCATCCTCGAGCCATCCACCAGATGCCCTCAGACTTTTCCACCAGACTTCCACATTCAACTGCTCACCTGTTCTCACTTCAGTCATCAACCCTGCAGGTATCTCACTTTCCCTGCCCACCTGCTCACCTGTCTCCACTTCCCTCATCAGCCACACTCCATTTATACCAGTCCCCTTCCAGTGTCACTTCATAGTTTTGTCATGTGCCCAGCTGTGTTCCTTTGTTACCTGTGCCTACCTACCTACCTACCTACCTACCTACCTACCTACCTACCTACCTACCTACCTGTTACCTGTTACCTGTTACTTGTTACCTGTTGTCCTGTCGTCCTGTCGTCCTGTCTGCCACCAGCTATCTGTCTACCTGTCTGCCTGGGGCTGGACCTAGCACATTTGGTGTCCTAGGCAAGCTTCCCCTGGCGAATTAAATGTTTGGGGGGAATCAAATAATTATTTTTTTATACTTTCAGACACTACAATCATACTTTCAAATATGTTTATTTATTACAAACAAGAACAAGAGCTAATAAAAAATCGACACAAATATCAGCTCTAGTGTGTTTTTTATGTCAAAATTAATTAATTATCCGCTGTACTTTTAAACTTACATTAGTTCTGCTCAAGCACTCACAGCTCTCTCCTTCTTTTAGCGACTTCCTCGCTAATCCGACAGTAATTTACACACTAATGTTACTCAGTTATGCTAGTTAGCGTACTTAGCTTAGCAGTTAGCGATGGCTTCTCTCTCTCCCTCTTCCTCTCCTGCTCTCTCTTGCTCGGTGTGTCTGGTTATTCCTCGGCCTCCTTTAGTGATAATGGTACATGTAATAAATGTAGTNACACACACACACACACACACACACACACTGACAGACACAGAGGCAGGCAGGGGAACACAGGGAACACAAGGGAGAGGAAAACACAGGAAAACACTGGGGAAGACTATGGTACAGCCGTAGCCGTAACAGAGAGTGCAGTTTGCTCTGCTTCATGGAGACCTGGCTTAATGGGAAAATACCGGACAGTCTGCTTGAACTAGCCGGCTTCACACTAGTACAAGCAGACAGAGGAAAACAGAACGGTAGAAAGAGAGGTGGGGGTCTTGCTGTCTTTGTGGTGTAATCCCAGACATTTTACTGTGAAGGAATGTATTTGCACTCCTGATACTGAACAGATGGCGGTAGGACTGAGACCTTAGTATCTGCCACAGGAGTTCTCGCACGCCATTGCTGTGATTGTTTACATCCCACCGTCTGTCTGATGTGTGATGTCATCCACTCAGTCATCGTGGGACTTCAAACACAACATCAAAGCGCCCTCATATTGATCAGTGGGGATTTTAACCATGTCTCCCTCTCTCCTGTCCTGACAAACTTTAAGCAATATGAAAAATGTGCAACGAGAGAGAATAAAGTCCTGGACCTCTATGTCAGTGTGAAGGAGGCATACAGCTCCTCTTCCCTACCCCCATTCGGAGAATCAGACCACAACCTGATACACCTTGTAGCCACCTACAGGCCACTGGTGAAACAACAGGCGGCCAGCACAATAGAGAGGGAGCTCTCCAGACTCTGAACCAACAAAGCCAGTGAGCCAGACAGCATCAGTCCCAGGGTACTGAAAGCGTGTGCTGGGAAGCTTGCAGGAGCCTTCCAGCACCTCTTCAATCTTTCCTTGAGGTTGAGGAAGGTGCCTAAACTATGGAAGACCTCCTGCATCATTCCAATACATCCACTACAAAAGGACATCCCAGCGCTCTCAATGACTACAGACCAGTGGCATTCATGTCACATGTCATAAAGACATTTAAGAGGCTGGTTCTTCAGCACCTGAGGACCCGCTGCAGTTTGCATACCAACTAAACATCAGAGTGAAGGATGCCATCAACTTTCTGACTATCAGAGCCCTCTCACACCTGGAGAAGCTGGGAAGCAAGTGAGAGTCTTGTTCTCTGACTTTTCCAGTGCTTTCAACACTATCCAGCCCTGCCTTCTATGGGAAAAGTGTCTGGCGATGCAACTGCACCTCGACACTGCATCCTGGATTATGGACTACCTCACTGGCCAGTCTCAATATGTATGTGTGAGTGGATGGCTGTGCCTCTGAGGTTATGATTAGCAACACCGTCACACCTCAAGGAACTGTTCTGGTGCCATGCCTCTTTACTCTCTACACCTCAGACTTCTGTTTCAACTCTGGTTCCTGCCAACTCCAAAAGTTTTCCAATGACTCCTCCATTGTTGGATGCAACAGTGACAACGAGGAGGAGTACAGAGGATTGATAGAGCGCTTTGTCACATGGTGCAACAACAATCACCTGAAGCTCAATATTAGCATGACCAAAGAGCTGGTGGTGGACCGCGCAGAGGAACAGAAGCCCCCCTGTCCCTGTTACCATCCAGGGAGAGGAAGTGGAGAGGGTGGACTCATACAAGTACCTTGGTTTCAAAATCAATAAAAAACTGGACTGTTGGACTGCTGGACTGATAATGTACTTTGCGGTATGTGTTACATATGATACTGTACCATACGATACCATATTATATTTGACATTCTGTTCTATTCTGTGTTATATTGCTGTACTACTACTATATACTATGTATATTATCATACTATATATTATGTTCGGGAATTGTTGGGTCTCTGTAAATAACATTATTAAGAGTATGGTCTAGACCTGCTCTATATGTAATGACTTTTGTTGTGATTTGGCGCTATATAAATAGAATTGAATTGAATGTTATATTATACTATATTACTACATGTCACCTTATACTTTGTCTCATATCCCATACTATATCATAATGTGCCATATTATACTATATTATGTTAATATGTTACTTTGACTCTTGCATTACATTCTATTGTATGAGTATAGACAACACTAAGTACAATTACTTAATCATATCATATTAGTCTGGTGTACACCGTTTACATAGACTTGTTGACTCTGTTGCAATCAATCACACTATTAATCACACCACTGTCACTTTACCATGTCATTTTGTCTCCAAATGCTCTGGTATAGTTTCTATTTTTATTCTAAGTTTAGTTTATGTACCTCTTATTACTTATTTCTGTTACTTTCTATACTTATCTGTATTTATTTCTGTCCTGTACTGCTGCAACAACCAAATTTCTCTGCTGGGGATCAATAAAGGTGTATCTTATCTTTGTCTTATCTTAAGTGCTCAACAAATTCCAGGGAAATATTCTTATTAGATTATGAGATGCTGTATTTTATGTGCAAAGTTGACACTTTGCCTTGATGGTGGCGATAGAGAATTCATGGTGCCCAAAATGGAAAAAGAGGATGTGCTCAGTGAGTGAATGAGCTCACCATTCAACTGATGTGGCACTACAGGAAAGGTCAGGAGGTCAAACATGATTCATCCTCTGGATTCCAAAAAATATACACAGCAAATTCCATATGAATCTGTCTTGTGGCTGTGGAGATATCTTTGTTGGTCAAAGTGATGGACAGATGGACTGACATGGCAATCCTGGGATCCTGGCTATTTGGGTCTGCATGTTTGGCAAGTGATGTAATTATAAAACATTATTAGAACATTTGGCTTTGTTTCACTGCTTTGGCATCAACATTGCCTGAATTTCCCCGGAGGTGCACACATTCTATTGCCAAGTTTGTTTTAATTAATCCCAAATTATGTGTGGGAAGTAGCCTTGGGATACAGATTTTAGGAATGAGTTCCCAAAGGAATTAGTTCAATTTTAAAGGATAATTTTCAATTTAAATGTTAACAACTATGGCTCCCAGCTCTAAATCAACATACTTCTGTCACACTATTACTACAGTTTCTTATTATGTCCATGCCTATTGCTGTGATTAAAAAATAAGTATTATTAAACCCTGGAGATATGGACACATGAGTAAAACACATATTGTAGTGAAAGGTATTCAAAGACTGGGCACTCAAGATCTTTAAGTTATGGATGAAAGGGTAAAGGTTGAGGCCTGATTTAATGCTTATAACAAGCTGTGTGTTTCATTCTCTCCCCGTCTTTTGATTCTACACTCCAAACCAAGCATGTGGCATCGTTTAAATGAAGTGGTGATGCTGATGTTGGTGTGGTGGCGGTGGTGTTGCAGATTGCGATGTCTTGTAAAGCAGCTGGAGAGGGGGGAGGCATCTGTGGTGGACCTGAAGAAAAACCTGGAGTATGCTGCCTCAGTCCTTGAATCTCTATACATTGAGGAAACCAGGCAAGGAGCTTTCCGTTCAGTTCTGCTTTTATCAAACCATACTTAAACATGTACTGTGTGATACCAAAAGTTTTCTTTTGTGTAACAAAGATTAGGGAATTTTAATATTCTGCTCTTAAATGCTGCATAGCTCTGTCACAATTGGTCATTACTTTGGATAGCATTAGATGGACTTGGACTGTCCAGAAGTATTATCAGTACTTAAAGTATCTAATGTATAAGTACTCATCATGCAGGATGAGAGAACATTCAATTATTGTATTTACTATTATAATATTGGTTTATTAATACTGATACTTAAATGATGATCCTTTTTTTAAAATATAATTTTATATGCTGTTGGGTATTTTAATCTGTAAGAATACATTATATTTTAATCTTCTAACTAGTACCTATAGCTGTCCAGAAAACAATAAATTATTTCCTCCAATTGCAGTACATTAGAAGTACAATGATGCATAAAACTGTAATTAAGTTGCAGTGCTTGGCTACTGTATGTGTACTTCCACCCCTGGTTTTGAGTACCTTGAGACCTAAAGCTCAAAGCTGTTCAGCTCTTGTCAGTATTAATGACACTGTATTCATGACTTTATGAAGATCATTTACTCAAAGTTCACAGAGCCCATGGAAGTTAGTCACCTCTGTCTTTTGCTGATTTGTTGTTTCTCATTATGCCACAAAGCACACAAATGTCTAAAAACAAAATCCTTCACAATTTTAAAAAAGGTACAAGAAGTCTTAGTGTGACATGTGCCCAGCAATACTGCTGCCAGGTTTTTTACCACTTAAACTCCATACATACTGTGTAGTGAACTTCCCATTCAGAAACTCAAAATCATAAATGTCATGTGAATGCCGAATTAATTCCAAGACTGCTGATAATTCCATACCTGTTATAAGCCACAACACACTTTTACAAACCACAACAAATGTTGTTTAATCTAATAAATTGTATCTAATTTGAATTATGCTTGATTTTTATATCAAATAGTGAGTAGAACATTAAAATAACACTGTCAAACATGATAATGTCAACAAGATTCTATATTTATTAATATATGGTAGAAATGTGTGTTTTTGCTACCACAACATGTAGTGGTTTTAACAACTTAATACAGTACATTCCAGATCAACAGCTGTTGAGAGTGTGAAGTGGGAGAAATAAACAGTGCAACAGCACTGAGTCAGATCATTTACATGTTCATATGTAAAGTGACCTGCAGAAATTGTACATTATACGCATTTTTGTTTTTTATGAATGTGTCTCTCCCTGCAGGCGGCTGGTGGATCCAGAGGATGAGCTGAGTGACATCCAGTCAGACTCTGTGCCGTCAGAGGTTCGTGACTGGCTGGCTTCCACTTTTACCCGACAGAGGGGTCTGATGCTGCGGCGTAATGAAGACAAGCCACGCTTCCGCAGTATTGTCCATGCAGTGCAGGCTGGCATCTTTGTGGAGAGGTTTGGTTTCTTTGGTTTACTTTAGTTTGGCTTTCTTGGGTCTTGTGTTGTTTGGTTTACTTGATGTAGCAGTCCTCTGGGATTGTTGGCCCTTAATCATGATTTAATCATGAATTCTTATAAATCAGTTATGTCCTAATGAATTATGACAGACTAGTATCATTTTCAATTACAATTGTAAGCGCAGTTTACATATATGACACGTTTCCCATCCACATCCAGTGTTTTAAGATCAAATTTAGTTTGCCAGAAAATTCATTACATTATTTATCCTTCATCGTACTCAGTTGAATGGCTAGTAGCAATCAACAAAACTGTGCATTATTGTCACCAACCAGTAAGAAGAATGGTTGGTCAGGGCATTTTGATAAACATGGCCAACTACTCTGCTTAACAGGATTAAACTCCACTCTCAGTGTGACTGCTTATTTGGTGTAAACTACAGCTGATCACACAATACAGGACTTGTAATTGTCATTTTCTTCTGTTATCAGTCATCAGGTGACTGTACAAGAATAAAAATACATTTGAAAAAAACAGCAACATCTCAATGCAAAGTAACCAATAATCACCAGTACCAGCAGTGATACTGGTATATCCTACACAAACCTATCCTCTTTCTTTTTTTCCATTGCCCAAGTCTTCCAAACTGAAAAACAAAATACATTGTTTGTCATTGCCTTTAGAAATTACTCATATTGCTCTTGAAGACTTCCTTCAAAAAAGATTACAAATCACTCAGTCTCAGTGGCGTTAAGAAATGACGGGTCCCAGATTTTCACGAGCCCTATTCACCGCAAGATGCACGCACGCATCATGCAAACACACTTGCGCACATACACACACACACAAAACACACACAAATACGTAGAGTGCTAGTATAAACACAAACAGTGAGATCATGATGATTCAAGTCAACAGATTTTTTAAGAAGAAAAAAAAGTCCGTTAAAATACATTGAATTGCCGTTCAGTCTCTCCTCTGCCATGGTGTAGTTTCTAATTTTTTTTTAACTTTGCAGACGATCTCTCTGCTGCTCCAACAGTGATAGGTAACTCTATAAACAATAGCAGGGAAGTACAAACGTTACTGAATGTAGATATGACTGGTCAAATTTGGACCCTTTGGTAACCCATCCATACAACGTGACCTGCACCCTATGAAGTTTTGACATACAAGAGTCATAACTCACATGGACACTAGAGGTCGCTTGTCAGTTAAACATAAACATAGGTTCTATTAGTTTCCTCAAATGGCTGATGCTATCAATTTTCTTGGGAGGACAGTCTCGCATTGCTGCATAGGTTTTAAGTAAGGAGAGTTTTGTTCAACATTAACACACTAGAGTCCTAGGGCATCTTTACTTTCTGTGATATTTCATAAAAAGGTCCTTCTCTCATTTTGTTGGAGGGAAAAACTTGTGGCCTGTGAGGCCCTTGTTAAGTTACGGTGACACTAGCTAGACTCACTGCCAACTGTATGACCTATTGTTAAAGGAATAACGAGTAGGATTTTCCTAAAAGACGATGTATGGACTCAAACAAAAATCCCTCTCAATCATCAACTCATGACCCACTAGAAGTGTGTGGTGGTGTCTGTATCTGCAGAGACCCTGCCCTCTGCCTGTATTTTCTTATTTTGCAGTGCTCGGGAAGTCTCTAGGCATCAACCTTGGCCCCCAGCCAATAACAGCGCACGCGGTGTGAGGTGCAGGGCTCTATAAAAACGCAGCAACCAATTGCCAGATCGTAAGCACATGGGGCCACCAGAAGTGCATGTATTTTGAGCAGGGGAGTTTTGAATGTTGCATTTACAAACAGCAACCAACAAATCATACTCGATGTGCCTTTAATGCAGAGACAGGAGAGGGGAGATAATGGTTTGAACTTGCTCTGTGGAACTTTTTTGACAGAGTTTTGTCTTATTTTATTATTTTGTTCATATTATATGTCCCAATTCCAAACCCTCTTTGCATGTTTAAGAGATGATGAGCAAACAGAATAAAAGAAGTTCTAATTCTTACCATACTAGCCAGTGTAATATTCACTGTGCGTTGGCTTGTTTTGACATTGTGTTGTGGTATGTGTATGTGTGTGTTATATCTGTGACAGGATGTACAGACGAACCTCCAACATGGCTGGTCTCAGTTATCCACCAAATGTCATCACTGTGCTCAAGGTATTAATGTGCGTCTGTTTGTTTGTTTGTTTATGGGAAAGCTTGTAATAGATTCATATACAAGAAGCACTGAGCATTCATTTTATTTTGTACAAAGGTTTTAATGCTAAGCACATGATGAGTTTTAAAAATCTTAATACATTCATCAATCCATTATTGAATTGACAGGTGGAGGGCTGAGTGAGTGTCTAGAAAGGAGGGATGAAAAGAGGTTTAGGTTTAAGGGTGGGATGAAAAGACTGTTTAATATAGCTTTTCTCAATTGTTTACACACTAACACTGGTACTTGAGACACAGTCTAGGGTTTAATCCCAGGAAACGAGATTCCTGGGAATACCCATCCAAACCATTTCCCATTTCGCGAGAAACAGGCTATAGTAATGGGAAAACCGTTTTTTTTTTAAACATTTAGAACATATTGGAATATATTTTCAGCCTATGGTAACTTTTCCTTTTGGTGCACCGAATTCATCTATTGTAGGCTGTACCATCTAAATTAGACTAACACAACACAATGTCTGCCACCAGCTTTGAGTGGAAATACTTCAAAAAATTGAACAAAGAAGATGCAAAGTGTGTGCTCTCTCATTTACGTTGCATCTGTTAACATTTTCTTTAACTTAACCCTCAGAACAGTATGAAATTATTTAACTTTATTTTTTTTCACATAACAGTATCAGTACTTAGTGCCTTACCTCAGTTTCAGTTTGAACAGTATTCTCAGTCCATAGGCCCTGTTTCCCCATCTTGGGTCTGGTTCCTGTGCATTATGAGGTATGTTCTCGGGCACCGTAAGCCCAGCAAGCACAGTCTCATTATCCTTACTTGTACAGGCTAGAGCCTCCTTTGGAAAACATGCAAGTTTTGATGCGTTCCACTTTCGACCATCGATGAGCTGGTAAGTACTTGGTCCCACTTTCTTAATGACTGTCAGAGGTTCTGTGAATCTGGGCAATCCCTTTTGGGCTTCAGGTCTCCTGACATGTACAGCGTCATTGACTTGGAACATGGGTACTTTTTCCTAAGTCTTTCTGTCTGTGTACTCCTTGCTCCTCTGTTGCTTGTGTCTCACAGTCTCTTTCACTTGTTTGTGTGATTTAGTTTTGTGTGAGACAGGAAGGACATTCAGCTTGGTGTGCATCTTCCTATTCCTCAGCAACTCAAATGGAGTAGCTCCTGTTGTGCCATGTGGTGTAGCACGATAGTTCTGTAAGAACTCTGTTACTGCTTGTTTCCATGGTCTGTGCATTCTTTCGGCAGTCTGTATGCACTCCATTTGCTCTCGGATAGTAGACGCTGGTGCTTTATCTCTCTCTCAGAAAGTTGGCAAATGCGTGGGAGGTAAACTGACATCCATTGTCAGAGACCAGGTAGGAAGGGTTTCCTTGATGACTGAACACTGAAGTTAAAAAGTGGATAATCACCTCTGTAGTGACAGTAGAGACGAATGCCACTTCTGGCCACTTATAGTAATAGTCTGTGAGAGCGATGGCGTAACGTGTGGCACACTCAGAGGTGCCCGTTATGTCAATGGCCACCTTTTTCCATGGTCCATCTGGCAGTCCCACTGGTATAAGTGGTGCAGGTGCAGTGTTTGTCGTTTTGTCATTGTATTAACATGACATACATAAAGCTATCATAGTCTGTACATGCTTGTCCATTTGTGGCCACCAATATAGCTCACATAGTCTCTGTTCAATACGCACCACTCCCTGGTGCCCCTCATGTGCTAAGTCTACCACTCTGGATCGCAGTGAAGTGGGAACGACCAAGCGATCACTGCCTCTCATGACAAGTGAGTTATCTACAGCCAGTTCATCTCGAACATTAAAGTACGGAGCAAGTTCATTTGTCACATTTTTTCTGCATTTTCGCCAGCCTTTCTGTATCCGATGTCTCAGCTGTATCATTTCAGGACAGGTCTCACAGGCAGCAGTGAACTCTGGCACAGACATGGCACACAAGGACTCCATTTCAATTCAGTTTTATTTATATAGTGCCAAATCACAACAAAAGTCATCTCATGACACTTTACAGGCAGGTCTAGACCGTACTCTTTATAATATTATTTACAGAGATCCAATAATTCCCACTATGAGCAAGCACTTGGCGACAGTGGCAAGGAAAAACTTTCTTTTAAGAGGCAGAAACCTCGAGCAGAGCCAAGCTCTAGGTGGGCGGCCATCTGCCTTGACCAGTTAGGGTGAGAGAGAGAGACACACAGAGAGAGAGAGAGAGAGACAGACAGACAGAGATGCAGCAACAGCAATAAACTATAATAATAGAAATATGACTAATAATAGCAATAACAGCTATAATTAAAGCTGCAAGCAGCGTTGAACGGGCCCTCGCACCCTTGCGCACATCGGGGGGAGCGCAAGCCGTGGTGTCCTCACAGGAGGCCGGTCGACATGGCTTTGAATTTTCGTGACCGTTGGACACTGCGTGAATGAGATAAATGTCACATAAGGCTGAATTCCTGTTGTCAGTAGGCGGTGCTATGACTGAATATTGGCACGGAGATGTCTTCAGGCCAGGACTCTTATCAAACGTGAAGTTTGGGGCAGATTGGACAACGTATATTTGAGTTACAACAACATGATGTTTCATGGCGAAACGCGCAAAATGGCTGCCATGCCACGGCCACGCCGTTAAACGATCTACCATGATTAGCACAACTTTTTATCGTGAAGGTCTTTAGATTCCACTGCCCAAAATTCAAGTTTATTTGATGAATTCTCTAGAAGGAGTTCCTTAAAGTGTGACCCCTGGAAATGGCAAAAAATACACCAAAATTTGACATTGAATTCAAAATGGCCGACTTCCTCTTTGGTTTAACTCATGGCACCATGAGACTTTTTTTAAAGTCTTGGGATGTTACAAATTTCGTCCATCTAGGTGACCCGTACCGCGAGGGCTGCTTTGTTGAAATTCTGTAGGGGGCGCTATGGAGCCATTTTGCCACACACAATCCTGCGACCCATATCAGATATCTCTTTTCACCCCTTCCGATATTTGTGTCAAGTTTCGTGAGTTTTTGAGCATCCCTAGCCCCTCAAAAACAGCTTCCTGTTTCATGGCGAAACATCAAATTTTGCTCACCGCCACACCCACGACATTCAACGATCTACCATGATTAGCACAAAGTTTCATTGTGAAGGTCTTTAGATTGCACTGCCAAGATTTGAAGTTGATCAAATTAATTCTGTAGGAAGAGTTCGTCAAAGTATGGAGCCTGCAAATGGTTTCATGGCGAAACATGGAAATTCGAGGCTTCGACACACCCACGGCGTTCAACGATCTACAATGATTAGCACAACTTTTCATCATGAAGGTCTTTAGATTGCACTTCCCAAAATTTAAGTTGATCTGATCAATTCTGTAGGAGTAGTCCGTTAAAGTGTGGGGCATGTAAATGGTTTTGTGGCGAAACATGGAAATTCGAGGCTTTGCTACACCCACGCCGCTCAACAATCTACCACGATTGGCACAAATTTTCATGGTGAAGGTCTTTAGATTGCACTGCCAAGATTTGAAGTTGATCTGATTAATTCTGTAGGAGGAGTTTGTTAAAGTGTGGAGCCTGTAAATGGTTTTGTGGCGAAAAATGGAAATTTAACGCGTCGCCACGCCCATGCCGTTCAGTGATCTACAAC
>NTHP01000266.1:71032-100983 GCA_003416845.1 Oplegnathus fasciatus | reverse complement strand
CATCACCAAGGTCTTAAGGTTTTACTGACAAAATTTGAAGTGGATATGAGAAAGCTGCTAGGAGTTGTACGTTATAATATAGTGCCTGTAACTTCCTGTCGCCAGTAGGTGGCACTATAACTATGACTCAATTTTGGCATGTCAATGTCTTCAGGCCTGGACTCTTGTCCAGCATGTGAAATTTGGGGTAGACTTGACCGTGTACAACTGAGTTACAACCGCTTGTAGTTTCATGCCGAGACATCGAACTTCGCTGCGCCGCCACGGTAACACCGTTTGATGAAAACTCAAAATCTTCATAATAAAGCATCATCAAGGTGTTAAGGCTTTTCTGACCACATTTGAGGTAGATCTGGTCACCCTGCTAGGAGGAGTACATCAAAGTCTAAAAAGTGTAATTTCCTGCTGTCAGTAGGTGGCGCTATGACTATGACTGAATATTGGCATGTAGATGTGTGCAGGCTGGGAGTCTTATCAAACGTGAAGTTTGGGGCAGATTGGACACTGTACCTTCGAATTACAAAAACTTGATGTTTCATGGTGAAGCATGCAAAATGGTCGCTTCGCCACGCCCATACCATTCAGCAATCTACAATGATTAGCACAACTTTTCATCACGAAGGTCTTAAGATTGCACTGGCCAAATTTGAAGTTGATCTGATTAATTCTCTAGGAGGAGTTCGTTAAAGTATGGAACATGTAAATCGCCAAAAATGACCACAAAATTCAAAATGGCCGATTTCCTGTTGGGTTTAGGGCATGGCTGCAAGAGGCTTTTTTGTACGTCTGGAGACGATACATATGCCTACCAAATTTCAGCCATGTAGGTGAAACTAAACGGTTGGTTTTCGACTGTCGAGCCAATTTGCCACACCCAAGCGTGAGACCCATATCAAATCGCAATTTTCGCCACTTCTGATGTGCACGCCAAGTTTAATGCGTTTTGGAGCATGCCTTGCCCCTCAAAAATGAGCTCAATGACTAAAAATTAAAAAAATAATAATAATAATAATAATAATAACTCCTTGCAATTCAATGGGGACCTCGCAGCGGTCGCTGCTCGGGCCCTAATAATAATAATAATAATAATATACAAGTGTTAATAATAACACTTTTGTGCTCAGCCCTAATAATAATAATCTCTACAAAAACAATAGGTTCCTGGCACTTTCAGTGCCAGGGACCATTGCGTCCTGGCACTTTCGTGCTCGGGCCCTAATAATAACTCCTTGCAATACAATAGGGTCCTCACACCATTCGGTGCTCGGCCTAATAATAATAATAATAATAATAATAATCTCTACAAAAACAATAGGTTCCTGGCACTTTCGTGCTTGGGCCCTAATAATAAAAATAATTCCTTGAAATACAATAGGGACCTCGCAGTGGTCGCTGCTTGGGCGCTAATAATAATAATAATAATAATTATAATAATAAAAATAATTCTTTGAAATACAATGGGGACCTCGCAGCGGTCGCTGCTCGGGCCCTAACTAGCAGTGGGGGTCAAGCAGGCCTACGGTGGCAGCTGGTCAGCAACAACTATCCACAGGAACCTACGAGACGAGAAAGCACAGAAACTCCGGGGAAGATACAAAGTTAGCAACATGCTTTAACGGAACATGAATGTGTACAGAGGGAAAGGGAGAGAAGGAGAGAGGAGCTCAGTGCATCATGGGAAATCTCCCGGCAGCCTAGGCCTATAGCAGCATAACTAAGGGATGGGCCCTAACTATAAGCTTTATCAAAGAGGAAAGTTTGAAGCCTACTCTTCAATGTGGAGAGGGTGTCTGCCCCCCAAACCGAAACTAGGATCTGATTGCACAGAAGAGGAGCCTGATAGCTGAAGGCTCTGGCTCCCATTCTACATCTGGAGACTCTAGGAACCTCAAGTAACCCTGCGTTTTGAAAGCGCAGCGTTCTAGTCGTGTAATAGGGAACTGTGAGCTCTTTAGGATACGATGGTGCCTGACCATTAAGGGTTTTGTATGTGAGGAGAAGGATTTTAAATTCTATTCTAGATTTTACAGGGAGCCAGTGCAGAGATATTGGAGAAATATGGGCTTTCTTCCTAGTTCTTTTAAGTACACATGCTGCAGCATTCTGGATCAGCTGGAGAGTCTTTGGAGACTTATTGGGACAGCCTGATAATAAGGAACTGCAATAATCCAGCCTAGAAGTAACAAATGCATGGACTAGTTTTTCCAGCATCTTTTTGAGACAGGATTTGTCTGATTTTTCTAATGTTACATAGATGAAAAAAGGCAGTTCCTTGAAGTTTGTTTTATATGGGAGTTAAAAGACATATCCTGATCAAAGATGACACCAAGATTCCTGGCGCAGAAGGCCGGGGCAATGCCATCTAGAGTAACTATATCTTCAGATAATGCGTCTCGGAGATGTTTGGGCCCAAGTACAATAACTTCAGTTTTCTCTGAGTTTAACAGCAGTAAATTGCAGGTCATCCAGATTTTTATGTCTTTAAGACATGCTTGAGGTTTAGCTAACTGAAGTGAATAAAATTGTTCCAAGCACAGAATCTTGTGGACTTAAACCAGCTTAGTGTGGTTCCTTTCATACCAATTAAATGTTCAAGTCTCTGTAATAGGATTTGATGGTCAATGGTGTCAAATGCAGTACTAAGATCTAACAACACAGAGATAAGTCCATTGTCTGTCCATCTAATTAGGAGGTCATTTGTAACTTTCACCAATGCTGTCTCTGTGCTATGACGCGCTCTAAATCCTGACTGTAAGTCCTCAAATAAACTATTGTTTTGCAGAAAGTCATACAACTGATTGGCGAATGCTTGCTCAAGGATCTTAGAGAGAAAGGGAAGGTTAGGTATAGGTCTATAGTTGGCTAGAACCCGTGGATCAAGATTAGGCTTTTTAATAATTAAAGAGGTTTAATTACAGCTACTTTAAAGGACTGTGGTATATGGCCTGTTAATAAAGACAGATTGATCATATCTAGTAAAGAAGTGCTAAGGGTAAAACTTCTTTAAGCTTCTTCTAATTGGAATGGGGTCTAAGAGGCAGGTTGATGGTTTAGATGAAGAAATTGTTGAAGTTCGTTGGTGAAGGTCCATGGGAGAAAAACAATTTAAATATATATTAGGTTTTACCGCTGTTTCTAAGGTCCCTGGGTTAGAAGACAAATCGGCCCGGTTGAGGGCAGGAGGTGATGAATTTTGCCTCTAATATTTAGAATTTTATCATTAAAGAAGCTCATGAAGCAGTTACTAATGAGAGCTAAGGTTGCTCAATGGCTCAATAGAGGTATGACTCTCTGTCAGCCTGGCTACAGTGCTGAAAAAAACCCTGGTGTTGTTCTTATTTTCCTCTATTAATGATGAGTAATGGGCTGCTCTGGCATTATGGAGAGCCTTCCTATACATTCTAAGACTATCTTGCCAGACTAAACGAGCCTCCAGTTTGATGGAACACCACTTACTCTCAAGTTTTCGCAATGTTTGCTTTAATTTGCGGGTTTGGGGATTATATCATGGAGCTAATCTCTTTTGTTTTATTATCTTCTTTTTCAAGGGGGCAATAGAGTGAAGTGTCATTCTCTCTAAGCCTGCAGCACTATCAACCAGATGATCAATTTGGGAGGGACTTAAGTTGGCACAGGAGTCCTCCATTATTTTGAGACATGGCATTGAATTAAATGCCGGTGGAATCGCTTCTTTAAATTTAGCTACAGCACTATCAGATAGACATCTGCTGTAGAAACTTTTGCCTAATGGCTTGTAGTCCACTAATAGTACACTAAACGTTACTAAATAATCGTCCGATAAAAGAGCATTCTGTGGAATGACTATTAAATGTTCAATAAGCCAGAACAAGGTTGAGGGTGTGGTTAAAACAGCGAGTGGGTTTATGTACACACTGACAGAAGCCAATTGAATCTAATAATGAGATAAACGTGACCTCTAATTGGCGTAACCGGGAGTTGTTACCGCCGACGTGAATAACAGTCTTACTGTATTTGCGGTTATCCTTAGCCAGCAGTTTCAAATAGGATTCAACGTCGCCCGCTCTGGCCCCTGGAATACATTTGATTATGGTCACTGGTGTCGCTAACTTCACATTTCTCAAAATAGAGATGTCAATAATCAGAACTGATTTCTCAGCGGGTGTGTTTGTTGTTTGTTTGTTGGAAACGTGAACCACTTGGTGGTGAACCATGGGCTTCTTCTGATTAGGGCTATGCTTCCTTTGTACAGTCACCCAGCTGCCCTAGTTTCCTGGCTGCTCTGGAGCTGCACTATGTCGGCCTGCACCAGCTACTGGAGGCTGGCTAGCTACAGCAGCTAACGATTGAGTTTCCATTGTGCGGAGCCACGTTTCCAATTCACTAAGCCTCGTCTCCGACACGGCAAATAAACTACATTTATTACATGTACCATTATCACTAAAGGAGGCAGAGGAATAGCTAAACATTTGACAAACCGAGCAAGAGAGAGCAGGAGAGGAAGAGAGAGAAGCCATCACTAGCTAAGTACGCTAACAAGCAGAACTGAGTAACATGTAAATTACTGTCAGATTAGTGAGGAAGTCGTTAAAAGAAGGAGAGAGCTATGAGTGCTTGAGCAGAATGAATGTAAGTTTAAATGTACAGTGGATAATCAGCCATTCTAATGAAGAATAACAAAATTAACTGAGTTGAGCTAGAGCAGCAAAAATATGCTACTAATAACACAGAAAGGTCTGCAACTAGAAATGACACTATATGCTTATCGCAACACGTCAGCACATCAGCAGGGGGGACTTCCAGATCTGGATCAGGATCTTTCCATAAAAAACAGTAGCCACCATGTCCGGTCCCTCTGCAGCAACTCCTGTGGTAGGCAGCGGAAGCCTGGACAGGCAATCGGCTGTCACATTTTGTTTCCCAGGGCGGTAAGTAACATCATACGTAAAGCAAAGTAGTCGTGCTGACCATGTGGCGATTCTCAATCCAGCACGACCAGCACCCTTGGATGTGAGCAGGTTATAAGTGCTTGGTGGTCTGTACGTAGTACAAAGTAACGTCCCCACAGATAGGTTCTCACTTAGCCTTGGCAGTCCATTTGAACTTCAGTTCTGTAGATTCCCTGAGTGTTGCACATAGCGGTTCAACAATAGTAGCGAAGTCAGGAATTAACTTACTCTACCACGATGCAAGGCCAGAAAGGATCGCAGGGACAATCTGTCATGTGGGGCAGGTGCATTGGCCACTGCGCCGATCTTGGTCCGGGTGAAGTCCATCTTTGGATATGGTGTGGTCCAGGAAACGCAGAGAGGTCTGGTTGAACTTAAACTGGTGTCTGTTCAATGTGAGTCCCGCATCATTCAAAGCATGTAACACCCTCCGTAGGTTGGCATCATGTTCCTGCTGGGTAGCACCATATCATATCACATCATCAAGGTAGGTCTGTACCCCTAGTAGGCCTGGGAGTATGGCTGATGGAGCTGAAGCGAGGCCAAATGGAACTCGGCAGAAATGGAAAAGACCATTGTGAGTGATAAACACAGTTAAGTCTCGGCTGTCTGTGTGTAGCGGCATCTGGTAATAGGCAGAGGCTAGGTCAATGGTAGAAAAGACTGTAGCCCCTTGCATGTCAGTGAACAGCTCGTCCATGTGCGGTGAGGGATCACAATCACTGACGATTGGCTCCCTGAGGTCAACACACATGCAAGGTTTTCCTCCCTCCTTTCTCTGGGTTACAACTATGGGGGAGACCCATGGAGATGCATCAGTATGTTCTATGATGCCCTTTTCCTGCAGCTCTTTGAGCTCATCAGTCACAGCCTGCCTCACAGAGAACGGAAGCCTCCTCAGTTTCTGTTGTACTGGTACAACATCTGGTTTGGGTTATATTTTGTGCAAAAATCCTTTTGCACACCCAATCTCCTGTACCTGAGTCTCTGGTGCAGTCTGTGGTGTGGTGCTTGGTACTGCTGGTGCCTTCTGCACAGTAGGGGGGTCCTTAGGGCTGGTAGCAGTGATGACTTTAGTGCCCTCAATACACATATGCAGAGCAACAAATAAATCTAGCCCTAGCAGAGTAGCGCCTGACTTAACCGCTACGAATGAGTCTGTAGTCTGTAGAATGAGTTATCGTGGCATGTAGACAACCTTTAACAGGTCACTGTATGCTCAGCAAGGACACATGTAGGAAAGAGGGTCTGGTAAGTGCTCTCTGGAATAACAGAAACGGATGACTTGTATCTGCTATTAGCTCAACATCATGAGAACGTTCATTCACATTCACTTGTATAGTACAGAGGATGTTATCCTGCACAGCATCATTCATGTAAAGCACAGTCAGTTCATATATCACTACCTCACGTACCTCCTTTTGACCAGATTGACAAACTTCCATGGAGAAGTGTAGGTGGTACCTGTATCTGGCAAAGTGTAAAACAGTCTTTGTCCCTCTGTGCCAAGTGCATGGAGAAGAATGGCGTGCTTTCTTTCCTCGGGCAGGCTGTCCCCAGTAGCAGCTATAACTAGCATGTAGTTGTCAAACATTTTTAACCAAGTAGGGAAAGAAATAGCAGGTAAAGGTGCAAAGGCATCCTCATTGCCAAAGGGTGCTTTCACACCAGTAGTTCGGTAGAACTAAGTTGCAACATTGTTTCATTTTTCATTTGGTTTGGTTAGTGTTCACACTGTACTTTGTCAAACCAAACATTGTAAACAAATGACACGCAGTTGAAATGGTCGCTCATCTCGTGGACAAAATGTCTTAGTGAAATTTGCCGACACTTTCTGATCTCAGAAATAATGGAGCAACATTATTATATTGATTGATTGTATCCATCAATCAAATGCTTGACAAGATGGCGAACAATATGAGCAGCTGACAAGACAGTGAGTTGTTGAACATTTCATTCTGCGAATGAGACGAGTGAGACAGTACCAAAGGAGAAGGCGGGCCCTGATGAAAGAGAGGGTTTATGACCGACGAGGGTTTTTACACCGACGATGAGTGAGGTATGGTCATAATAAGTTATGGATTTGAAAGTTATCCGCAATGCACTGTTTTTTTGGTTCACTTCCTATATTTGGGTCGGATTGCGTTCTCACCTGTAGCGAACCGAACTCTGGTGCACTTGGAAGCAACCGAGACTCCCGTTTTCAAGCGGACCAGAGTTCAGTTGTTTGGTCCACACCAGGTTTCGAAAGAGCTTTCACACCACCCCAAACGAACTGGACTATCCAGCGAAACGCTCCAGGGTTCGATTAAACAGACCAAACAGCTTAGGTGTGAAAGCACCCTTAATGTGGTATCCTACAATTGTGGAAAAGTAAAGTAACTAGCCGGAGAGACGTACACTGTGCTTAACTTCATTTTTTATTCTTCTTCTTTCTTTCTCACATTGCAGCAACAATACATAACACTACCGTGTCCCTATAGCGCCCTCTGTGTGTTTCTCGCTGCAACAACACAACACAACAATTACTTACTTAAACGAATTTAGTTTGTTTATAGCCTAATAAAGGATTGTCAAATCTCACTTCCATGAGGCTGTTCTCAGCAGACAGATCACAGGCAATGAACTTGGCATTTCATATTCCTTGCAGCTATAGCGAAGTTCAAGCTGCATTGCATGTGAAGTTTATATTATGTTCATTCTAATGTTGATTAACATATGGCATTCCTTTGCCTTAATAATTATTAATACCACCAAATAATACACTAAAGTGGTCAGGTTGGGAACTCATAGGTTTATGCATAGGCCTATTTCTCCTTGCATTTAGTGTTGCTTGAAATATGACCGATGCGTTGACTGGAGATGAAGTTACCATAAAACTTCAATTAAAAGGCGAGTCCCAATTAAACGGCCAGTAAAAGTCCCAAGTAAACGGCCGGGTGTGGCTACACGCTTTGACAAATAAACGCAGGTCTCAATTAGACGGCGGGTCTAGTTTTGCAACGTGTTGGGTTTTTAGCTATAGCAGTTCTTTGGATGTATGAAACCTCTTAAAGCCCACTGGGTCGCCTGCTTGAGCTAGTTCTAAGCTGCTTAGATCGCGCATACAAATATAAATGTTTAAAGGTCCTAAATATGACATTCAGAACATTAATATAGCAGCAAACAACTATTTGCTATGTAAAGATGGCTGAAGTCACACTCCCTCTGTGTGTGTTGTGAGCCAAGCTTCTCTGTTCTTTGTTTTGAAGCCAGGACGGCCGCGTGTGCATGTTGGTGCATGTGAGTCCACATCGCATTTATAAAGAGACGAAGAGAGGCATTCACAACCATCAAACTTTAGCTACCTAAAGCATATTTTACTTAATGTTTAGGTAGCTAGTATTAAAGCTAGCAAGTTAATAATTAGCTCCTAGTGAGTAACAGCAGGCACCAGTGTGTCTGACGGAGTGTGTGTCTGTGTGCTTGTGTTCATTTCAGCCTCTGACCAAACTCAGAACTCAGAGACTCCAGTGTTATGTTATTTTCCTGCAGTCTTTTCCCCCTCTCCTCTGTACATTTCCCCTCCAGTCAGCAGTCAATATGGACGAAGATAGACTAATTGTATTATAACACCCGGTCGGCACCTCCACGGCTCGCTGCTGCAGACAGGTTGAGAAGCAAGAGCGAAGATAAATCCTCTTTTTAATCCCAAAAGTTTAAAAAATAAACTCTGAGCTCTCCTCCTGCCTATAAACGGCTCCGGACCAGAGCAGAATCTGGTGTGACTCCGGGTGTTTATTACTCCATAAGCTGCGTCTCTGCCTTCAGCTTTCCCCTCCAAAACTCCCTGATGCTCAGCAGCCGTGTGTCGGCGAGGAGGGCCTCTGTCCCTTCGCTGGGCCGCTCCACCCAGTTTGCTCAAGTTGAATATTTACAATTACCATTTATTTATAGACTATTTATGGATCGTTTTGGTGAGTTTTATTTTGTTTCTGTCGAGTTTGAATAAAGTGTGTCCATTTGCGCCCGTTTGTTTTGGTCTGAGATGCTGTGCTCTAGTGCAACATCTACTGGTTCTGAATGTCGTATATCACAACATCTGAAACGGTGTTTTAAAGAATCTTTAGCCTCTCTGGGATAATCTAGATCCGACCAGTGTAAGTTTAGTGGTTTTTGATCTGGACCTGGTCTAATGTTTATGGCGCCCCCTATTGGCCAATTTTAAGATAATTTTACAAACTTAGTTCAACATAAATATCTACCAAGTTTTGTGATGATTGGACAAACTCATTGATTTACGGCGCAATTTGCCTGTCCTTGTTTTCGTCAACGCCGTCACCCCCTATTGGTCAATTTTGGGGACATGGTTCAATAGCATAATTTAAAATATCCACCAAGTTTGGGGATGTTTGGACAAACTGTCATTGATTTATGGCCAAATTTGTGCCAGGCCCATGCACATGTTTGGAACTAGTGGCTGAGCGATTTCAAAATAGTTTTACACACGTGGTTCAACACTTATGAAACATATCCTGCGAGTTGTGTAATTTCTGATTTATGGTCTGATTTGTGTTATGTCTCCACCATTTACCATCTCACCGGAGTTTGCGCAAACATTTCTGAAGAAAAATAATAAACCAGCACAAAAACAATAAGGTGTCAGCCCTTCGGCTTGAACCCCTAACAACTGTTTATGAGTGATACATTCTATCATTGTAACGTCGTTTCAATATGAGCTCTATAAATCAATCATTAAAAATCCTTCTGAAGTTTAAATAATGATGACTCAGTGGTAAAATAGCGCTGGGTAGCAGCCTCGGTATTGCGCTGTCTGGTACTTTTCAGTTTTTGTTTATTTGTTCCGTTTTCAGCTTTCGATGAACGAATGAACGAACGAACAATGAACAATTAATGAATGAATGAGGGCCATTTTGTATCAGATGACACAGAGAATGAATATTCATAGTATATTATTGTTATTATAAGCACATTAAACTGTAGAAACGCAGGAGATCGCTAAATGTATAAAGGTTTAAGATTGACCAGTGAAAATCACCTTAATGTACTGTTCAACAGCTGCGAGAGTATTTGGAAGCACCAGTGAAATACTTTATACACTTCCTATGTTCGTACATATCTATTTTCTACTGACTATGTTTATTGTCTGTATGTGAAAACCTACTTGGCAATAAATCCAATTCTGATATCTAACGATAAATGCAAGGAATCTCTGTCTGTCTTTCTGTCTTTCTCTCTGTCTGTCCTTCGATTATTTCGACAACCGTTCATTTGATCGACTTCATACTTGGCGAGTGTATTGCTGAGGACCCAAGGGAGTGCAGTGTCAAATCTGGTGCTATTTGGCCAGATGGTGGCGCTATAACAACGAACTTTACGTTTTGGCCTGTAACTTCTGAACCGTAAGTCTGACAAATTTGGTGCCATTTGGCCAATAGGTGGTGCTATAGCAGCATCATCTAAGTCATCATCATCTAACTATAAAGGAAGGAATCTCTGTCTGTCTGTATGTATGTGTGTATAACTGTCCTTTGCATATCTCAAGAACCGTTCATCCGATCGACTTCACACCAAGCAATCAGCCCGCTCCAAACGGCACACCCCCCTATAACGCTGCAAGCAGCAATACCGGGAGCCAAGCAATCAGCCCGTTCCAAACAGCATGTGTCCCAAACGGCCATGACCCAAGTGGGCACTGCACTAGCGATAATAAATAGGGAAGATTCATTCTTTATCCATGGACTGTTCATTATCAGTTTCACGCTACAACTGAGACAGTGGGGATTTTGAACTGAGCTCCCGTCAATCCATCTGGCGAATGTCCGCTCTCTGGCCAACAAGATGGATGAACTGCTGCTCCTCAACAGAGTAAACACAGACTTTTGCAGATCTGTCACCCAGTGCTTTCCTTTTTTTTTTCTTTATTGGTGCAAAAACAAAACGGTAGTGACTTTACAGATTCACCAATGATAGAAATTGGGATAAAATACACAAGGACAGACAAAGAACAACAACAACAACAAAAAACAGGGTGATGTACAGAACATGACATGATACATATGTAAAACAAACTGACCAAGGATGAAATAGTCATAATAATCATAATAATGATAATTAATTTGAGTTTATTTTATTTGATAGGGATGATGCAATTTAACATAGTTCCAATACAGAGCATGAAATGTTGTGCTGCACAGAGAGTTAATAGCTATTGCTAATTTTCAGCTCTTGTCCCGAGTTAGACTTTTACATATGCAGTATAATAAAAAATATACAGCTTTCAGTATCATGAAAACCACAACACACAAATAAATAATAAATGGGTAGTAATAAGGAGAGAATAAAAAAATAAATATATAAATAAATGGTTTGTAATTGATATTTAGAAGTGTCAGGTATTGTAGTATGGGGGGGTCCTGGCAGGGCTTGAGAGCTGTCTATTCTACAGTTGAAGTATGTGGAAGTGGGGACCAGTGATTTCCATGAATCCTGGCTAGGTGAGCGCATCCCTGATAATACCCGCCATCTGCCGGGCTTCCAACTCCTCCGAGCAGACAGTGTAACCAAGCTATCGGGGAAAACGAGGGGAGTCGGAATGTGCTTCCATATAAACGAAGGTTGGTACCCAGATGTCACAGTTTTAAGGAAATCATGCAGTCCTCAGTTAGAGGGTATTTTCACAGACTGTAAACTGTTTTATGCACTGCAGGAGTTTTCCTCATTTATTCTGGTCGGTGTTTACATCCCACCTCAAGCCTGTATTAGTGACACGTTACAACACCTGGCTGACCAGATAACAAACATGGAGCAAAAACATCCAGACTCCCTGCTCATTGTTCTTGGGGACGTTAAGACAGCAAACCTCAGCCACAAACTACCAAAATACAGACAGCATATTAAGTGTCCCACCAGGGATAAAACCACACTGGACCACTGCTATGCCAATAATGGACACGTTTGGGACTTTCTGATCACTGTCTGGTTCATCTTCTCCCGACTCACAGACAGAAACTAAAATCTGCTAAACCTGTGTTCAAGACTGTTGACCACAGGCGTAATGCTGGAATTACAGGCCTGCTTTGACTGCACTGATTTGAGTGTTTTTGATACTGCAGCTACAGACCTGGATGAACTCTACGACATCTTACATCAGTTTTTGTGAGCACATGTGTGCTGACTAAAACCCTCTGCACATACAACAATAAACCATGGTTTCAAGGTAGAGGCCTACATCCTATACAACCAGGCCAGAAACACACTGGCAAAGGAGATCAGAGTAGCAAATAGAAGCTACACTGAAAAGCTTAAACACTGTTTTCGGGTAATGACCCAGTGTGGAAAAATCTACAGGACATCACCAACTACAAGAGGCCATCCCCCCACACTGTTGAGAATCACCAAGTGGCCGATGACCTGAATGTATGTTACTGTAGGTTTGATAAGCCCACACCTCTCACCCGCTCAAACATCAAACACCAACTCCACCCCCTGCTACCCCCTCACCTGCACTCAGGATCTGTGAAGAGGATGGGTGTCAGCTCTTCCAGAGACAGAAGACCAGGAAGGCACCGAGCCCAGATGGCGTGTCACCGTCCTGCCTGTCTGCAAAGTCTGTGTTGACCGGCTGGCCCCCATCTTCACACAGATCTTCAATAGATCACTGGAGCTGTGTGAAGTCCTTTCATGATTCAAATGCTCCTCAATCATCCCAGTCCCCAAGAAATCCTCTATCACAGGATTAAATGACTACAGGCCCGTTGCCCTGACGTCTGTAGTTATGAAATCCTTCGAAAGACTGGTGTTGACCCTCCTGATGGACATCACACCCTCTGCTGAACCCCTTGCAGTTTGCCTACAAGTCAGTGGATGATGCAGTCAACATGGGTCTGCGCTACAACCTACAACACCTCGTCTCTCCAGGGACATATGCAAGGATCCTGTTTGTGGACTTCAGCTTGGCGTTCAATCATCCCCGACATCCTTCACCCTAAACTGCGGACAATCAGCACAGCCACCCCCAGGGATGTGTGATCTCACCATTGCTCCTCTCTATCTACACAAACAACTGCACCTCAGGAGACCCATCTGTCCTGAAGTTTGCCGATGACATAATAGTCATCCAGGACGATGACGAGTCTGCATACAGACGGGGGGTTGAACAGCTGGCCCTAGTAGTGTTTATGATGCTGGTGGTGCTGCAACAGATATTAGCTGACATCACATTCAAATTTTTGGACCCTTACCGTTTTAAATATGTCTTACTTTTCCATAATAGTACAGGCCTAAGGTGTGAACCACAGCAGAAACTTTATTTTACTTTCTGTCACGCTGCCAAATTACAAACATAATCAAAAGTCATCTGAGGTGAAAAGAAGCTCAATTACTGGCCAAGTTTTTGATAACCTGTCATTCACCTAAAGCTGAGATCATAATGGCCTGATCAAAAAGACATGGAGCTTCGGCAGTGGTGGAAAGTAACTAAGTTACGTTTACTCAAGTACTGTACTTGAGAACAATCTTGAGGTACTTGTACTTTACCTGAGTATTTCCATTACATGCTACTTTGTACTTCTACTCCACTACATTTCAGAGGCAATTGTTGTACTTGTTACTCAACTACATTTATTTGATAGCTTCAGTTACTAGTTACTTTGCAGATTCTGATTATTAATACAAAATATAAATCAACAACATCAACATTATTATAGATGAAGCTACCCAGCAGTATATAAAGTAATTAAAATTTAAACTAGAAAATTATGAAACAGTCTCAATTTAATACTGATGCCTCTATATGATCTACATAAGCAAACAAAACCAACAGCGAGAAGATTGGCTATTTCTATTAGTTTCAAGTAGTTATTCTTTATTCTTGCCACGGGTACGATTTTTCCACGAAATCAGACGAAACGATTTACGGCACGCAGGCAGGAACAGCCTGTGTTTACATTTTCCCAGGCAACGTTTCTCAGTGAGTAGTTCGTTAGCCAGTTAAGAGGAAGCAGGATTTTATTTTGACGTTATATTTTGTGGCTACGGCTGATACTGGGGCAAATAAATTTAATAAAAATTTATTTGAAAGGATTCAAAACCGATCCTGAATCGGCCCTCTTCCTCCTGGACAGGTATGTAATATGTCTATTTTATTTATGAAATACACTGCAAGATGTGGTTTTACAGTCCATGGAGGTATAACGTTGGACAGTGGACATTACTGTAATACAACTGGCAGACTAGTATATCAGACTTTTTTTTTCTTTTACCGCTTGATTTGACAACGTTTACAACGTGATATTTAACAGACATTGCGGATTCAAGGAAGTCTGTCTCTGGCCCCTTCTGCCCCGATCACCTTTGCACATCACGCAGGTCATAAAAAATTGCAAGTTATGGTTTGTCAAAGTTCAACATGCAGTCTGAAATGTTGCTCTGCCCAGTAATTATACTATCAACACAAGAGCTCAGTGAGTAAATGGTCCTTAGGTAATAGAACCCAGTGTTAACCTTTTCTGCAGGCTCAAAATACTCTTTATCCTTTGGCTAATGGCCATGTCCCCCCCTACAATTATACATGTGATTTAATCTTTTGTTTTTCCCCAGTTTTAGATAAGAGTTGTTCAGCCCTTCTCATGCTTCCATTTGTTCCACTTTGGAGGAAAAGCAGCCTGAGGCTTCACAGTTGAGCCTCACTGCACTTCACCACTCAGCCCAAACTAAAGTAGAGCAGCTAGGCTGTTACAGGGAACACACAGATCATATCTGCAGCTGCTCCTAAATGCCACATATGGAATTTCAATCTAATTATTACCAGTTGTATTATTACCATATATACCAGCAATGGTAATCAATTACACATTTCACTATTTCCAGTGTTTCCACTTTGCCAGTCATACATGGACAATATGGATACAAAGATAATAATAATAATAATAATAATAATAATAATAATAATAATAATAATAATAATTCCTGTGGATCATTTTTGCGGGCCGCCTGCCGCCATGGGCCAGCTTTAGTCCCACTGCTATTATTATTATTATTAGTCATATTTCTATTTTTATTATAGTTGTTATTGTTATTATTGTTGTTTGCTGTGCATTTCTGTTTGTCTGTCTGTCTCTCTGTCTGTCTGTCTGTATTTCTGTCTCTCTCTCTCTCCCTCTCTCTCTCTATCTCCCTCTCTCTCTTAACCCCACCGGTCAAGGCAGATGGCTGCCCACCTAGAGCCAGGTTCTGCTCGTGGTTTCTGCCTGTTAAAAGGTGTGCTTGCTCATGGTGGTAATTGTTGGTTCTCTGTAAATAATATTACAAAGAGTACGGTCTAGACCTGCTCTATATGTTAAGTGTCATGGGATAACTCTTGCGATTTGGCGCTATATAAATAAAACTGACTTGACTTGACTTAATAATAATAACAATAATAATAATAATAATAATAATAATAATAATAAACAATGAAGCTTTAAAGCAGTATTAATTATTTTTTGGGCCAATTGGGGCCAGTAGAACAAGCTGTAAACACAAGTGACATATTAGCACTTTTTCACCTTATGAAACCAATGCCTGTTTATACCTCGAGCCAGGACAGAGCAACAATACGTTTCATTTGAAGTGAATGCTAATGGACACTTGATGAATTGTTACCATGGAGACAGCGGCCCTCAAATATCGCTACATTTTTGGTTTAATTTATCATTTTTTTCCCTTTATTACCGAAGCATGTATTACCTTTGACAGAAATACAATCATCATTGTCGGAAAACGAAGCGCAGGGACTGGATTAAGTGCAGCAGAATTTGAGACTATCATTACCCACAGCATCTTCCGACCACCCAGCCCGACCAAATGCCACCGCAAGAGGCACCTCAGGAAGAGTGGAAAGAGCAGGGATAAGAGCTAAGTTAATCCAGTTTGGACCCAAAGCTACTACAGTACCAAGCCTACTCCTGGCTAATATCTGGTCGCAGGAAAATAAAATGGATGAAATAAGATAAGTCATCAGCAGGAAATCAGAGACTGTTGTGTACACATCTTTACAGAGAGCCGGCTCCATCACAAATCGGGGATCAAGCTATTACACTCGATGGACAGGCCGTGTTCCGCGCCGACAGAACACAAGACTCCGGTAAGAAGAGGTGAGGCAGAATGTGTTTACATAAATAAGGCTTGGTGCTCAAACGTAGTAAAAGTTGATGGACAATGTTTCCCAGATGTCGAGCTTTAATGGTAACATGTTGACCATCTTATCTGCCCAGAGAATTCACCAGTCCTTTTGATGCTGCTGTTTACATTCCCCCAGATGCAAATTCAGAAAATGCACTACAGGAACTGTATGAGGTCAGCAGCAGTCACATGACAAAACAACTGGATGGTATTTTTGTTGTAGCTGGTGATTTTAGTCAAACAGACTTCAGAACTGTCTTACCTAAATTCCACCAGCATGTCCACACCTCCACCAGGGGGAGTAATACCCTGGACCATGTTTATACGAACATCTCTGGCAGCTACAAAGCCCTCCCCCGTCCCCATTTTGGTCAATCACACCACATTTCCCTGCTTCTTTTGCCAACTTACATCCAGCTGATTAACAGGTCATTGGGCTTGAGTACTTTTTTATTCAAAGTAATGAGCGTAAGACAACTGTGCCTGAAAACAGATTATGGTAGAATTTTGATTATTATAGATTGATTTTAATAACTTTAATGTACTTGACGTGTGCACTGTGCAGCTGTATTATCCAGGAAAATAGAAGTATCGTATAGGGACTCGGTATTAGCAGATCAATATTAAATGACTCAGCTCGGGATCAGGGGCAAAAAAAACTTCCCTAGTACATCCCTGGTCTTTGGTATTCTAAATGGTTAATATACTACATTAAGCAATATCTTTTATGTAGAAATCCTAAATAGATTCAGTATTGTGCCCTACACTGGCAGGCAATTACAATCAGAAACACAAGAGAGAAACGCACCTACTGTAATATATTGATATATTTCTTAATGTCATAAATTGTACTTAAGGTAAGATATATTTCTCTCTCTCTCTCTCTCTCTCTTTCTCTCTCTCTCTGTGATAATAGGGAGAAATCCCCTTCAATTTTGCAAAATTACAAGCTTGACCTGAACTGCTGAAGAATGAATCTCCTTTCTCTGACTGGATTACTTGATCAACATGTGATCAACACATGGATTATTGTTTATTTGCTTTACTGAAAGGAAAATGGTGCAAAGGCACGAGGTGAGCTGACAACAGGTGATGTTAATAAGTTATATGATGACTGAGGTGGCTAATTTTGGGTTAGCTAGATGTGGTGAACATGTAACATTAAGTGCAACCCCTTGGCCTCCAACAACATGTTGGCTGATAGTGTGGTTAGTCCAGGATGTGGCTAACGTTACTGTTGTGCTGTTGCCTGGGCTTCACTTTTTGTGTAGATTGTAACGTAGCTGGTTTGCTGGATTTATCTTGAGATAACATTATTATGAAATGGTATTTTGGAGTGAAGACGAGCACTTCTTGTCGTATGTTGTATGTTTACTTTACACCTGATTGGCTCGAATCAGCTGCTTAGCGGTCAAATGTTAGAGAAATATTAATAACTTTGTTATAATGTTAACATTACTAAACATTACCCTTGAGCTCTTGAAACAAGGTTTGCTGGTTATAACGTATATGTTTAGCTAACAGATCAATGCTGTTGAGAGCTGCAATCAGTAATAACTTAGTAAAGTTATCTAGTTACTTTTTTGTGGTTTTAGTTGACCCATATGTAAAAAATAAATATCTTATCTACTCATACTGACATGTGGAAAGTGATGCCAGCCTCCCTGGTCTCTTTGGTCCTTTTAGTTGAGCAATTAGGTGCTGCATAGCCGACAACTATAGTTCCTGCCCATAGGTGGTGATTGTAAACTAGACCCAGGTAAGATGGCAGACGTTTTATCCCATGAGTTATGACGTAATGTCACATCTAGTGTTTTATCTCTATGGACGATACTACCATCGGCTGGATTATAAACAATGATGAAAATTCACATTGGGAGGTGAACAGTTTTTGGTTCCTGGAATCAGCATCATAGACAATCTGTCGTGGACATCACTCATCTCAACCCTGATAAAGAAAGCTCAGAAACTACTGTATTTCTTAAGGAAACTTAAGAAAGCTAAATTGCCAAGTTTCAAGTTCGTGCCAAGTTCTTGTGAACTTTTACAGACGAACAATAGATAGCATCCTGACTGGAAACACTACAAATTGGCATAGGATGTGCATGGCCCAGGACAGGAGGACTCTGAAACGGGTGATTAAAACCACCTACAACATCATTGGTACATCATTGGTATTTACCGAGCATCAGTGATAGTAGTGAGGTGAGATGCCTGCGCAGAATACTAAAAGACAATACCCACTCCAGCAACAGCCTGTTCACCCTATCTGCTGCCGTACCACCAGACTACAGAGCAGCTTCTTTACTCAGGTTGTGAGACTTCTCAATTTACCTTCCACATTCTACCATAATTAACAGTTTTTGGGGTTTTTTTTGTGTGTGTAGCATGAAGGCACTGTAACTTTCATTTCGTTACACAACCCTGTGTTGTATAATGATAAATAAATGAACCCTTGAACCAGGAATGCATCCATGAAGTCCAATATTCATAAACTGTCAACACTGCACTTTTGTGAACCAAATCTGCAGTGAAAAAAAACCTAATGTATAGCCTAACTAAGTTTGAAGACTTCATATCAAGAAATCATATGACTTCAGTGACAGGAGCATTTTGGCCTAACTTTCTTCCTGTTTCTGGCTAGGTGGAAGTGGCGGAGGAGGGACTGAACTGTTCTACAGTTTAGCATTGCACCCTTAAGTTTGTGCCAGGATTTCTAGCCAGCGATGCTGATCAACAACAATAGAAATCTGTGAAACTCCCAAGAAAAAGATTGAAAAAAAATCACTGTCAGACTTAATGCAGCAAAGGCCAGCATATCCTGACCTGTAGTCTCTAGTGTGTTTCAAGCTCCAAAAAGGCAGGATCCTACAATTCCCATAATGTAACTCAGTAGTGTTGTTTTGTTAGTCCCTCCCTGCCTGGTAAATGCCCACATTGTTCAAACTGATGCCCCCAGTTTGTAACAGAGGCTTTCTGTTTAAAATCTGTCATCTCCAAGCTGCCAGCTGAGATTACTCTGATGACATCACTATAACATCATCAGGCTCCCCCAGAGCCACAGAAGACATACAACACATGTTTTCACAGGCTGAGTAGTACTCCTCACAACCGGTAGACTGATTTTGATATGTAGGATCAGAGGAGTTCCCTTTAAAGGACAGACATTAGTGGCATGTGTCATTTTACTCTTTTGAAGTCCCACTTTGCAATTAACCATGCTTCAATTGCTTCAAAAGTGGTTGCAGTTTAGGGAACACAGTGAGAGCACATTTTAAAATGGTTGTTAAGTTTATGTCTATTATTATACATACTGTATATCTATATCATTTTTTTCATGTAACTTTGCTGAGATACAGACGGGTGACAAATTAAAGGAAAAACCAACATAAAGTAAAGTAAGGTGTTGGGCCACCACGTGCCGCCGGAACAGCTTCAATGCTCCTTGGCACTGATTCTACAAGTCTCTGAACTCTACTGGAGGGATGAACACCATTCTTCCAAAAGATATTCCCTCATTTGGTGTTTTGATGATGGTGGTGGAGAGCACTGTCTAACACATCGGTCCAAAATTTCCCATAGCTGCTCAATCTAACTACTCTTAACTACTCTAGCTAGATGTTCCAGCACAAATTACGATTTTTGGACGGGCGAAAGAGTTTTAAACTGAGGCGGTCAGAGGAGGATCTATGACCAAAAATCTATTGACTGAAGACTGTTTTTTGTTATTGATATTCTCATTTATTAATTTGTATAATATCTAACTTTACCTGTTTGCACCGTGTTTGTTACAGCCTGTAAATCAGACTAAATTGTTATTTTGTTTAACTTTATCAATTCAGTCTGACATTGTGTTCATGTTAACCAATTTAGGTTGCTTGTTTTGCCCTGACCACTTAGAAGTGACTGATGTATCTGTCTCGCCGCACGCTTAACAGCAGTTGATGTTTGTCATATCAATGGAAGAAATATGTTGATTTACGAGTTCTTATTTGTGTAAGTCAACTTATAACAACTTGTCCACACTTGTTGCCAGTTTCTGGGTATGGATGCTAGGTAGCTACCATAGACTGTATATATAAGAGTCGTCGTAACTTCTAGATTCCAACTTGTAAATAGCGTTCACATTAATATTCTAGGGCTTGGGTAGGTATTCGGTTCGCATTTTGGGATTCGGATATAAAAATGGTATTCGGGACAGCCCTATAATATTCTAAGTTGTAGTTCCAGCAAGAGACTGATATATCCAACTTGGCGCTTAATAATATAGAGATTCCTGAAAACCAAACAAAAATGAAGGCTTCATGTCAGCCAAAGTCTGTTAACAAATCAAGCTAATTAAATTCAAATTTAATAAAGCTATCATGTCAATGCACAGTATTTTTAAACCTCACATGACCACCTCTGCAATCATACAACCTTGAATGGGAATCTAGTGCCTCTACCATCCATTCCACATGACTTGAATGCAGCATCAGCACAACACTAGACCTATTTGCATTGTTGAACAAAATCTGAGATGTAAACTGTGATTCAGAGATCTTGGGATTACTTGCTTCTCAAAGACAATGTAAGAAGATAAACTGCCCTGTTAGAGAAATCACATCTGATGTACAACTGGCGTAAGGCTGTGGATGTAGTTGTGTATAGAGCAAATAGGGCTAACTTAAGGCATAGTAAAATTACATTTAGGTCAGGTGTGAGATCTGTTTCTTTCTGACTCTAAAGTTATCAGCATTAAGAATTCATATGGCAAGTGAAGAGACACAAGTCCTGATTGCAGAGGTAAATCTCTCCAGGGAGGAGGGAAACATTATGATTGGCACACTCTGATCTCCTCCCCACATCTATTGTGTGACATCGCAGTCACGGCTGACAGGAGAGCAGGATGGGATTGAGCTGAATGGGCCACCACCTCAGTTCTCTGCAAACCAGCCACTGACACACACACTCAGGGAATGAGCCTGAGTGGGCCTAATTATATGCACAAGTGCTGTAGTTCACTGAGTAGAATTAACTTTCAGCACTGACCTAGTTTAAATGCTGTTTGTAAAAATAGAGGGCAAAAAATCGTTGAGTGGACAGCAGCTTTAGCGATTTGACTCAAGGCTGACATTTCTAGTTCAGGCCCGTTAATTGTAGTAAGAGTGTGTTGAAATGTAAATGAAGGCTTCCAAAAACAAAACAAAATTGAGGGAATCCCCTGTCCAAGTCACCACTGTGAGACAAATCCATGGGAATGATGCAGTCATCCCAACAGCATCCATCATACAGCATTAGAGGCAACTCTATAATATATGATGCCAGTTTGATTGGAGAGCCACAGGCCAGTGGTAAACTGGAGCATGCATAAATTGCACAGCAGGGGAACAAGTGACAGTCAACACAAGCTATATGCAATCTGTACTTAAATATTTGAAATCATCCCTTCATTTGAATTATTTTCTGATGAACCTTTCAACCTGATATCCTTAAAAATACAATCATCAGAGGAGTCTGGTTGGCTGGCCCCATATTAAAAGACTGTTGCCACTAAGGAATTCCCTCATCCACATCCATCATGGCTGCACTACCCTGTCACCACAGACTCATATTTAAAGCTGCCTTAGTGTAAGTCTGCCATTCTGTTATGTCCTCATCATGTTTGCATTATGCCTTGTGCTGCACATAATGTTTAATCTACTACTCTGTTTGTGTGTAAAATCATTTGTGGATGCTGCAGCCATTTTCAGTATGTAATGCACTGAATTGTAAATATGACGCAAATCATCAAAATACATGTTTGGAATCTGTGATCGCAAGAACTAATAATAATCAAGGTCTTCTGTTGGATCTGTTGGAAAAGTTAAGAAAAAACCTGAATTACACAAAAAAGTGTGTGTCTGTGTGTGTGTCCATGTGCACTCCACTGATCATACTCAAGAGACAAATTTCTTACATATCTGAAGATATACATTATGTTGGTCCAACTGTTACGATACCAGTAGCCTACTTTACAGTGCTTTACTTTGAGAACAGCTAATATCAGGTTTTTGGGACATATAATAATATATAATAGGTTATATAATACACATACACAGAAAGCAGCAATGCATTTCTTTATACTATAATAAATCCATGATTTCTTTACATTATGAATACAGGTGGCTACATTATACAGATAATAAGAGGAATATATCATAAAGGCTTCTAGTGGAGGAAAATCATCTAAACGCACTATATGCACATTTCGTTTGGTGAATACAGTGTATTGCGATTTAATGATGACATTCTCTTTGACCTACATATTAAAATAGCATCAGTCAAGTCATATCAAGCTCATCATAGGAAGCTCATCTTCATATGGACTTATCTATATTAATGGGTCTTTGGTGGTAGTTATACACGACCACATCAGGCTACATCCTCACTATGCTGTAGTGTTGTTTGATGGGGATACAGAGCAGCTCTGAATGGGAAGCATGCGATATCAACCCACCTCCACAAAATAAAAACAGGGCAGCAGGCTGACACTGTCTTTGGTCAGGATCCCCTTCTCTCTCGCAGACATGGTCAGGCCTCCAAATATCCAAACAGATCCAAGAGGTGACGAGGGAAGAATGGCTGAGCTCTCCAGGCGTCCTGCCGGGATCAGGAGCGCTCCATGCCGCTGTGTGTAGCAGGCTCAGGATAACAGCCGGTCAGTATCCAGCCCAGACTCCCGATACCCAGACCTGCGCAGCCCTTTATCTCTGCTAGTGAGAAGCCCCGGGCTTGGTTCTGTGCATGTTTTCTGATGAGCTGTCAGGTAGCCCAGAGAACGGAGACACACCGACTGAGGGCGGGAGGAGGAGAGGGAGCGCAGGCGCACTGGGGAGGAGGGTAGTTAACGGCATATGGTTTTGGCTGCTGACACTGGCAATGGATGGCTCACACTGATGTTGGCACACATGCAGATATCGTGACATCCTTTTTGGCATTGAGATTAATAAGCTACATAACACAAGGATCATATTCTCCTCTGCGTTCTCCTCATATTCAAACAATGAGATCAGCAGCCCCACCTTGCGGCCACAAAGAGGCCAAATTCCACATTTTCTCACACAAGGGAAATATTTTCCTTGAGATCCGCGCATCTAACAAGATCACACTGCAATTTTCAATATTTGCCAATTGCCAGTTTGATTCTTGCCACAGCGATTTTCATTATTACAACATTTTTTCTAATCCTCTCCAAATTTAGTGTTAACCATATGTGGACCATCCCCCTGTCGTAGAAGGTAACCACATTCAGCCAAATACTGTACTTACATTGAGTCATTTGTATCTGATGCCCTGTGATTTTTAGAATAGATTTTAAGATCCTTTTATTGGTGTTCAAATCTACTAATCTACCCTCTTCTACTGTGCTACACTGGTCTTACTCCCTATTTTATCCTTTCCCTATATTACTGTTTATCTCACTGTGTTGTTGTATTTTTATTGTATTGTTATATTTTATTGTGAAGCACCTTGTATTGCAATCTTGCAGGAAAGGTGCTATATAAATAAAGTTTGATTGATCGATTGACAAGCTGTCCTGGGTGTAACCTACAGCCTTATGTACATTTTGCTGATACTTGTGAATGCAGGACTTTTGTAATGAAGTGTTTTTACATTACTTCAATAAAGGATCTGAATACTTCATCCACCACTGACCAGCCCCAAACATAGTTTAAAATAGCCTTCATTGCAGAAAATATGTAACAGTTCTAAAGGTACAATCACATTAGCTTTCCTTTGAATAAAATTTCCCCACACACAGCCCTGTAAAAGGAAGTGATGTCATGGTTCTCATATGGATAACAAATAAATATTGAGCTATCACAAACTGTAAACAGTATACAGTCTGAGACCTGTATTATTGTGACACAGAGCTAGAATAGTGCCTTTTTCCATTTCCACAGTGCCTCAGTGTTTCTTTCAGCAGTGCAAATAAAATCCAAAGTGAACAAAATCAAACTCCTGTGAACGTCTGTGATTCGGCCAGAGGCAGCTGGAGATCACACAACAAGAAATACGTGCTTGAATTTGTCAGTCGCACAGGCCTCAGTTGAAGTGAGTGAGAGTCAGAGCAAATATTCACAGAACAGTGTAATGTCGTCATAACTTAAGCCACCTTGTAGAATTTATAGCCAGTTTGCCTCTCGTTGGTGCTATAGGCTACCAGTTGCTAATTATCATAATATGAAATGAAATGTCCATAGCACAGTGAGGTTTCACAAGGTCAGGAGAGGTGTATTTGTGTTTAACTTACAGTTTTAAATTTAAGAAGAATCTATCAGTAGGTGATACCGCAGATACACGTCAAACATTTGTAAGCTGTTGGTTATTGTTTTGTGATACACCCTAATTTTTTTTCTTTCTTCTTCTTCTTTTTACAGCTCCCTTAAATCCCCTCACCTCCTCTCAGGTCATTCTTGGTACTCTGAAACTTTCTGTAGTTGAGTTTACAGTTCAGTTTTCAAACATCAACAGTGAGCTAGGAAGATGTTTGTTGATTTGTGGGTGCCAAATCTGTTTTAATAAGCACATTACATGATTACATGTTCATGGTTACAGTTAATTGAACACTGTCTTATCACTGCAATTCATATACTTGTCATTTAACATGACATTTTAAAACTACTTTTACTGATCTACTTCATCTCCCTTACCTTAATCAGATGGGTCTGTACATAACTAAGCATGATCTTTCCCATTTATGTGAAAAATGAATTGAGCCTATTCAACTTTCCAAACCACGTATCCTGTTCCAACAGCCTTGAGCCTATCCCAGCATGCACTGGGCAAGAGGCAGGGTACACCCTGGACAGGTCACCAGACTGTCACATGACTGACACACATACATCATTTTAATCCTTTATTTAAACAGGTAGTCTTGTTGAAATCAATCTCATGCCTACCGTTCAGCAGCGGGATAATTCTGGGTGAGAACAGTGAAAGATGTGATTGTCCTTCCTTCATCACCACCGCTGAGGTGCCTTTGAGCAAAGTCCTGAACCTCCCACTAACATTCCAAAAGCAAAACCTTCCAATTGAATTAATTGTCAAGTAAACACGAACGTAAGTGGTTTTAGGTTTTTGAACAAACCTGTTGTTTTTCTCTCTCTCCAACAAGTCCTCCAGATAAAATGACAAATACTTCAAAATACTTTTCATTCTGGTCTGAGGCCACTGTTGACAGGATGACATGATTTGTCTGTGCCTTCCTAAAACTGTTACAAATCACTGATCTTACACAGCTATGGTTAAGGTTTGGTTTAGACACAAAAACCACTCAGTTAGGTTAAGGGAAAGATAATGATCTGGGTTAAAAATTACTCTGTTTAGGATAGGGGACTTTCATCATCATGGTTACAATAATAATCACTAGGTTAGGGAATAATTGTGGTCGTGGTTAAAAGAAAGCATTGTTGACTGTGAGTAGGAAACAAAAAATGAACAGCGATCTGTGTTGAAATTCAGTGTTTTGTTGACCCACCCATCCAACCTGAGGGGTGTACTACGAAGCAGGTTCGACTTAGCCAGGCTTTCTTTGCATTAGCTGGCTCGACAAAACCTGAAAACACCAATCAGAGATAACGGCTATCATGACGGTGGTTATCAGCTTTCTTTGTTAACCAGGTTTTCTTCATCAGACTTTGTGCATGTTCCCATAAAAGGGGGCGTTTGGCGTCATTTGACTCTTCTTCCGCACAAAATGGACCAATCGGGTGCCACCTACTCCATCAAGAGGAACAGTTGTTATAATGGAGAGCTGTGAAGAAAATATAATGCCATAATAATATAAAAAATTATTACGGCAAAAAGCAACACTGTTGCTGCAAATAAGGTAAGAGAGGAATGCTGCAGAAAATTGCTAATCGTGTATATTTGTAAGTTAATATATTTATTTTACCACTCAGTGCGTTCTCAGTGCCTCGCTTTTATTTCTAATGTGACAACTGCTGTGGAGCTCTTCAACTTTAAACTTAATACAGCAGATTTAAACATTATACTCAAGAACTGCATTTAGGTCTGACCCTGCCGATTTAAATCCGAAACTCTGAACATAACCTCCTCCAGAGCAGGTTAGGTGTGAGCATAAGTTACCATAGTGATCCAGCCAGGTTAAAAGAGAGCCACCTCTGCCACCTCTCCTTGAGCTTTAAGCTCAACATCCCTCGCTAACCCATTAATCTCACTCCGTAGTACCTCTGACCTCCTTCATTTGAGGACTAGGACTCTGTTGCTCTAGAACAATGTCACCTGACTTCTTTTGCTTCCAACAGACAAACATAAATGCTGGCTGCTAGACGGCTTTGTCACTTGAAAATAAAAAAATGTTTTGGGACATTCGCTGAAATGACTGATACTGTTATTTTACCTGTGAAGACAGTCTCTTGTGGACTGTGCAATGGTCTTTTGACTAGCAAAGTAAAGCATGATTTGTATGTACACCAAAACCCTAGTTTGACCTTCAGCTAATTCAACTTCAACTAATTTCATTCATTTCGTTTCTTTATGCATAAGGACAATGTGTGCGTTGTTATCAACAAGTCTGTAAATGTGGCAGTGTTAGCTAGATGGCAAATTTTCAACTGCAGTCCTTTGGCAAGATGTTCTAAAACCAGTGAAGAAGAAATACAAACAGACAATAAGATGCTCAAATGGCAACAAAAGAGAGAGCAACAGGAAGAAGGAAAACACTGATGCAATAATACAATGAGCTCATCCACTATTCAGTACACGCAGCAATGCAAAGCAATGTGGTGCAACAGAGCATAAATGAGCAATACTGTTATTAAGCACATTTTGCACAAATTAGCTATGCAGAGAAGTAAGGCATAGACGAAGTAAGATGGTAACAACCAATAGTATAGATCTTAATAAGATGTTAGTAGAAATAATTTAAAAGTTGGTAAAATGGTAACATCACACACTAAACATGTCAACCATGCAGCACAAAGTCATGAGACATGTAAAAATATTAATACCACATTGTTAATAGAATACTAGTAAATGTGCTCATACATACCACACCATGCAAAGCAGACTATTTACTAAGGTATAGGTTGATGCATACACTCACATACATATACTGTATGGCAAATGTAGAGTTTCCAACTGAGAGTATCATTGTGTAACACCTCCCGGATGCAGGGCAGTGTCGACAGTTAAAGTACCGTAAAACAGGATTAGTGAGACAAGGAAAACGTGCAGCCGCTCAGTGTGGTAGCTCTCATCAGAAAGAAGGCAAATTGGCTAATAGTGGCTAACCAAACAAAAACACATCCTTATGAAACAATAGAATTCAGTCATTCAACTGTAAGGCTTGGAACACTAAAGTTTGCAGGAGCAAAGGTTATTATTATCACCCAAACCTTAGTTAGACCTTTATTGTTGTAAAATCTCAACACATTAGCAACAACCAGAAAACTGGTGCTCTGTTTCGATACTCCCAGTAGCTAACATAAACTTAACATTCTACTACTGTGTAAAGTCATTATCAGACACTCACAAACATAATACATGTAGTTTGACATGTTACCATACTGTTTCATGACAACGGATGCGCTTGTGCACGTAAATACATACCTAAAACAGGACAAGTGAGACAAGGAAGACGTGCTGCCGTTCAGTACAGTTACTCTCATCAGTATGAGAGACAGAGGCAGCTCCCCTCAAAAGAAATCCTGACAGCATGTAAGGTCTCACACTGCCCTCTACTGACAACAACCGGAATAGTGCACCTGATACGGGAAGCTGAGATGCTGCTGTCAACACCAGAATGATTCTGATAAATACCAAACCTGACAAAACAAAAATGTGATCATACATTTATGTCACAACTGGCTTCTGGTATGATGGATATGATGTGGTTTTGTCAACCTATTCTACAGCGGAGAATTGATCAGAGGATATCTACAGGAAGGCCTTCACCTGAATTGATTCTAATGCTGATCGGATTCCACACAAGTATTTGTGAATATGTCACGTCAGTATAAAACTAGCAGCATCTGCGTTCAAAAGGCCGTATGATCTTATGCTAATTCATATTTATTCATTATTAACTGTCAACATTTGAGTGTGTGTGTTGTTGTGATGAGAGAAGCTGTCATCACAACTGACACTAGCTGTTTGTCAAGATTTCAAGGTTCAAAGTTCATTTATTTAGTCATTTCACAGCACAGGGCTGCACAATGAAATGCTCCCTGACTGCTGGCCTGGTAAATGGACACCACATGCACAGTAAGTCAGTGTGTGTGTGTGAATAGGACTCTTGTTACTGCTGCTGGAACACAGTGAATAAGGATAACGTTGCCTTCATGGTCCACTCTAAGCTCTAAAAATTCAGACTCCACAGACATCCTGTTTCATCATTCGTTTTAATCAAGTTAAATATTAAGTTAATTAAGTGGGTTAGGGTTAGGGGGTTAGGGTTGTCTTTCTACTATTGTGTTTACCCAATCTATATCAACGAAGGTAGGTTAAATAACAGAAACACCTCTCTGTATAATGCAATACAGTACAGAAAACACAAGGGTCCATAAAAAGTTCATACCGGCAATTTTGTTTATTCTGAATGACCTTCACTTCTAATTTTTATGTTTAATCATAATTTCAAACTCACCAAAGTTCTTGCATATCACTGCCTGGCCCTTTGTACTTTATATAAGCTAATATTGTTTGTTTGTATTTCTGTACTTGGAACTAACTAACATAATAACACTGATGCTCCTCTCTTAAGGCCACACACAGACCTGCTGATGTTTGAAAGTTGTTACGTTTTATTTTATTTATTGTATTTGTTTTGCTGGGCCATTTCTCTGTTTTGACTTATTTCCGACATTACGTGAAGGCAGCATTCACCTCAGCCCACCACAGACTGACCTGAGCCGTGCATGCGTCTTAGCGGCGCAGCCCCCGTGCATGCACCACGAGGAATCCGGTAATTAAAACCACGAAGATGCGGAAAGTGTGAGGAGCTGGGCTGGAAGCTGCCGGAGAAGGTGCAGCTGGATGTTGTGGCCACTGCAGGCACCGCACACTGTCGCTGTCAGGAGACTAAACTGGTGCCTTTTGTTGCTGTTAGCCGGCTGAGACTCCAGAGAGGCTGTACAAACTCCTGGAGCTGTCCAAGGTAGGAACCTCTCCCGTCCGTGTCCTTCAGCTGTGTAGCCGCTCGTTTCCACCGCGGACCGATGCACACAGCAGGAAGTGCAGCAGTGTGTCAGATGGCTTCAGTAAACAGCTGACTGCGTCATCATCATCAGAACAACGAGAAACTACTGAACAAATACACATTTACTTTTCTGACACTATCGCTAAACTACACTAAACTGACTTCACCTGCGGGGCTCACACACACTGCCTGTAGTGAGCCTGACCCTCTCTGGTTCAGCCATTGAGCGTAGAACCCTTCAGGAAGTTGGTTATCCGCTTGGTCAGAGTGCTATCTTGATGCCAGTCACAGGAAAGAGGAGAGTAACGTTAGACACGCTCCAGGTGCTACAGTGAATGTGGTCGCACTTTATTTAACGGTACACTAATAAGATGTAACAAGCCGTACTTTGTATCAAATTAGAGAAAAACTTGATATAATATGTTCTTTATTAGACAGTAAACAAACACAGTTATACCCTAATTAGACATACACCTAAATTTTTCGGTAATCAGAGATCGCATATGATGTCGTATTAGACCCGAAATATAATATACTTAGACACTATTATGCCTAATTATACTGTAATTAGAGACCAAATAGAAGATCCTAATACACTATAAGATACCATTTTACAAGATCATATTCTAATTAAAAATCAAATAAAATGCCATATCAGATCCAAAATACACTAC
>NTHP01000266.1:47561-69470 GCA_003416845.1 Oplegnathus fasciatus | reverse complement strand
TTTTACAAAGTAACAGTACTTTTACTTGAGTACAGTTTTTGGCTTCTCTACCCACCTCTGGTTCTATCATATCAGTGTCGGAAGATACCCAATAGTACAGGACTCAGATCGGGATCAAGCCCAAAAAATACATCAGGACATCCCTGGTTGATATATTTTAATGACTACAGTCTCTTTCTAACCTAAGTATGAGCGTGAATGTTCATTCTTAATCTTGGGAACAGTAGTTTGACAAAATAATGGACCTTGCAAGTTGGAGACCCCAGTGAATCAATGTGTAGGAAACTTGTGTAGAAACTACATTTTCAAAAAAATATGTATACACTACGCTAACTTCTGGGTCGTTTTTGTAAGAGAGTTCTACTTCTTCTGCAAGTTTTAGCTTGTATTAGTCGTATCTGGCAGTGCCGAATATAATCCCACACTAGGTTTAATGGTGCCCTTATGTTTTCAAAACATATAAAATCCTGCATTAACTTTTCAAATGGTTATTTTCAGGAAAGGTTAAAGTTAGAATCTCTTTTCATTTCATTGTCTTTCGCAGCACCTGTGGTGATAAGCGGTAATTGCAGGTGTGTTTTCGGACCTCACTTCCCAAGTTTCATCGTCTGTAGTCATCGATCTTTTCCTTGTTTATTCGGCCATACTAACCACTTACTCGCAACACTAGCAGAGACAAAAAAAATACACCGCTTCACACACAGGTGAGTTGAAGAGCGAGTCTGTTGCGTTAAAAGCCTGCAGCATTTGCAGTATTACGACCCGGGTGTCGGGAGTGACTTTCCCAGAAAAATCATAAGCGGCGCACAGTTCGGCTTTTAACAAGACTTTTAACGCAACAGACTCGCTCTTCAACTCACCTGTGTGTGAAGCAGTGTGCTGTTTTTTCCGGTCTCTGCTTGAGTTGTGAGTAAACGGTTATTATTATTATACAAACAAAGAAAGGGCAGATGACCAAACCTTAATCATAGTGCTGACTGATGAGACAATGTTGTCGAGCTCAGATCAAAGAAAGTATTTATTATATAAATATAATGTTTTCGAAGGTATTGACATTGACCTGTTGTTTAGTTTGGAGGAATTCCCAGCTAACATGCCCATGCGGGTCCACTGTAGGAAGTTGTGCGTTCACTGTGGGCAGTGTGGGCAGGGGCAAACCCACACTAATCCCATCCCTACAAACAAAATGTGGTTGGGGCCACGTACTATTAACATCCTTGCTCCTCATCTCGTCTGCTTTACGTATCAAATTACATAGTATTAACGTAAAAACGTAAGACCAGGGCCCCATCGCTGTGACGCTTGCAAACACCCTTAAAGACATGTCACTTATTCATTTTTACATGTTACTTAATTTTCAAAAATAGAGTCTTATACTATACAGTTCCAAATCATGCTGCCCAAATTCACAGGCCTCCAGTGCATCGTTCATTGTTCTACACAAATAACTCAATACACCTCCTTGGCGGAGGTCTGCGCTCTACTGAGCACATTTTATAGTAATAGAAATAATTATTGACAAAAATCTACATGCCATGATTACCATTACCAGTACTGATTGAGTACAAATTGATCATTTATACTGGTGTTGTTGATCTTTATTAGCAGCTTGCAACTTCTGGTAAAGTTAACGTTACCAGTGTGAACGTTGTGTTTGCATATAGAGATGTTTGCCACATTGGCTAAAAAGCTAAAGTCAAATTAAAAACTTAAAATCAATCAGTTAAAAATCATTGCCATCAACACGTCTCATGCCGACCCAAACTAGCAATGTGTTAGTCAATACTCAATACTTTGTGATTTCTCTACCCTGTATGTGGCACCCAGCTCCAAAACCATTGGTTCCTACTGAAGATGTGAATCTTTAAAAACAGCTAGAGCAAATAACTCATAATAAAAAGTAAAAGTGAAAGATCAATATACATTTTCTGTTTTTTACTTAACTGCAGATAGTTATTTAGTTACAGTATTCAAGATACTGAATTATATTCACTCTAAATAAATGTCAAAATGTGTTTTCTCCTCTGGCTTGCCCCCCTGCTTCCTGTCCTTCCTTCCTTCCTTCCTTCCTTCCTTCCTTGTCCCCTCAGCTGTGTTTTGTCCCTTTCTCCCTTCCTTTTCTTCCCTCCCTGCAGTTTCTTCTCCTTTTCCAGTCTCCTTTCTCAGCTTTTCTCCCTTCTGTTCATTCTCTCTAACTTCCTCCTAAATAATTCAGCTGTCTCCTTGTGCAGAATAATTTTCAGAATGAGTCCCAGTTTTTTTGAGTTTTCCACTGGGCCAGGTGGGTGTAGTTTGGATTCAGCGGTCTGTGTGTGGGTGGAGCGTGCAGCTCTGTAGACAGTCTGAAGAGACAGGAGAAAACAGCATGGGTGCACACACGTCCATTATCCTGCACCTGTACTACCTATAAATAAGCTGAATGCTTCAGGAAGTTCTTAGTTGTAGAGTCGTTTATTTCAATTAAGAACTGTACAGTTCACAATTAAACAAGAGCAAAGCCTCAATTTATGAATAAACAGTACAGATATTTGGATCGGCTGAAGTGAGACATTCAATACCTGATTATCAGGGTCTGACTTTCTTTTTTTTCCTTTCACTCTTTCCTCTCTCAGAGCTTGATGTGGATTATTCTTTATGTATCGTGTGAACTGGGGATCTGCCAGATCTTAGAAATCCATTTAATTTTCAAGCAATATTGTATTGATTTTGAATCGCTTGATCATTAATTGAATTTGGTAATCAAATTGTTAACAAATTATTCATTTGGCGCCGTTACCGGTCAGTCAACTCAGCCTTGTGAGCCTGAAGGCACTGGGAGCAGAGAGAGCAGCCCAGTGAACCCAGTGAGACCAGTTCAGCTGTTAGCCAAGGTTTAGCAGCTGAAGCGGTCAGACAGAAGACAACAGGGATAAGATGAGCAGGGTTTGGGTTTGTCTAGCTGGCTGTTGAGTTATATTACTGAAACATGTTCAGCCTTTCATGAAGTCGATGTGCTCATCAATGTCACTTCGTGAACCAACCAATCACAGCCTAGATGGGGCAGACATTAAAATAAAGTTGACAGGGTTGATGTTGGTGTTGGTGGGGGGGTCAAAAAGTTCAGGGCTATTTTTCATTCTCAGTCCATCTCTGTTTATGTTGTATTTAATTTAATGTTGAGCAGGGCACCTTTATTTTTTTTAAAATAAAATATGCTTTAACGTGATGATTCTCATTTTCTTCAATCATATAATAATTAGAACTCCTAAAATATGTTGCTTGTAAAGAGTGTTTGCTTGAGCCAGTTGAATGCACGTTACACATGCACGTGTGTGCACATGATCAGGATGGTACCACCTCTGCCTCATTTTGAGCCAGGAAAAACCCATGGGCCATGCATTCACACCAATTTCAGATGAAGCCCCAGCTGCTACCATCAGATTAATTAAGATTAATCGGTGTCAATTTGGTGGCAAATGTGAGGTTAGCTAGCACGATGGCTGAGGAAGGAGTGGAAAGTGAGGAAAATGTCGTTGATGAAGACCTTGTGGTGAAAAAGAACAGCACTTCTGCTATTTGGATACAGGTACTGTGATATGAGCATAGGCTATTCAGTGTTTGGGGTCTATGTTAGCAGTGTACCCGTTACAGCAGAAAGACACAGGAACTGTATAGCTGATATGCACACCGCAGTATTTGTTTATTTATCACAAGTCATATCGTCATCGCAATATTAAACAGTGTTATCGCACATCTGCGATTTTCCTCTTATCGTGCAGACATGGTAGGGTGGTGCTGCTGGTTTTTTATTCTGTGTAGTTAATTGCAGTTTGTTACGTCACATGTGTTCTCATCCCTGAGTCGGTGAATAGAGTTAGTTAGTTTAATAATAATATAGTTGCTATAGTAACTAATAACCTAATATAGATGGAGAGTGGTGATTAAACTTTCAGGTCTATGTTGGGATGTGCTGATATACATCTCTAACGGGACACTCCTCAGCCTGTGAAAATAGTTGTATGATGTCTTCTGTGGCTCTGGACGAGCTTTGTCAAGTCTGAAAAAGTAACCCTGATGACATCATAAGGGTCTTTTTAGTTTAGGCTGGGAGTCTTGGAATTATAACAAATAAATTAATCACTAAATCACTGGCAAGCTCTTTAATGAAAGTCTGCCAGCTAATGAGAATCACTTTTCATGGCCATAGTATCATTTAAGGCAAATAATATGTCTCATCAAAGAAGTAGAACCTGAAAAAGTACATAGCAGTACATCATAAAGCATTACAGTACATTTTGTGTGTTTGTAATGGGAAACCCACCCCTTGGTCTCTGTCTATCTCCCCGTCTCATTTTCCTCTCCCTCTTCTATCCTAAGAGAGAACATATATGTTTTATCTGGAATAATAGAAATGGTGGAACATTGGTGGTCATCAGTCAGCTCATCTCATTTGTAAACTGATTTAATATCACAGTTCTGGCCTCATCAAATGTCAGTAAAAGGGCATTTAGAATACAGATTTGGTTTCTGCTCCATCATATTTCACATGAATTTGGATAAACAGTGTGTATTGTTGTTTATTGCGTTAAATGAATAATTCCATTACGATGGGACAGAGCTCTTGTTGTTCAGGGATTCACCACTGGAGGGCGCAGCCTGTACACTCAGGAGGAGGCGGAGATGGAATGAGGGTAGTATACATACAGACTCAGTAGTTTGCTCAGCATTTCTATGCTGCACATTTTTGCTGGTACTGACCTGCATTAAGATGGATACAAAATACACTAAACTACACTATGATAGGTCTAGGAAAGTGCATTACTATACAATATCATGTACTATACATCTAAAATGTACTATGTTCATATGTTCAAATACAATATACAGCACCACCATACTGCACTGTGCCACATTATACTGCTGTATCTCCATGTCTACTATACTATCTCTGTGTCGAGTATACTATCACATGCATTACTGCTGTATACTATACAACACAAAACTCATTTATACCATATTACACAATACAATAAAAACAATTATAATGCACTTTTCATTTCACAAATACAAAGTTTATGGAAACCTATTCTGGGCAATTTTTTCCAATTGTGCAAATTTTGCTGTCATGCAAATGTTGATGCTTTCTGTTATTCTGAGAACTGTTTAAATGTTGAGCCAACATGGCCGAGAACCCCTAAACGCCTAACCTGAACCTGAACCTAACAGAAGGTAGGACTCAGGACATGGTTTATGGTATGCTTTGTATGCACACTTTCACCGTGATCACGTCTGTATGACTTCTGTGTGGTACAACTTTCTGGCTGGAATAACTGTTGCCACTGAACATAATCTAGGCAGCAATTACATTTCCTGCAATTTATAAGTGTAATTTTTTGAGACAGGGTTATTTTCTCACACTTGAAAAGTTCCTCCAGAGCCACAGAAGACATTATACATCTGTTTTCACAGAATTGATTCTGTGGAGCAGCACACCTGAAACATTGTCCTGTAAGTTTAATCACCTTTTTAGGTCTATATAGACTGCAAGTAACCATAGCAACCATACTACTGTTAAACTGACTGATGATTAAATCGCACTGGACAAAAGAAGTTTAAAACTCGATAAATGTTTTTATTTTTCTCTTTAGTTTTCTTTGGCAAGCAGCCACAGTATACCCACTCACAGGGGTGCCGTAAAGGGGGAAAAAGCTAGGATGATTCCAAGGGCCCTGGGTTTACAGGGGCCCTCAAAAATACTACTTGAACATAGAACACTATCTGAGGAAATTATTTAGGGCCCCTAATATAATATTTTGGCCTCTTGGAATTTCAGAAATAAAATGATAGTGTTTGTCCATTACTTTTTTGCTAAAATAATCCAGGTAGCCTGCCATATCACACCCCTCAGTACAAACACTGAATGGTTCAGTCCTACCTAGCTGCGCTCATGAGTCAGGAACGGTGGAAACTAGCTGACAGTCTGACCCGGTCAGTGTGTAGAGAGCCCACCCGGCGCCATCTGTACAGAATGTCTCGCTCAAAACCAAAATCAGGCTGCCAGAAACTGAAAGACAGCAGAAAAGGGCTGCAAGGGAGAACTAAGGGCAACAATTTGTTACCCAGTTTTTCTCCAAGGAAGGCAAGTGCCCATGTAGTGCCCATGTAGTGCCCATGAAAACCTACACAGCCACGTTAGCATTTTGTTGATAATATCCTGGCTTAAAGCTAGAGTTGGTAGGATTGAGAAGAGAGTGGACTTAGCTTGAAAATTTGAAGGAGTACAACTTCCAGGTCCTTCCCCTCTTACTACGGTGCAGTCCAGCTCGTCTCCAAAGCCCCTCCCCGCAGCGGCACTCTGCCTAATTCTTTCTTTTTAGCTTTGCTTTTCTTCACTGGTCTTCTTCTGTTTACTTGCCTTTGTCATGTAAGCTGTTGTTTTCTCATTGCTTGGTTGTTCGGTGGTTGTTTACAAGTCCGCCGTTGCATCCGCTCCGAGTTCGTGCATGCGCGGGGGAGGGGAGCTGCCAACAGTGTGAGCAGGAGACGCTGTCAGATACTCCTCCTGCTCTGATTGGTTGTTTTTACTAGGGAGTGGTGGATTCTTGCAAATGGCCTTAGGGGAAGCAGGTGGAGCCAGAGGAGCATGATTTTTTTCACAGACTAGCTATCTCATGTACTACTGTCTGGATGTAGTGACAGTTTTAGCAAATATAACTAAAAGTTATTACTGTACAAGTTACCAACTACAGCTTTAATGTTGAAGCCAGTCACAAGCTAGCTACAGTAAAATAACATCACTCTGGTGGTTTGATTTCATTTAAATACCCTCTATAGATCAACATTATCCACTTACAACATTCTTACAGTCATTACATACAAAATAGTAACAACAATAATAATAATAATGATAATAATTATAATAATGATAATAATGTATTTAAGGAAGCACTTTTAAGGAAGCACTTTTAATTTTAACCCCAAGTGAAATTTTCCCTGACTGGATAATCACATTCCTTTTGATACATTGCAGTAGGCTACATTCAACCAACTAGTCAGAATGACAATGGCATTGAATTATATAAAGTAGTTCCTCAGAGATAATATATATTACTGTATTATAGTATACCATATACAAAATGATAGTATTAGTATGCATAAGTAGAGCTGCTCAGTGTTCATCAGAAAGTAATCAGAAAATGTTGTTGAAATTATGATGTTGATACTATTATAGGGTATATTATCATGTTATGCTCAATGCCAGTAGACTACGTATTAGGTAATTAACGTCAGACTACAGTTAGTGATACACACGTATAAACGCAGTAAACTGCCACCTACGGTGCAGTAGCACGGTAACAACAGGTGCAACATCATGTCAGCCAAACTGACCATTAAGTACGGGATGATCATGAGGATATGTGTACATCCCATCACCTGCAGTCTAACAGCATTCACTTGTAATAACTAATTGCACAGCAACAAATCAAGTGTGATAATTGAACCAGTACACAAGACCGGTAACAATGCAGAGTTACTGAACTTCATTGTCTGTGATGTCCGACTTTCTTGTTTGCTTGCTTTATTAGTGAGTCGACTGTAGAGAAATGACAGGAAAGGAGGGGGGAGAAAGATGGGGAATGGCATGCAGCAAATATCTCTGGCCAGTCTCCAACCTAGAACGTTGTGATATTTAGCATTTTATGGAGAAGGATCTGTGTGCAGATTTGCATGGGAAGAATGAACTTGATTATAGCTGTGATGACGCTCGGCGAAGAGAGAGTGAATCTCTGCTGCTCTGATATCTCAGTATACAAATTCATTCTGTCTTTGACTCTCTGTCTGTCTGTTTATGAGTCTGTCTCTGTGTGTTTGTCTCTTTCCATAGTAACACTTTAAATAGGGGTGGAAGAGATAGATAAAGAGCACTTACATATACTGGTGGCTGTTCGACCATGGAGTTCAATGGGTGGCAAAGTGATTCATCTTTATTTATATACGGATCATGTATGCATCACCCATTCTCCACAAATCAGTCAGTGTTTGTTAGTATTTTGTGTTCCATACCTTGAGCAACTCTCATTCAAACTAAATATATCCTAAAATATAACCTAAAGGCAGCATATGTGAGATTGGACTATACAGCAGCTACACGCTGCACACACTCTCTACTGTGATACCCATCTCTACCCCTCCTCCCCATCGTTTCCTGTGGGGCTTGTTGGTATCTGGTGAATGTGAATGTGAATGTGTACAGATTGACTTGTTATTAACAAATGGCTTTGTTTTTTTCCTGAGAGGGGTGAAGAATCAATTTGTTTGGATTAGAAAGCTAATGCTTTGATTACATGATAGATGGCAGAGCATGTGGTGGCCTGCTGCCACCTCCTCTCTAGGAACAGAATAGCAAACAGCCAATAGATGTGTGTTGTCTCATCAGCTATAAAGTTAAGATCTAAGCATCTTAACAGCAAACAGATATTAAGATTCGATACTTGCATGTTGTATATTTTTAGCATTTAAAAAAAATGTGAGTTCATCACAATATAGGGGTATTACTGCCTTGTATTATCCCAAATGTTTAAGGGACTACCTATAGTGAGTAAGTGAAAGCCTTTGCCTTGGTCCTTGTGACCTGTCCAGGGTGCATGCCAATGTTTGCTGGGATGTCCTCCAGTCCCCCACAACCCTGCACAGGATAAGCAGTTTAGAAAATAGATAGATGGGTGGATGGATGAAGATGAAAACATGTATGAGGAGCTGTGATTGCTCTCAGCTTCTGAAGTGCTATGACAAATAGTAAACCAAATTTCAAATCAAATCTTTAGAGAAATCACACTTCTTCAAATATTTGTGAATGAACCATCATTTTTAATTGATCTATTAAGTTGAGCTGATTACATTCAGTAATTGAGACGTCTACTTTCATTTGGCACACATTTGGAGGTGAAATATTAACAACATGTAGTATGGATCAGGTTTGTACACTCACTGGCCCTCCATGGCTGTAACAAACAACAAAAGGCGCGTTTCTATCTACCCGTTTTTATGCGCATTTGCAATTTTAATATTCGCATAACGGTAGTGGGCAGAAGCTGGCATTCATTTGCATTTTCTTTTGCCAATTTTCTCCAAATTCAAATATTATATTAGGCGATACATTTGGAAGGAAACCCAGCTAATGTCAGCTGATAGGTGAACTCTTGTTAACCTTTGACTGTAATGGAATCTTTATGAATCACCTTACTCTGAGTCTTCTTTTGGGTTAGGAGGCAGGCCACGTCTGACAGTGTCATCAACCCACCTGGCTGCCCGTCATTTCTGGTTTGTTGTATGTTGTATTCTTTTACTCTTGTGATAGTTTTCTCTTGCTTCTTAGAATTTCTGATTCTGTTTGTTTGTTTCAAATTCTACTTAAAGAACTAAAGAAAGGTATCAAATTTGTGGAAACATAATCGGTGTAGGTATCATAAAATTTTCAGTGGCACCCAGCCTGTGTAGAAGGTCTTGTTTGAGCAGATGAGTTGTCAGTTTGGATATTGATATTGATTGACTAATCTGCCAGACATCTAAAGAGTTGTGATCCCAATCATCAATCATAACAGTCTGAGCTGCAGCGACGATCAAAACATGGACTTGAGCCTGGGCTGTTTGTTCATTTGAAAAACTGTTGTGGGAGGTGCCATATTCTATTTTGTGTGTCCTTTTAGAAGTTATTTATGTGAGCCTTTATACATAATTCCTTAGGGTTAAATATTTCTTCTTTGGGCTCCATTTTAACAGCGCAATCACAAAGACCCGAACAGAGCAAGGTCGTGTGCAAGAGGTCAGTGAGGACTTATCATAGCATCCTACTTTTCAGCCACACTAGTGGAGTGGCTCTAGGCATGGCAGGGTTGGTCCACCACTTTGTTCGAAACTGAAATATCCTGACAACTAGTCTCCACAGGATGACTCCTAATGACTTTGGTGATACTTGACTTCCTCCAGTGCCACCAGCAGGTTGGCATTTTTGGTTCAGAGTGAAATGTCTACTACTACTATTTAATTGATTGCCATGACAACTGGTACACATTCCTGCTAACAACTTTGATGATCCTCTGACTTTTCATCTAGCGCCATCATCAGGTCAAAATTTCAATATGTCCAGTACTTTGGTTTATAATTCTAATCCTTAAGCAGGTGTTAGCAGTGGTATCACACTATATTAAGACGGCAAAACTGGAAAACATCATATCTGCTAAACATCAACATGTTAGAATTGTCATTTTGAGCATGTTAGCATCATACTGAAATGGAATTAAATGCAATTAGCTGAAATGCAATTAGCTTAAAGCATCACAACTGTACCTGATGGCAACAAGTTGATTTAGCTGTTGCACTATACCATTAATAAGAAGCATCTTGCATCCAGTAACATTCTGTCTCTGTCAGTAATGTTATCTGATGTTCTTGGAATAAACACATATATGGACTAAATTCATCTACAATCCACTAAGAATTAGACAAGAAGCAGCAACATGCAGGCAGAAAGCTAAAGTTTGTAAAAAGGTAGGCTAACATGACATTATCAAGTGCTGTGGATGCAATGTTCACATTACTTTCAGTAACTATTTTTCATGTTGCTATTGTGGTATCTGGTGTTCCATATGTGGTATCTGGTGTTCTATATGGTTTCGTTAAGGGAACAGGTTGAACAGTCACATTCCATAAGAAAGTGGGCCTCTCGGTCCCTCTCGTTCTTCCTGATATTCCTCTCCTTAAATGGGATTGTTTTGGTCTATAGCTTACCTCATCTTTGCAATAACAACTACCCTATATAACTGGGCAGACAAAGCCGTTCCGGTAGAGCGATCCATATTGGCTTCGGATCCTCTCACAGGCAATCCATGGTGCTTGTTTTGATGCTGTGCTTTTTGTAATAAACCTTTTTATACAAGTAAGTCGGTGTCAGCGGAAATCTCTTCAACACATCTTCACATCATCGCTGCTTAATAAACAACACTATCAGAAGGAATGAGTAAATTCCAGGATTAGTAGGTCAGTGGTCAACCGTCTAAATCTTCCTGTAGATGTTTGCTAAAGAAATATTACTATGTTCTCCTCTCAAGCTAAATCCAGACAGTGAACTGTGTTGTAGTGAACAAGGGAGTGAAACCAGCTCCTGAATGATCAGCTGTGCTGCGGTGGAGAGCACAGGTAGCTGTGGTAATGCTGGGCAGGAACGACAGAGGGCGGCTCTGTTCAGAGTTTATAATGATAACTGGAGTTAAAACTACACTAATATGTCTTAAGTTTTTGTCGACTAAAACCAATATACATTTTTGACAAAAGATTTAGACTAAAACTAAATCAAAATCTGGTGCCAAATTTAACACTGTTATACAACACCAAGACAAATCCCTTGTATGTGAAAGCCTACTTGGCAATAAACCTGTTTTTCATTCTGATTCTGTGTGACTGAAAACATGACCCTTGCATGTCTATTTTCAGTGAAACGCAGTATTCATGAAAACACAAACACCTGGCCTTGTGCTGCCTTATCTGCATAGATCTCCCATGGCTGCATCTCTCCTCCCACCTGTGTGCCATGTGCTCTGTGCTGGGAATGAAAATACCAAACTAACAGGCAAAAAGCATTTCAAGGTCATGAAAATACCAACATATCGTAGCGTTGCCTGTGCCAGTTTCTGCCCTAGCATAAAAATAAAGGCCCATGTGTTCCACTATAGGCTCAGCAAAGTCCATGAGCATGTCCTCTAGAAACCATGAAACCTACAACACCAGTGCAGATGTTGAAAATTGGGTTTTCAACTAAAGCATCTCTGACATTGTAAGTGACAGATTGGCATGCTGTAGAAATTGTAAGATACAGTCATCTCCTCAGGTCTGGTGTCACAAAACGTTCCTTGTATTCAGTGCAGAAGGCAGGGCATTTGCGATAGTGTCAGGAGGTAAACAGCTCAGCAAGCCTAGGAAGCATGAAGGCTTTATTGGGGTATATCATTAATTGAAACATTAACAGTCCTAGAGAGAGTCTTGTTCTACTTTGTAATTGTCTGCCCACCAGTCGCCAGGAAAGAGGCTCGGTCCAGAGAGAGAGAGAGAGAGAGAGAGAGAGAGAGAGAAGAGACACATTTGGCCTGGTGTTCCTCTGAGTCTTGCCAATAGAGTCAGAATAGCACAAAGATGACAAAATCAATTACAGCTTAGTTTGTTAGCATGTATATAGCTTGATATGTATTGATAGGATTCCCATATACTAATATAGTATACAGTTTTATTTTTATTTTTTATGTTTTTATTTGCTGTTGATGCTGTCTGATGTCAATGGAAACACTGGTTATCTGCTGTTTTGATAAATTCAGGATAGTAAAATTAGATAATAATCCTTTATTGACCCCGAGAGGGGATATTTGGGTGTACCCATAGTACCCATAGCACTTACTTTATGCCATCATTACAACATGCTGTGCTCACCACTCTGCTGGTTGTTCGCTAGCCAATTATAGTTGTTCAACTTTGCCATTTTTTTATCACTGTTAAGCTATTGTCAGGGGAAATAAATACTTCCTGTACAAATGTTTCACATTAAAAGCCTACCAGTAACTCTATTAGGAAATTACCATGACAGTCGCTTAACAGTGATCAAAAAATAGCAAAGTAGAAGCAATTGGAATTATTTAGTTAATGGAAACAGTAGGCTATTTGTTTAAAAAAGAGAAAGTGAAAGCACCAGAGTATGACATGACTGTTGTTGAACTGATGGAACTAGTGCTGTGGAAATGTACATTATCATGAATTTACTATGTGAGCAATTATAGTACAGGTAATTACACCCCACTCAGTGTTTTTTGCCTGGCCTTTATCAGCCACTGGGCTTTATTTATTCATACTAGCGATGAACAAATAAAGGCCACTCATCCTTATAGGCTTAAAATGTGTAGTTTGGTCTGTTGCAGGGGACAGCAGCTGTAGTCAACTTGGAGTCATAGCAGTTACAACGGTGACCCTGAATCACAGATTAAAAAAAGCATCAAAGAGTCCATAGAAGCTTTTAAATCAACCAGATATTTCCTCTTTGCCAGTTTTTGGGTAAAGGTTTCTGCCACATTACTCAAATCCAGGGCTCTGAGTTGATCAGACCTGCAACAGGACAAGGAGCTGAGACACTTATGAGTCATCTTGGCTGCTCATTTGTCCCAAGTCCCAAGGATACATTACAGAGGTATTGTTTTTGATTGCATTAGATTGTACAGGTACAGGTGGTTAGCGGTGATGTGTGTACAACTACGGTTGCACTCTTGACTCTCTGTTGATAACCAGGGATGAACCCTGGACGGCACTCTCATATGAAAGGGGTCAAATGTAGGTTGAATCCAGGTTTAGTAGAGCGTGTCATATGCTCATTAGTCCGTCTCTTAATGCTCTCTGGCTTCTCTATCCTGTCTGTTGCTCTCAGTCCCAAAACCCATTGGTTCTTACTGAAGATGTAAATTTTTAAATATGTCTGACAAATTTTTAAAAAACATTCAGTAATTTCCTAAACAGCTGGACACTGTAGTTTTCAGCAAATGTTACTCAAACCAGAGGAAATAGTGAATTTTTTGGGACTATTTTCAGTGGTTGAATAATACAAATTTTAACCAGATTTAATTGCCATTTCATTTACTTCATTTCTGAGTCTGACATTGTGTTCAAGTTGACATGGGAGCTGTAGCAGTGGTTGTGAGGGGCGGTTAACTTAATTTTTTTCACATTGCTTGAATAAATATTCAGATTGACGAGTTGTCACTTCTATAGGTTGACTTCCAACAACCTTTACAGTTGCATTCATCTCAGCCACACTAGTTTCTATCTTTATAGCACTGCTTTTCTGGCTGTTGCACAGGAAGATGACGTCCCCATTCCTAATCTCACATATAAAGCTCTGATTGGCTTTTAAAACCAAGGAAATTTGAATCACTTTGGTGATCCCCTTCATTTCTATCTTGCACCATCACAGAGTCAAAATACCTGCAAAACTAATGACATTCCCATCAGCCTCAGCTGTACTTTGTCTAGTGCTAATTTTAGCAAATGTTAGCATGCTAGCATGCTATAGCTAAACATCAGTGTGTTAGCGTTGTCATTGTGAGCATGTTAGTGTGCTGATGTTAACATTTAGCTCAAAGCACCGCTGTACAACCTCACAGAGCTATTAGACTCTTAGTCATTAAATTTGAAGCACACCTTTATTTAGCTTTCAAAGTTTTCATTGTGAATTATGAATTTCTTCTAAAATTCAGTTTGTGAGTGTCACGAGAGATTAACTTTCATTTAAAATGCAGACCATCTTAAAATCAACTTCTGTAGCCTCAAAAAACAAAATACAGTATATTCTGTGTGCTCCTTGATGTGACCTGGGAGTCACCATGTATGCACAGAACACAGAGCTGCACTGGCTGCATCTTTGGGGGGCTGTCCCAGCCCTTAATCTCTGCTTCTTCCCATGCCTGCCACAATTATTTTCATTCAAGAACATGGGCCTGCAAGAACCGCCTTCACATCAGCGGGTCGCGAGAAAGACACTGCATGAATTTCTTATGAAGTGTGACATGCCAGATAAGCCTGGGCTGCTTGAAGCATGCTACTTTGAAGTTTTCCTCCTCTGCCGCTTTGCTGTTTATTCACACGTGATGATGAAATCAAATCTTGTGTGCTACACTTGACTCGCCTGCAGAAATCAGAAAGCCATATATTTTGGCGCGTATTTGTGATAATGAACACTTATCTTAAATCCCGGTCACGATCCTCCCGTAGCTGTTGCTTGAGTCTGTGTAAAAAAAAATCTCAGTGTGAATTTCTGTGGACTGAGAGAGAGATTAATATGCATTTCAAAGTGATGTGTGTGCCTGTTAGCTAAGGTATTTTCGCACGTCTAGTTCTGTGATGTATTGACTGTATCTGGGTCGCACTGCTGCCTTTGGCATAATGGTGTAATAAAACACAATGTAAGCATGTCTCATATCTCAACCACAACATGCCTATTATTATTATGTTATAGATTCTCAGTCAGTCAGAGTGATGTTTTCTTGGTAGCATATCAGTTCATTTTGAGTGGTTTCATGTCTTTTGAATGTGTCACACAGGAAAATTGAGTGATCGAAGGCAGATTTCACTGCACACTAAACAAAATGGTCCCTTCTGTACATGATAGTCATATGACCCTGTGAAGGAGCCAATTAACATGTTAAAACTATGGATGACTACGAGTACTGGGTTAGGGTTATTTTTATCTAAAATCTGTAAACCTCTCCATGTGGAGGTGATTGGGATAATTCTTCTATGTGCAAGGCAGGGGTGGCACCGTGGGCCCCCTCTCAGACAAAATCAAGAAGACAACTACGCCCTACAGATATGCTACTATATTTAGTAATGTTAAAAAATATTGATAGTGCAACACACACAGAAAGTTAATATTAATGGATTTCACTCATATTATTATTCCTTGTCTTGTTTCTATTTGGAGGATAATCATGATCTGAGTTTTGTAACTACAGTTCTCATAATTTGGGGGCTTTGTGGGGTGTAAACAGGAAAGATAATGTTGCCATGGAGTCAGTTTGAGCAGAGATCTTAGTCAAGAAAATGTAATCAGAGGTAATTTTTGGTATTTGATCTAATTACTTACACTGTTGAGGAGTGTCCGATTTCTGTCTGAATTTAGACTCTTGTTAAGAGATAATTTGGGTTGACTACAGATTTGGTTTTATTATCATATCTTTGTTCATCATTCCTGTCAGTAATGATAACAGCGTAATCTCCAAGTTAATAGTTGATATCTGGGAACACGGTGACAAAGATGTACAGTGGCTCAAGAAACATGAGCAGTCAGATGATCAGACAGGTTGGAAATCTTCAGGTTAGGCTGACTTATTTGGAAGAGAAAATGAAGGTGAACAGAAAAATGATGACCCAAACTGTCTGTGGTAAATATCCATCACAGTTGACCGACCTACTTTGTTTACAACCTTTCTGCTGCCTGTGTTTCTTTCCCCGTCAGACTTTGTTTGAGTGATGTTGCTGTACTCCCAGATCTTAGCTATTAGGTGTAGTCTACAATTCTAATCCAGAACACTTTTTGTCAAATTCAGCGAATATCTCTTCACAGTCCACTAGCTGTCCGTTCTGTGTGTGCGCTGAAAAACAGTCCGGTGTTCATGCACAGCGCCTGGCTCTGTAAACGGGAAACAAACAGAGTGACTCGGACTGAGCAACCAACTCGTTCTCATTCCCAGAACGTCAAATACTGACGCTTTGTCACAACTCGTGCTCGTGCACAGGACAAACTAATGCTGTGAGTTACTCACGCGAGTTTGAAGGAGTACCGAAGGGAGGGGTGTATTTGTTTGGCTGTTGAGTTCAAATATCAACAAGCTTTCTCCAGAATCATAGGCTACGCTTTTAATGATTACAACATAATCATAACTGAACTAGAAAAATAAGACCTAAGTTGTATAAACTACAATTATCTTTTAATCTTCTCTACCTCATTCTCTCCTCGTGATGTCTCCCCTGTGAGCCTGTCACAGTAAGGAGATGTTTTTTTGACTCAATAAGTTGCATGATGTTAACATTTTGATATCATCACTTGCCCTGGTGTTACTGTGAGGTGACACCGTTGTCACACTTTACCTGGGTACCATGGTAACATTGCCTATGGTTGATGCTTAAAAATGGCACATTTAGCACACACATGATGCAGTAATAATGAAGTCTTATTTATTCAAAAAGGAAAAGGCATTCAAAGCTTTTCTTCCACAGAAAATGAACGGCCAATAATTGTCTCATTTTAACTAGTGTTTGCCTAAGTTTAAAGTATGTTTGATTGAGCTTTCATGTTCTCTACAAGCGTGTGTATCAGGCTCTTAGTCTTTTCATGCTTTAATGCTGCTGCTGTGCAGTGGGACACCTGTATCCACCAGACAACAGAGCTCATTAGTCACTCCTCAGGGAGGAGAGCGAACTCTCTCCTGCTCCTTATGAGAGGAAGAAGACAAAGAAAATATGCCTGTCATACTTTGTTCTGATCTCATGATACTTACTTACTGTGGCAACTTTTTGTATGAGTATTGTAGTTTTACTTTGTGTGAGGACAGTATCTGTAGCAGATTACATAATACTTTAATAATGTTTTAAAATTGTTGTTTGATTATGTTTTACGAATGTTGAACAAAAAAGGTACTTTCAGACAGTGAGTGGTTGTCGCCACGGCAGTGCACAACTTTGCCACCACGGCTCCCAGCTGCCGCCTGTCCTAGCAGGCTGTACAACAGGCTGCTGCTAGTCACTATCATCACGCAGCTAAGCAGGTTGTAGCTTAAAATAGAAGAAATGGTTAGTAATATGACACGATTGTTAAACAATAAATAAACGGTGATTATTGTCTAAGACTAGATAGTCATACTTTGAAGCTAATGTTGCTCACAGACCATTTCTCTTCATTGATCTGTCTGTTCTGTCTATGAAGAGGTGTGTAACAGTGAACTCAGACACCAGATTCCCTTGCTGTAGTGTTTCTGTAGTTGCCATGGCCACATGGCGCGCTGTGGCGGCAAGTTGAAAATCATCATCACTGTCATAAACTCAGATGGCAGCGGCAAAGAGCTGTGCGCGCTCATGAGAGCGACAGCTGGCCTCCCTCTTCCTTGCTGCTGCCACTGCTGCCGACCTCGGCGGCGCGGCCGCTGCCATGTTTACATTGAGAACGACGGAAACGGCAACCGCTCACTGTTTGAAAGTGCCTCGACACTCTCATAACCCGATATAAACATTCCTGGAAACTTGTAAAGAGTCATTTCACCCAAATGACAAAAATATTTTCTGACTTCCCTCTTGTGGTATCTTTCTATGCACATAGTTTTGGTTTTATCTGTCCATGTTTTGAGATATCTGATTTGGGCCTCCAACCCAATTTTCAACTTTTACTCAACCAGGCAGGTCTAATATATCAAGCTTGCCTTGCTTTAATAATGGTTCATAGGTACAATCATTTGTATTTCTAGTGGGCATAAGGACCCTATAAGAATGTTACGCACTATTAGTAACATCATAGTGGTCAGAAATTGATAGGGATGTCTCGATCCATTTTTTATGGCTCCAATCCTGATCTGCTGATACTGATGCAGAGTCTGATCCGAAACTTATATTTACATAGTAGCAGAAGATATCTAATTCTGATTAAATATGTATGTGGCACATTGAAATGACAGGTGTACCCCACTGACTTTGGTACAACTTATTTTTCACAAGCTACTAAATCCAAATACTGAAGGTCCTGATTCAAAACTATTAAACCCATCAGCTTAAACTATATATATATACATATGATATGAATTCGATAAGTTTAACTGGGGGTTCCCAACATGGGGCGATTAGCTGATCATTTTATCAGATAAGACTCATTATTCTGTATATATTGAATATCTGCATATTGATATTGAATACTGGCATATATCAAAATAAATATCAGCTGCGTCAATAAAAAAACAAGTAAACAAAAAGATACTATTGACCTTCAAAAAGCCAACCACAATATAGCGTCACTATAATCATCACTGTTGCTTTCTACTTGGTTGTCAGCAATCCAACATTCAGTCAGGTGTACATACAATATGGGAGTCCAATGGGATAAAAGGTAGAGACACATGAAAACATCAGGCTGTCACAGACATTAAGTCTCTTTGCTGGATTTACCCTTGAAAGTAACATATTTCCTTGTTTGCTCTTGTTCAGTAGAAATCTTAAAGCCATCATGATCCTGTACATTGTATGCTGAAAGTGAACTGTGCCATACCATTGTGTGTGTGTGTGTGTGTGCGTGTGTGTGCGCGCGCATGTAGACTAATCGTGCCTCAGCAGTAGAGCAGTGACTGTGGGACTCCTCATAGGCTGAGCAGGACAGTGACAGATGGACCTAAAGGTCCTAGAGGACTCTACTGTGTTCACACACTCACCACTGCTTACAGGAACTGCTCCGTGATTGGCTGGATTTGGAGCCTCCTTTCTGCATGATTGATTCTGCGTGTGTGTGTGTGTGTGTGTTTGTGTGTAACAAAAAGCACACACACTGCATATGTGTAAAAATGACTGCATCGGTGTGTGCATACAGTATGACCTGACATGTCATTCTTCACACATTCTCCATTCCACACATCTCCTCCATGATAAATGTGTGTTTCCAGGTGTGCTGCTTAATAGTGGGACGGCAGTTTAATGGATTTATTAGCTACTTTTTCAATAACAAGAAAGTAACAAGTCTTGGAAAAACATGTTTCCAGTTCGACATTTTTCTGTTTGCAGTGCGGCTCTTTGTATGTCAGTTTCGGTCAGTTGGTCTACCACTTTGGTCCAGACTGAAATATCTCAATTATTGGATGGACTGGCAATAAGTTTGCTTCTGTTCATGTTTCCCTCAGGATGAACTGTAATCCCTTTGGTGACTTTTCATCATCAGGTTAAAATGTGAATTTGCCATCAGCCTGAGCTGTACTTTGTTTTGTGCCAATCAGCAAATGTTGGCATGCTAACACACGAAAGTAAGATGGTGAACATGGTAAACATTATTCCCGCTAAACATCAGCATGTTTACACCGTCACTGTGAGCGTGTTAGCACGTTGACATTGGCATTTAGCTCAAAGCATCACTGTGCTTAAGAACAGCCTCACAAAGCTGCATGTAGACTCTTTAAATTGCTTGTATCCTTTCTCAGTTATTACAATAATGATCCCAGTCAAAACTGCAGCTATTCATTGATTTTTACAAATAAATGTAGTTATATTTATTTTTATCCCCCCATCTGTTTTCCACTCAGTCCCCTGGTGAATCCTCTTGAATGCCTCCCAAAACCACATAAAGAAACAGATCATGCCCTAAATCATTACAGCATCCTGGGAATGTTCCCTTGTAAGGTATTATAAAGTACCATACTCTCCTGAACACTAGAGTTTATAATTAATGATACAGTTGTCAGTCCGATAACACTGGATTCATAATGTATGTGTACTTTAATTAACCACTTTGTAATGATATTATGTCGGAAAAATGAAGAATGAACATGAAGCCAGCAGCATGTAGATTTGGCCTAGTTAGTATTAAAATGGGGAGTGATGACAGAGTGACACAGTAATGGCAGCCATTACTCAGAGCTGTCAGCATGTACTCCACACACCCTCTGCATCTCCATCTCTGTCTGTCTCTCTATCACCATCCGTCTCTCTGTCTCCTCTGACAGCCTTCACTTATGGATTTCAGAGTGTCAGTGAAGCAGATAAATGCGTTTCCGGTGTTGGTGGAAGAGACAGAGTGTGGAGTATGAAATAAGATGAGGCTTCAGTGATCCATGTGGGGAAATGGGGTCGCTGCAGCAATAGGTGGAAAATAAATAAAGAAAAAGAAAATATAAATAACTCCAGAGCCACCAGTGGTTATTTAACATAACTCAAACGTTCTAGTACGACAGGAAGTGAAAATGTATGAAGAGTTATGACAGAATTTTGAAGGATTGTAAACAGCAAGAGTCCAACACAGTTAGACAAAAAATTTCTTTTTCAAAGTATGTCAGAAAATGAACTAGTCATTCTAGGGTGCATGGATAATATGGAAAAAATACAGTATATATATACAGTATAAAGATTTTTTTGTATTCACCCATACACATGCAATTTACATGTTTGCATATTGATATGACTTAACACGCACACATAAACATGCATGTGCACAGTTTGTAGGCTTTTTTACAGTACTGCATTCAGAATGATCAATACGGTACAAGTGGCTCTTACGACATGTGTTATATTGATAATGTGACAATACATTGGAGAAGGCAGTTGACATCTCCAATATAGAAGACTGTGAGATGTGCTGGAAAGCTTTAGTAATCCTGAGGTTAAGAATGAGCTTTCATTCTCAAGTAAGGTATTGTGCAGCATATTCAAAACCGTACTCTACAGCGTTTTTAACTGGTTATGAAACAGTCTCAATTTAATACCGATGGCTCTATATGACCTACAAAAGCAAACAAGTCCAACAGCGAGAAGATTGGTTATTTCTATTAGTTTCTAATAGTTATTCTTAATAACTGACACTGGGTCGGATTTTTCCGTGAAATCAGATGAAACGGCGCTGGGGTTTGCTCTGGTTGAATTTGAGTTGCTTCAGCCGCTAACTGAAGGTCCGTCTCCGGAGCTGCCACCCGCTCTCCTCCCGGGGAATAGTCTCCTTGCAGCAGGGAGTGAAACAGAGGGAACATGTAACCGTTAACATGCAACTGTTAATGTGTAACGTTAGGTGAAACACTACCGCCTTTGTCCACAGGGACCGCCAAAATCAACACAAAATGAAATGTTCCATTGAGCTGCTTTAAGTATTTTTACATTGTGGTATGTGGTCCTTCACATTACTGCTTACAAGCAGTAACTTGTAACATGTTACAGATGCACACCATGGACAACTTTGCTCACCTCAGTCAGTTTTTTACTTCAATCCAAATGAATGGACGTGACATCATGCAGCTCCTGCTCATTCAGTCTCATGTTTCCACTCATTTCTCTGATGAGATATGGACTGAATGTAGAGCCCAGAGCTTCAGTCTCTGCCAGTGGTCAGGACACATTGTATCTATAGCTCTCTCCATCTCCCTCTCTCTTTTCATTCTGTCTCTTCTCTCCTTTCATTCTCTCCTTCCGCTTTTCTCCTGCCTGCTCCTGAATTGGTTAAACATGGCAACGCATTTATTGGTTCTATGTCCAGTTCACACACGCACGCGGGCACACACACACACACACACACACACACACAGATGAGAGGGGCTGTCAATCTTCCTATACACGTCTGTATCTCTCTCTCTCTTACACACACACATACAGTACAGGCACACACACACACACACA
>NTHP01000266.1:33884-47453 GCA_003416845.1 Oplegnathus fasciatus | reverse complement strand
AGACGTGGAAAGGAGGGTTCGCCAAGCCTCCTCATCTCTTACAGGCTTACACGCCCTCTCACACCCACTGTCTCTCCCCTCCCCGTCTCTCTCTCTCTCTCTCTCTTTCTTTCTCTCTCTCTCTCTCTCTCTCTCTCTCTCTCTCTCTCTCTCTCACACACACACACCATCTGTAGTCGCAGCAGCAGCGAGCAGAGGAAGCCAGGGCGAGCGAGCCTCCACCACGATCAGAGAGCGGCTCATCGCGTGCAGCCGAGCCGTCATGAGCCGGTCAGCGGGAGTCGGTACCGCCGGGGAGGAGGAGGAGGCTGGGTAGGAGAGAGAGAGAGAGAGAGAGAGAAAAGGCTTTGTTATAATTAAATGTCTCTCACTCTCCGTCTGCATCATGCTGTACTTCCAGCTGGTGATCATGGCCGGGACCGTCATGCTGGCCTACTACTTCGAGTATACCGACACCTTCAGCGTGCACGTGCAGGGCTTTTTCTGCTACGACACCACCTACACCAAACCTTACCTGGGACCTGAGGACAACAGCGCCGTCCCGCCCGTCCTGCTGTACGCTGTGGTGGCCGGGCTGCCCACGCTGCTGGTGAGTGCACACTTCATCAGCAAACTTCACCCATCAGACCGCCTTTATCTCCAGATATTTCTTTCTAATAGGAGCAGGATTCGTTCTGGTTTGGCTTCATCTCTGTTATCATATAATAGCTGCTGTAGCTCTGAAACATTATTTGATTAATCAAGTAGTCAACCGACAAATTGCCAAATGATTTAGGTCGTTTGTCAATCAAAAGCAGCCAACGCTCAGTGGCTGCAGCCTCTCCAGTGTGAGCTGTATCTGCTCTTCTCTGTTTTGTGTCTTTGTGAACTGATCTTCTTTGGGTTTTGGACTGTTGGTTGGACAAAATAAGACATATAGATACCACCCTGCGTGGCTCCAGGAACTTGTGATGTGGAATTTTCCCGATTTCCTGACATTGTATAGAACAATTCATTAATGAATCAGAAAAAATAATAAATTACAGAATAACTGATAAGGAGAATATCTGTTAGTCGCTGTCCTAGATTATTGTATTGATAAAAAAAACTTTTGCTTGATCTTTGCTCCCCAATATAATGCAAAAATTGACAAGACCAAATCTAAAATGGCATATACATCATACATCAAATGTAAAACCTAATCTGATGAATGAATTATTAGCTGTCATTTCAAACTAAATATTATCCTGAGTAATTCTGATATCAGTTGTTTTCATTAAGATAGCATCTTCTTACTGGGGACATTGGCCTGATCTTTGCTCCGTGATATAACGTCAGAAATTACAAGATCAAATTTAAAATGGCATACACAGACTGCTGTCCCATAACTCAGTGCACAAGATCAAATGTGAAAACTACTTATTTATGTGATTTTATTTCTTTAAAAGGCACCGAGGAGAGATGACTAATAGTCAATCTGATTAATTATTAGCTGTCCTCTCAGAGGAAATATTGTCCTGAGTATTCCTTAGAAGGATTCAGCGTCCATGTAGATTACTGCTGACTCTGGTCTGATCTTTGCTCTGTGATATAATGTTGAAAATGACAAGATCAAGATTTTAAATGGCATTTAGAGATTGAGTTAACTTGCCATTGCTCAGTAAACAAGATCAATTGTGAAACCTACCTGTTAATCTGTTCTGACAGGATTTCTCCAAAGTGGAACCCAGAAAGATGAGTAATTATAAATCTGAAGAATTATTAGTTGCTGCTACTAGCTAGCTGCTTTCTCTTCTAATTTGAATTAACTGATTTTACTGCAATGCCTCAAGCAGTAAACACAACATTAACATGCTATCACCTCATAGGTTAAGCTAATTTAGCAAACAGTTGCCTTCACATCCAGCAGACACAGAGCAACATTAGCATTAATTTAGAGTTGTGTTTGTATCCACCTGATGAATGTAAGTCCAATATTAACCCTCCTTTTAACTTTGGTTTGGTCTCCACCAACAAAATAATCTGTCTCTTTAGCTGCTGAATGCTCCACTATGTTCACTGGCTAGCCTCTAAGCTTGTCTGTCTGCTGTTTGCTGCTGTTGCAGCAGAGTAGGGATTTTTGGCACAACTTCACCTGCTTCCAAGGTGCATGGAGAAAGGGAAAAAGTGTGAAGAGGTCAAAACTCCAGCAACACTTGTAGTGGGGCAGCAGTGGGACTTGGCTTGGGGACCACATGGTCGCTGCTGGGAAGGTAGTGTACAGTGATGCTGATGCTGCTGGAAATGAGGTTAATGAGGGCAGAATTTGTGAACCAGAAATCCCAAACAATGAGCTAAAACAGGCTCATCAGTATGAGAGAGACATCTGTCATAGTTCACGTAGTCATTTGATCCGTTGTTAATATAAAAATATAGATTAGTGCAGCTTTAGGACACAGCTTCCTCTTATATTACAGCTGATTTTTGCCTGAGTTTAGTTCCATGGTATGATTCTGAAAATGACAAGATCACATTAAAAATGGAGGTGTCATAGCTCAGTCAAACCTACCTGTGTATCTGCATTGACTTGATTCCTTCAAAGTGCAGCAGTCCAACATAATGTTTTTTATTTGATCAGTCTGTTGATTAGTCACCAAGCGGTCATCTCAGGGAATATAGGTCTCGAATGCTCCCTGATGTGATTATTTTCTTTCAAATACAGCACCTGCACATATTCCTGTGGTTTTTGCCTGATCTTTGTTTTTCATTACAATCACAAAATAACAGGATCAGATTTGACATGGACTGCTGAGACCTCCTTACCTCACCATAATAACTCCCTGGCCCCTGAGTGAATGATGCTTGTGTTATGTTTCACCGTTCTTTCATTAGCTCTGCCAATTATAAACTGATTGTGGAAAGATAAAATACAGCCAACAGAGGAGCAGTGCACCTTGAATGTTAAGTGCAGTGATTACCGCTGCAGTAGCTGGTCTGAAGCTGACAGTGCAGGCTGAGCATTTACTGTACACACAGTAACCCTGCTCTGGCTACATGTAGGACTGTCTGCATGCCTCTGTGTCTGTTTCAGCAACTCCCCTGCCTGCCCGTCACAACCAGACACACACACACACACACACAGAGCTGAAATCACTGTAAATAACTGAACATAGCCCAAGCATCCTGGCACGTCACACAACACACAGTCTCAAAGCAGCACTATTACATTTAACCAGATTTAGCAGCATAGTTTACTTCTATCTCTTCTGCTGCCACAGGAGTTTCTCTTTGGTGACAGTCTTCATTACGCTGCATACTACTTTTTGACGTAATTAAGTCTGGATTTTCTCATTGAGATTGACAGGGTCTTTAAAATGTAGTGTTGAAGTGTGCATGTTCCATTTTCTGCCAGATCACGGTGGCAGCAGGCTAAACAAAGTAGTCCAGACGTCCCTCTCCCCAGCAACGTTTTCCAGCTCCTCCTTGGGGATCGCGAGGTGTTCCTAAACCAGATGAGATATGAATGCTGAGGGTGGTACAACACCCGCACCGATCCGCCTGTCGATCTCACGCTCCTTTTTACGCTGACTTCTGAACAAGTGAGCCAGATCATTTGGCTCAGCTCAGCATAAGAGCCGGCTCTTTCGGCTCCCAAACGGCTCGTCAATTAGTACCACTTCTGGCTTAAATAATTCAGCCACATTTAGCAATGGTTTAACCTATGATTGGTATATGTGCACATATCACTTAAATTATTACTGTATAACAAAAACAAAACAACAATAGCAGGTGTAGACAATAAGACAATAGTACAATGGAGCAGAGTGCAAAGGATGCTGAAATAAATATGATTACTGTAACAGATAGCTTTATACACATGAGGTAGGTGGATATGACAGTATACACAGTATACACAGCGTGCATAGTTTTGTGTTTGAGTATGATATTTACATGATAAAAACATTGTATATATAAACAATTAGAGTATATTATAATATAATATTATTTACAGGTCCAGTGAATGTTTGTGTCACTGGGTTATTGCACAGGGAACATTCTTGACACTCTGTGACTGGTGTTAAGTGTTCATCAGAGTGACAGCCTGAGGAAAGAAACCGTTCATGTGTCTGGTTGTTTTGGTATACAGAGCTCTGTAGCGCCTCCCAGAGGGGAGAAGTTCAAACAGGTTATGTCCAGGGTGTGATGGATCTGAAGTGGTGTTTTCAGCCCGTTTCCTGACTCTGGACCTGTATAAGTCCTGAATGGAGGGCAGTTCTGCATCGATAATTCTTTCTGCAGTCCTGACTGTCCGTGGTAGTCTGTTCCTGTCCTGTTTGGTGGCCGATCCAAATCACACAGTGATGGATGTGCAGAGAACAGACTGACTGATGGCGTAATGGTGATGTAAAATTGGATCAGCAGCTCCTAAGGCAGGTTGAACTTCCTGAGCTGGCGCAGGAAGTACATCCACTGCTGGGCTTTTTTCCTGATGGTGTCGATGTTGGACTCCCACTTTAGACCCTGGGAGATTGTGGATCCCAGAAACCGGAAGGTTTCCACAGCAGACACCATGTTGTTCAGAATGGAGAGGGGGAGCAGTGTTGGGGGGCTCCTACTGAAATCCACTGTCATCGCCACAGTTTTGAGCATGTTCAGCTCCAGGTTGTTCTGACCACACCAGAGGGCCAGCTGTTCAGTCTCCCGTCTGTATGCAGACTCGTCACCGTCCCGGATGAGGCCAATGACCGTTGTGTCATCTGCAAACTTCAGGAGTTTAACAGACGGATCCCCTGAGGTGCAGTCGTTGGTATAGAGGAAGAAGAGCAGTGGGGAGAACACACACCCCTGGGGGGCGCCAGTGCTGATAGTCCGGGTGCTGGATGTGATGCTCCCCAGCCTCACCTGCTGCCTCCTGTCTGTCAGGAAGTTTGTGATCCACTGACAGGTGGGGGCTGGCACAGTGAGCTGGGTGAGTTTGGAGCGGAGGATGTCTGGGATGATGGTGTTGAACGCCAAGCTGAAGTCCACAAACAGGATCCTTGCATATGTCCCTGGATAGTCAAGGTGGAGGGGGGGGACTACAGGACTTATCAGATTAGAACGAGGTCCTGTATTTTTTTGTCTGAGGCCAAGACTTTGGCAACAGCTCCTGTTCCAGCACCCGCTATATAAGTTTNTGGTAGGAGACTCTGTCTGAGCTGTGGCCAGGTCTCTTCTTGTCTTCCAGCTAAATGAGAAACTGCTCACAGCCTTCTTGCATACAACAACATGTTTGATGCGGAGGTTCCTCATACTTCTATCTGTGAGAATAAGGCAACATTTAAAATGTTTGAACATTGGTAACATCCATCACTTCAGTCACACATGCTTGGTGATGGAACAGATTCAAGTTCAAGTTCAAGTTTATTTGTCATATATAATCATACAGGGTATAATCACAGTGAAATGTATGATCGTTAGCTTCTTCAATTAATGCAATAAAAAATAAGTGTAAAAAGAATAAAGAAGAGAAATAAGTGATAAATAATAATGTTAACTGTACTAGTGACTTTGAATAATAAAGTAAGTGAAAATAGTCTTATGGCAATTCTTAGGCAGTGTCCATATTTAGGATCCTAGTGGCCTGAGGGTAGAAGCTCTTCCTGAGCCTCTCAGTGCTGGCCTGGTGTATCTGGTATCTTCTTCTCGACCACAGCAGGGAGAAAAACAAACACCAGGCAGTTGCTGTTCGTGATGGCCGTGGTGATGCCCTCATGGATGGAGCATGGTGTGGCCTCTCAGGTCAGGGTGTCTGTTGAGCTCCAGCTGGTAGGCGAAGCCCTCGGCCTGCCCGCGAGTCCCAACGGGCTGCATGATGGCGAAGAACCGCTGGTGGCCGCTGCACTTCTCCCGCTTCTCCAGCACGAGTGGAAGCCAAAGCAGGACTGCATCATCATCCAGTCCACTACGCCGGCAGGTTGATGTCCGTGGCCAGGAACACAATGTCCTACCCCTGGTTGAATGGCACTCTCCGGTATTCCAGGACTTAGCCAAGTCTCGGTGAAACAAATGGTGGTGGATGAATGGCACGACAATGGACCTCAGGATCTCGTCAGGTATCTCTGTGCATTCAGATTGCCATCAATAAAATGCACCTGTATTTGTTGTCCGTAGCTTATGCCTGCCCATACCATAACCCCACCACCACCATGGGGCACTCTGTTCACAACACTGGCATTAGCAAACCGCTCGCCCACGTGATGCCACACACGCTGTCTGCCATCTGCCCAGTGCAGAGAAAATGGATTCATCAAGACCCTGGTGAGGACAATGAGCACGCAGATGAGCTTACCTGAGATGGTTTCTGACAGTTTGTGCAGAAATTCTTTGGTTGTGTAAACCAACTGTTGCATCAGCTGCCCTGGTGGCTGGTTTCATCTTGCAGGTGAAGAAGCCGGATGTGGAGGTCCTGGGCTGGTGTGGTTACACGTGGTCTGCTGTTGTGAGTTAGATGTACTGCCAAATTCTCGCACCCGAGATTGGAGATGGCTTATGGTAGTGAAATGAACATTCAGTTCATAGGCAACAACTCTGGTGGACATTCCTGCAGTCAGCAGCAAAAACAAGTGTTGCATTTATATTTTTGTTCGGTGTACGTATGGGCATGTGAGCATTGTATTAAGATAGACTTGAAAAAAGCCGAACCTATCCTAAAAACTACCACAAATACTACAAATTGTAGTTAAGCATGTAGTTTTACTTATTAGAACTCCAAGTTGGCTTGTAGCATTGCAACTTTATTTTTCTCATCTTTTGATTCCATTAGCCAATCATCCCATTCATTTTCCCATTGACAATGTCATGTGACACACAGTTGGAGCTCTTCTACGGCTTGGAGAGGCATGGAACTCTCCTGGCGGAAACAACTGTGTTGAGAAAATATCTGGTTCTTTGATATAAACTCAAAGATACAAGCCTGTGGTACAAGTTAACTAACTTACAAACTGCAGTTTAAATTAGTCCACTTTTAAATTCTTGGTTCATTTTCGATGAATTCAGCAACTATGCTGTCGTCTTTTGTTCTCAACTGTACCATCCAGTCATTTTGAATTCAGTACCACATGTGTAGTGAGATACAAAGTAAGGGTGTGGAGGTGGAGGAACATTCATGCAGGAGACTGTAGTTCATGCCACTTGACTGTTACCTGATTTGTTGTTTTTTTTCATATAGGTCTGTCGTAGTTTTAATTGATGGCTGTTTTCCTCATTGGAAAAACAACAAAGCCAATCAGAGTTTTGGTGACTGGACTAAGAATGGGGACATCATTATTCCAGAGCCATAAATACAGAAAAAGTGCCATGAAAATGGCAATGGGCATTTTCATTTTCTGTTTGCTCTGTTAAAATTACTGCATTATGCTGTTAATACAAATTCAACACTTCCTCTATCTGTTTCAGATTAAAAGCCCTCTAGCGTTTCAGTGGGCAGAATCCTTCATTTCCTAACAAGGCTTTTATTATGAAACACCCGCAGTAACATGTTGTGGAAAATTCAATGACTTGCACGGTTCCCCTACGGTGTTTCAAATGTAGCTACTGCTATCTTGTGGCACTTGTAAGTTACTACAAAATTCAGTTTGGCAGAGACATGAACACACATACACCCAACTGAAATTGGACAGTAACATTTTAGAATAATTTAGAGTAATCCAGAACATCAGAGTGTTAAAAATAGCATGATTATATTGTTGAACTTAGTTGGCATGCCCATTATATGGCAGGCACCGGGAGATTATCCACCCCCTGTTTTTGGGGCCAGCCGTTATTTGTTTGTATCGACTACACCCTTGGCCATTATTAGAGACATAGAAATCATGTCCAATGATGGTCCAGGGTGTTTTTTTGTGTTCTAGATACACTTTTCCTCCACCCTACTAGTCTGCATAGGAAGGTTTTTGTGCCCTTTGCATGTTGCATCATGGAATGTGTACATTCGTCAGAAATAATCAAGTTTTGCTTTTCAAAATCAGAAAGTGAAAATTTGAAAAACTTGATTATGTGGCAGTAGTCATTTCAAGTGAATCCTTGTTCACAGTTCTTACAATGCTGTTCAGTACAACTCCAGTCTGATCTGTTGGCCACTGGGCAGCTCCATAGGAACAGTTGGGGGTGAAGTGCTTTGCTTTTGGGCAGGGGTTTTCAAAGTCTGACACTGTGGACCCCCTAACTGCAGTTCCCATAATTTGGGTGCTTTGGGGGATGTAAACAGGAAGTATAATGTTGCCAAGGAGTCAGTAAGTTATCTGTGGGCTACAAGCAGAGCCCTGTTTTTTTAGCCTACATATTTGTTTACATTTTGGCAAATTGGCACCATTATAAGTAAGCCAAATAAGCTATTAGCAGTTCCTGTTTGCAATGTACCCATAGATGTACAGATACATAATAAAAACACTGGACTAATACTGAAGAAAACTTAAAAAAAACCCTGATGATTCTCAGACAAGCTCTGGAGTTATAAGGAGCATCTTTTTTCTTTAATTTCTAGAATTCTATCATTTCTATATCCATAATTCTAAGCGGATTTATGGATGATCATCAGAAATAATGATATTCCAAGAAAGAGAGTTATGACTTTTGTGGAGGAGTGCAATTTCGGACGTGCATTGCAGCTATCAGGAGCTAAGGGCTTTAATATCCTCCATGAGCTGTGTGTCACAGCCGATGCAGCAATTGCTGATCATGTTGATAAATGGCCCAAATCAGTGGCCAAACTACAATATCTAACTTCCAGTTAGTTCTCCTGCATCCCCTGGGGAGGCACATAACAGTTTGAACACCTCTGCTTTAGGGCATCCAAACAAACCCTGTCTCCTAAAAAAATACCTTTGTATACTACACATTTTAGTTTGTGGAGACATGGCATGTCTCCTGTTTCCTGGATTATGTTCACTGGCAACGCATCCTGTCTGGTGTTTCAAGTCAGTTTTCACATCTTCAATATTTAGCCAAGACCAAAATCCCTTAACGAAGAGTTTTGAGTGCCTAAATGTACAGTACAGTAACCGTAAAAACATCAATCATGCTTTAGTTGCCAAGATTGGGTTGCACCCACTTGTAAATTCATAAGTTTATGGGCTCTATTTTCCTGAAATAGATACAAACGCAAGCAAAATCTCCAGGCACAAACACAAACCAGCATATTTTAGCAATTTTGCTGAGCACAGGTGTTGGCGCAAACCAGGTGCAGCTGGGCGCAACGTGGAAAAGAGGCTGAATACATTATTAGAAGGAGGAATACAGAATCAGTAGGTGGAGTCGGGGCGAGCTTCAGTAGCAACCGATTACATGAGCTCCTGGCAACAACTGGTGAAACGGAGGGAGAGAGGCTGAGGTCTTTGAGAGAGAATAAAGTTTATCTCCATCAAGCACCTGAAGTTCCAAAATAAAAAAGTACACACACCCCAAATATGCTGTCAGTGGTAGATTGAACAGGCAGCTGATTGGTGCAGCAGCTGCTGGAACATTGTCACGGCTGGTTATCATCATAATAACAATTAATAAAGGCTAATTAATAAAACATTTAAAATCTGCGGTTCTTCTCTCCCTCTGCTATAGGATGGATTTTGTGGTATTACTGATTATGTGGATACGCCTCCAAGCCACAACTGCAAATATGTAGACGTGTGATTGGAAGTGGCAAAACAGGAAACTTGCTGTAATAATCCTCTTGACATGACAGAAAACATATTTGTACTCAGAGTTTAGACTTTTGCTCTTAATAACAATGTCTGGGCAGATTTAATGGAGTTCAGGACTAATCCTGAGGACAGCTGCAGAACTCCAGATGATTTTACTGTTAAACTTGGAATCTGTGGGTAAAACATTTTCCAGTCTGATTGTTGGACAAACACAGAACGTTAATTACTGTTAGATCTTGTCCAATCCTTTTACAGTGTTGGGAAATTTCAGTAATTGATGTCATGCTGCTGTGCCATCCCTGTGTAAAATTACGCACAGCTCCTCTCTTAAATCAGAGACTGTAGATGAAACACAAGTATCATTCCTGCTGCTGTGTGATGACTCTATGTGTTTAATCAACTGCACAGAAAAGATCCAACGTTCTACAAATTGTTGTAGGAAACGTATTCATCAAACAGAATATCAGTATTGATGTTTCTGTGGAACTCCAGGTCACTGGATTACAGAATCAGAATCAGAACCCGATTTATTGCCAAGTAGGTTTGCACATACAAGGAATTTGTCTTGGTATGGTGCATGACAATAATCATAGTAGAAAAAAATAAGAAAAGGAGAAGGTGAAAGCAAGTACTGTGAGTCAGTAGCATAGCTTACATATAGAATAGACAATAAAATATGAAAAAATATTATAAAATAAAGATATAGACTATATGTATAATATGGTTATTACATGAAAGAACTGTACAGATTTATGAAGGTATGTGCAAAATATTTGCCAATAATGTGCACAGTAGTTCACAGTATTTAAAGTCAGTTAAAGAATAAAGAATATTTGCAGTGTGCCAAAGTCCAAAACATGTGCATTAATGTAACGCACTGAGTCAGGTGAGTAGAGTGTATATTAATGTAATGTGTAGTGGGGGTGGTGGATATAGAGTCAGTGTCAGTGGGGGTCCCGGGCCTTGTTGATGAGGCCAGCTGCAGTCGGGAAGAAACTGTTTTTATGTTTAGAGATTGTGTCTGGGGTGGGAGGGGTTGGTGACAATTTTTCCTGCATGCTTCAGGGTCCTAGAGGCGTGCAGGTCCTTGAGGGATGGAAGATTGCAGCCAATCACTTTCTCAGCAGAGCAAATGATACGTTGCAGCTTGCCCTTGTTCTTGGCAGTGGCAGCAGCGTACCAGATGGTGATGGAGGAGGTGAGGATGGACTCAATGATGGCGGTGTAGAAGTGCACCATCATTGTCTTTGACAGGTTGAATTTCTTCAGCTGCTGCAGGAAGTACATCCTCTGCTGGGCTTTTTTGGTGAGGTAACTGATGATCAGCTCCAACTTGAGGTCCTGGGATATGATGGTCCCCAGGAAGCGGAAGGACTCCACAGTGTCAACTGGGGGGTCAATCTCCCACCTGTAAGCAGACTCATCCCCATCAGAGATGAGTCCATTGAGGGTGGTGTCGTCCGCAAACTTCAGGAGCTTGATGGACTAATGACTGGAGGTACAGCTGTTGGTATACAGAGAGCAGAGCAGAGGGGAAAGGACGCAGCCTTGGGGGGATCCGTGGCTGATGATCCGGGAGTCCGAATCATGTTTCCCCAGCTTCACAAGCTGCCTCCTGTCAGACAGGAAGTCTGTGATCCCCCTGCAGGAGTCAGGTACATTTAGCTGGGAGAGCTTGTCCTGTAGCAGAGCCAGGATCCTGGCACAGGTTCCTGAGGAGTCCAGGTGCTGGAGGATGAAGTGGAGGGCCATGTTTGCTGCATCGTCTACAGACCTGTTAGCTCTGTAGGCGTACTGCAGGGGGTCCAGGAGTGGGTCTTTGATGTTTTTGGGGTGTGACAGCACAAGGTGCTCAAAAGACTTCATAACCAAGGCGAGGCGACAGGTCTGTAGTCATTAAGTCCTGTGGTCCTTGGTTTTTTGGGGACAGGGATGGTGGTGGAGGTCTTGAAGCCGGCTGGCACATGGCATGTCTCCAGTGAAGTGTTGAAGATGTCTGTGAACACCGGAGACAGCTGATCAGTGCAGTGCCTCAGGGTGGATTGAGAGACAGAGTCTGGTCCTGCTGCTTTGTGGGGGTCCTGTCTCTTAAAGATCCTCTTAACATGGTGTGGGAGGAGTGGGCCTCTAAGGTGAGAAGTTGTGGAGAGGCCCAGGCCTGGGGTGGGGTGGAGCTGATGGGCTGGAGCTGGTGGATGGAGTCACGGGGGATGGTGCCAGGACTGTCCCAATGTCTATCAAAGCGACAGTAAAACTTGTTTAGGTCGTTGGCCAGGCGCAAGTCGTTAATGGAGTGGGGGGCATTAGGCTTGCTATTGGTTATCTGCCTGAGGCCCTTCCAGACAGAGCCAGACTTTCCTGAGAAGTAGTGTTGGAGTTTCTCAGAGTATATCCGTTTAGCTTCTCTCACCTCCTTGCAAAACCTGTACTTTGACACTTCGAACCTGTCCCCGTCCCCACTCTTAAACGCTTCCTCCTTTTCCAACCGTAGCTCTGAGTTTGGCTGTGAACCAGGGTTTGTCATTGTTATAACTCACCCTGGTGCGTGATGGTACACAGCAGTCCTTACAGAAGCTGATGTATGATGTCATTTGATGTGAACTCATCCAGACTGTTGGTAGCAGTCCTGAAAACATTGCAGTCAGTACAGTTCAAGCACACCTGAAGGTCCTCCACAGCTTCACTGGTCCAGTGCTTTGATGTCCTCACAGCAGGTTTACAGAGCTTTAATTTCTGCCTGTATGCAGGAATCACGTGGACCATGACGTGGTCAGAGTGTCCCAGTGCAGCTCGGGGGACGGCGTGATAGGCTCTGCTTACTGTAGTGTAACAGTGATCCAGAATCTTCTGCTCTCTGGTCAGGCATTTAATAAACTGTCTGTATTTGGGGAGTTTGTGGCTGAGGTTTCCTTTGTTAAAGTCACCAAGTACAATAACTAAAGAGTCCGGGTTTGTCCGCTCCACACTCAGTATCTGGTTGGCGAGCATGCGTTGTGCCTCTTGCATGCTTTGCCTGCAGTGAGATCTAAACACCGACCAGAATGAATGAAGCAAACTCACGGGGGGAGTAAAAAGGTTTACAGTTTATGAAAAAATATTCCAGATCAGGAGAACAGTGTTGTTGAATCACTGTCACATCCTTACACCAGCCATTGTCAGTGTAAAAACAGATACGTCTGTTGTTTATGAAGCAGCGATGATGTGAAGATGTGTTGAAGAGATTTCCGCTGACACCGACTTACTTGTATAAAAAGGTTTATTACAAAAAGCACAGCATCAAAACAAGCACCATGGATTGCCTGTGAGAGGATCCTAAGCCAAAAAGATCACTCTGAAGAAACGACTTGGTCTGCCCAGTTATATAGGGTAGTTGTTATTGNNAGCCCATCTTCCTTAATCTTGCATAGTTTTTTAGCTCACCTTATCGTTACTAATTAGGCTATTCTACACTTTTTACTTCAACCTTTATTCTTTTTCCTTTCCTTTTACTTTAACTTCCTATTTTCTTCTTCTTTTCCTTTTACTTTAACTTCTTATTTCCTTTTTCTTTTCCTTTTACTTTAACTTCTTATTTCTTATTTCTTTTCCTTTTACTTTAACTTCTTATTTTCTTTTTCTTCTCTAGTACTTTAACTTCTTATTCTTTTTCTTCTCTATTCTCCCCCCTGTTGCATTGCACACAATGCAATAAAACAAAATTGAGAACGGAAAACCACCCCAAACATCAACACAGCAGGGCACACACACACACACAGGATCCTTTACAGTGCGACCAGACAGCACACACACAACAGCCTCAACGAACGAACCAGCGCCCAAGCATGTGAGAAACGCTCACCGTATATGCCGGCTTGGTGCAGGAGTAGGTGTGCTGAAGACGTCGACAATGCAGCAGGCCACAGCACGTCCAAAGTCCGTGACGCCAAATTCTTGT
>NTHP01000266.1:0-33869 GCA_003416845.1 Oplegnathus fasciatus | reverse complement strand
GACACCGACTTACTTGTATAAAAAGGTTTATTACAAAAAGCACAGCATCAAAACAAGCACCATGGATTGCCTGGAAGAGGATCCGAAGCCAATATGGAACGCTCTGACAAAACAGCTTTGTCTGCCCAGTTATATAGGGTAGTTGTTATTGCAAAGATGAGGTAAGCTATAGACCAAGACAGTCCCATTTATCAAAATCTGAGGGAGAGAATGACAGGAAGAACGAGAGGGACCGAGAGGCCCACTTCCTTATTAAATGTGACCTTTCGACCTATACCCTTAACGTAAACCATATGGACCACCAGATACCACACGTCCACTTTTCGTTTTGCCGAAAAGTTGTGTGTCACAGTCCACTCTGAAGAGTTGGAAGCCAGTCAGCTGCAGCGCAGAGTCCGGTATTAATCCACACAGCCACGTCTCCGTGAAACATAAAACGGAAGATGAAGAAAAGTCTCTGGTTTTCCCCACCAGTAGCTGAAATTTGTCCAGTTTGTTGCACAGTGAACGCACGTTGGAAAGAAATATTCCCGGTAAGGATGTTCGAAGTCCGCGCTGTGGAGACGCACAAGCGCACTGGCACATTTTCCTCTCCTCCAGCATTTCACTGCATGGACAAAGGTGAGAGCATCTTTGACCAGAATGTCCAATAATTCCACTGTTGGCAAGAGAAAAGTGGGAAATAAATCCACTGGTGTTGTTCCCCTAATGTCAAGACAAAACAACGCACACCAACACCAGGCAGAGGCAGCCATCCGTAGCACCATCTTGGATCTCTGTACACTCATGTGGATTATATTATTGGTAAGACTTTTCCTCAATCACATTAAAAAGTTGTATTTCGATGCACACTTCAGTAGATGGAAAAATGTGAAGCAAACTGAAAGAGGTCAACCTCAACACGCTTGTTTGGTGCCAGATTACCAAACAGATTACCAAACAGGTACAGGCCCAAGAAAAATTGCATTAAAACTGCTTTGCCCTGGTTTTACACCTGCAGGAAAATAGAAATCCTGTATGTTAAATCCTTCCCAAGTTCTTAGTAACTACTGTTGAGTTTCAAACCAGTGATTTACTTTACCAGGTTGCCCCTTTAAAACTTAAGGAATATCTTAACGAGTAAAGGTTGTAGTGATGTGTAAATCATTTGCTTTTGACCGCATGAGACCCATAATTTAAAATCATTCCAGTTTATACCATATAAACTCTTAAACTCTTCGATCTAAATGAGTCAGATATTAGCAAGTTGGTTTGGTCAGTTGCTTCAGTCAACAGCTCCACCCGGCAGTTAGTTAATATAAATATTTAGTGAGCCTTAAATCTCCACTTAGTAAACAATTGCAGGAGCCGGTGCAGTAATAATTTATTGATATTTTGCAGGTACATTCAGTATAAATGTTTTCTCATTATGTTGGTAAAAGATGTTATCCTGGAGGAATTGCATTTCTTTAAAATTTAAATTAGTTGTATGTGAACATAAGGTAGGAGACAGGGTTTTCTAAATGATGGTAATAAGAAAGGAGCAGGTGGAGCTCATTTATGTCCCTGCCCTGACATAACCAGCTGGCCTTGGGATTGAAAAATCAAACTTATGATTAAAACAGTCAACCTGCAGTATTGTTCACATTTGTAAAATGTAACTAAATGGTGCTTGCCTCCAGTGTACTTCATTCTTGCAAATTGCAAGATGCATCATTATTGTTATTATTATTATTATTATTGTTATTATTGTTCATAATAACTGCTTCAGCAGCTTCCAGGACAAACTGAGTAACTATGTGAGTATCAGTATCTGAGTAACAGATTCCCAAATGTGAGTGGTGTATAAGACAACAGGGTGTCCAAATAGTTTTACAGCTCCACTTTGTGAAGACAAAAAAAGATTGAAGTGTGTTACAGTACATTGGCTTCCACTGTTCTCTGTAAACTAGTTTCTTTCCAAGAATAAAGGTGCCATAAAGATGGATGCAGAGTTTGTCAGAAAAAGCGTCAGCCTCCAGCACCCAGCCACTGAGAGGAAAGTCCATCTGAAATCTATGTGAACACAACTAATCACAGTATGCACTGCATTCCTGGCCCTAGTTGTTTTGGGTTTTTTTGGTAATGTTTATTTTCTTTTCCTATGAATAGTTTGTTAGACAAAGGGGCCTCATACAAGAACCATTTGTATGAACAGATTTGTTCTTAAGTGGCACGGACAAATAATTTAATAGAATTGGTGGCATTCACCAATTCTTGTATTTAGAATTTTGTCTTTGGTACAAATAAAATTCATGAGTGGTCCAGACGTGCCGTACAAGTCAGGAACAGGACAGGAACTGACTTTCTCCACAACACTTGTAAGACTTAAAATCATAATGTCTTAATCTGAATGGAATTTTAATATGAAACCGAAATGAAATAAAATGCAAAATTAATATTCTCTTTACCATTATCATGGCTGACAGTTTACTGAGAGGTTTTTTTTTTACATTCTATGATTTTCATTGGCATATTTCAGAATAGCAACTTCTGGTTTCTACAGAAAATTCTCTTTATGCCGGTCTCTGTCCAGAATCATCCTCTGTTACACCGTTCAGTAATATTCTCTCGTGTAATATCTCCGATACTGTCACGTCTCCTTGACCGCCTCTCACATTAGTCATGGATTGTTTTAAAGTGTTTTTAAAGCATAGTTTTAACTGCATGTCAAACCATTCCTTCTTTATTTCTGTCGCAGTACGGCTCTGCTCTGATGACACGTCGTTGACAGCTGTATTGTTGTTAATATAGTATTAATTAATATGTTATTAATAATTGTTTTGGGTCCTCTAATATGACTATTGACACTTCTAAACGTGTTATCTCTGTCTGCTGATTGCTGACAGCAGGGCCTGAAGCTCTGCAGTGTGAAATTCTTCTTTTTACTCTTTAAGAACATTTTGGAACACTTGCATGAGCAAACCTCACAGAAGAGGAGATTACGGAAATGTTCTTGCATGAGGCCCAATAACTTTGTTCATGTTTAATGAGTTCTTCTGAGTACTGAGTACTGATCTGATACCAGTGATCCTTTTCCCCTTATTTTAAAATCTGTATAAGCTACCTCACTGCACTGAATCTATTGGGGTTATTCTTATATAAGGTAACATGAGGCTGCAACATCACTTCTTAACTAACAGACCCCGTCTTTTTTCTTCTTTTTCCTCACAAAATAAAATTGACCTGCTAAATATCATAGCAAGTAAGTACAGTTGGTGTGTGCATGGGCAGCAGACCAACACTGAAACTTAACTCCCAAAGATTAAATAAGAATAAGTAGTTCTAACCTCACTGTTTACTGGAAAAATCTGCCTCAAAGGATAACTGGGTAATTACTCAGCAAGTTAATAGCTGAGATCTAGGAACATGACAAAAGAGACAGAAATAGTCAAGTAAAAGACAAGTAGTCAGTATAACCATGTCCAATGTTTATAGAGAAAATGTTTCAGCAATCTAAACCAGAAGTAATAAACCTCAGCTGTTGCTGTCAATTCTTCAGAATAAATGAGCCCGACATGACACAACCGGACAAGAGGAATCCTTAGTAGAAGAGGCAGATACTAACTTCTCCACCCACAGATACTGCAATAGACAAGAACTGAATACAGCTGTGAAACAGGTTATGATGTGACTAAGTGAAGTCACCAGCTGCAGTACAAATAGACAAACAGGATGAGAGAAACTATAAAGCACAGTAAATACAAGACTGACTCACACTGCATTGGACTGCACTGGAAATCTAATAAAATCTAACAAATCTCCAAGTGGATTTGTTCTTGACAAATAATAGCTGTCACATAATAGATTGACTGTATGCTCTATGGTGCTATTAAAGAAACAGACTTAATTGAATTGGGACTGCGTAACTGATTGCAAAGTGTTTACAAAAGAGTATTTCCTTAATAAATAGGCAATTCTCAAAGCAGATAATATGCCCTGTCCTGAAAAAACACTGTGAGGCCTGCTTATAATACCAACTTGATTACAAAGAAGGTGGTCTGAAATATCTTGTTGTTTCATCTGCTGCCTGTGGATTTGGGAACACAGAGTTGGCTTTGTGAAGGATGAAAAAGAAAGTAAAAGAAAGGAGATCATATCCTCAGAACAGCTCACCCCTGCTATACAGGCCTAGGCCTAGCAGTTTTCACAATTGTGTCAAATGTCAATGCATTTTGTTATTTTACTGATTATGTGAGTTGCATAAATGTCTCTGTACTGTAGTGACTAAAATTTGTTGATACTGAGAAGTAAAAAGCATTAAACCTGGGATTATCCAAATTAATTGACACAATTTGCCATTTGTAACTGCTCTGATCTGACGCTTCTATTGACAGGACAACATAATTTGTCTGTTTCTTGGTTTGGTTAGGTTCAGGCACCCATGGTTTGGGTAAAAAAAAAAGTAGATAAGGTTAGGGGAGCTTAAAATACCTGTTTAAGGTTATGGAACGATCATAGTCATAGTTAAAAGAATCCAACGCTGACTGGTAGGAAACTGGAAAATAATGGTCTGCTGTGTTAAAGCACAATGTTTTGTTCTGGGGGTCTGGGGACAGTGAAGCCCACACATATACAGAGAGAACATGTAAGAAAGAACTCAGCCAACTGGTGAAATCAAATCCAGTATGTTCTTGCTGTGAGACTGATTTCCCCTGTAAGTATCATTTGTCAAGTGTGATTGTGGTCAATCAAAGTATTACGGTGTTGTTGATTCTTGAGTGAGTATACAGAATACAGATTGAAATATTTTAAAACTAGTGCCAATGTAATGCCCGATTTTCTGTACTGATACCCAAATGTTGTGTACAGGCCCAGCAACTTCCACATCAGAGTGGTGGATCAGCTCTTGGTTTTCGATGCCCAATGGTATGGACACAATTTGCCCTACCCAGCCATACATATTGCAACAAGAAAATATAGAAAATATCATTAGAAAATTCATAACAGTGTTATAAAGGGAATCAGTTCTTTGAGAAGCCTACTGTATGTCTCACTGATTTTATTTTTTATACACAGGCCACTGAATGACAATTTGAAACATGGCTTAGACTACCAGACCGCTATACTAAACTCAGGCTGACACAGCACATTTGAAAAATGATCATGATGACAACAGTTACTATATTAGGCATTCCAGTTATGATCTCCCGTCAGCCCAGAGGTGTAGGTTGTGGTCAAGTTCAATTTCAACCAGCTTTATTAATGTATGACCTCACATTTGCAAATGCCCTCATCTCTGATCACCAATGCAATTAGCATTCCAGTCTACACATTGGCTATAGGAGTGTCTAAAATATTGCTGCATTGTGCTGTGCTTAAAAAGTGATGAGAGGAGCAGGAGGGAGGGGGAGAGTTAGAGTCTTAGCTGAGAGCCAAGAGAGACACATGCCACTCTAACCTCTGCATTATAATCATGCAGTAAAGGATTATCATCCTCATTTGTAACAGCCCAGTGAACCTCTCTAAAGAATCCAACCATGGATCTCAATATGGCAGAGAAAATGGTGGAAAATACTAATTCACTTTGCTTCACATGATAGATTGAGTTGCTTCTGTTCAGGGTAAGTTTTTGAGGCAGCTGCAGTGGGCTAGAGAGCAGTTACTAGGCATACAACCAAGTTAGACACATTTTTGAAGATGTCCCTTGCAATTTGGTGGGCTTGAGCCATCGACTGTAAAAAAAAACATGGATGTGACATCTGAGACTACTCACTGCCAGCTTGGTTTCAGAAGTCATCAAATCAGAGGTTCTTTAACAACAACAACAACAACAAAAAAACTAGCAGAAAAAAACTGTACACATGTGAATGCTATTTCCTGTGTTTATATATTTATATCAATCTAGCAAATATCATATTATGGAATTAGTTATAAGGCTTTCCAAAATAATATTAGTTTACTAAAGAGATGCATGTAAATTGTGGTATTATTAATGCTCCACTTATTAAATTATCATTAAACACCACTTTTCCTCAATTGATACTTTATAATAGATCAGAATCGGAATCAGTTCCAAGAACAATTTACAGGACGATAGAAATCGACATATAGCTGAAAACAAGGACAACGAAGCAGGACTAAGATAGGTAAAAATACACATAGAACTATTTTGTGTGTACATGTAGGTGAAAAATATGAATACATATAAAAAGCAACAATGGCAAACAACATGCAATGTCTATATACTGTACAATCCAACTGCTTCTGTAAATTGTAAACAATACAAATAGTGCAAATAAATAAATACTGAATGACTATACATGAAATGGGTAATTATGTACAGTGTATGCATGTATACATGTCTATATACAGTAGAAACAGCGTGCAGGATTTATATTTGACACTGATGGATGATATTTAGATGTTCAAGTGCAGTGTGTATTTCAGACTTCATAATTTGTAGCTAAGTTGATGTTTTAATGTTACAGGGTTATTGACACTGTAGAAGTTTACTTTATTCAGGTCCCAGATTGAAGAAAAGAATCTTTACTTAAGCTTCAGAAGAATAAAGATGGTTATGATGAGCAATCATGCAGCATGGAGAAAAATACAAACATGTGGTATCTGCAGTTCTCTGATCTGCATCCTCAGACCGGAGAATTTATACCCTAACACAGATGTTGTCTGAGATGACCAAAAGGATTTATTAACATGGGCTAATACACGTCTCTTTCACAAGGCCAAAAGGCGAATTGAATTTTGGACCTTCCTGAACAAGACAATTAACACTTTGATGTTACTTAGGTTAGTATTGTAATAACAAAAGACCAAAAGGGAGAGGAACAAGTTGAGCTCTCGTGACAGTCAAGGTATGATTCCCTGCTGGGCTGGGCTTCTCCTTACTGTACAACACCCCGCCAGACCAAGTTCCTTTCCCAGTGAGTAGTTCAAAGGATTTCACCCACAGGGGTCCACCAGTCAGTGTGAATAGTTTGTCTCAACACAGAGCTCACTGTCACACTGAAAGGCAGGCATTCAAACAAGGACAGTATCAAGATACCAAATTAGACTAAAACTATTTTCTTCCACAACACTATATGACTGATTTAACTGTTCATTAGAGTGATGGCCTGTGGAAAGAATGGCATACTGTGTCTGCACCTACCAGAGGGGGGGAGTTGGGCTGGGCCTTTTTGATGATGGAGTTGATGTTGGACACCCACTTTAGGTCCTGGGAGATTGTAGACCCCATAAACCTTATGGTTTGCACAGCAGACACAGTGCTGTGGAGTATAATGATGGGAGGCAGTACTGGGGGGCTCCACCTGAAGTCCACTGTCATCTGCACAGTCTGTAGTGGCAGGGGTGCAGTTGGTTGTGTGATGTCTCAGCGGGTAAGGGGTGTGAATGTAGATTATTGGACCTACAGTAAAACACGTTGAGGTTGTTGGCCAGTTGATGGTTCTCCACAGTATGGGAGGATGATTTCCTGTAGCGTGTGGTGTCCTGCAGGCCTCTCTGTACTGATGCAACCTGTTTTTCAGCTTTTCAGTGTAGCTTCTCGTTGCTACTCTGATCTCTTTTGTCAGCATGTTTCTTTGTCCCCACTTCTGCAGGCCTCCTACTTAGCCTGACGAAGCTGCCTGAGTCTGGGGTTTGTTGTTGTTGTATGTGCAAGGTTTAGTCGGCAAACACGTCCTCACAGCTGATATAAGATGTCACAGTGTCGATGAGTTCATTGAGGTCTGTAGCTGCAGCCTCAAAACTATTCCAATCAGTGCAGTCAAAGCAGGCCTGTAATTCCAGCTTTGCCTCGTTGGTCCATCTGCTCACAGTCATGACGACAGGCTTAGTAGATTTTAGTCTCTGCCTTTAAGTCAGGGGAAGGTGAACCAGACAGTAATCAGAGAGTCCCAAAGCTACACGGGGGACAGAGTGATAATCATCCTAAAATATAGTTTAGCAATCATGTAGCTATGGTCCAGCGTGTTTTTATCCCTGGTGGGACACTTAATGTGCTGTCTGTATTTTGACAGTTCATGGTCCCCAAGAACAATGAGCAGGGGGTCTTGATGTTTGTACTCCATGGAAGTTATCTGGTCAGCCAGGTGTTGTAACGCCTCACTAAGGAAAGGAGAAAAACTCCTGCCGTGAATAAAATGGTTTACAGTTAATGAAAATGGACTCTTAAGTGAGGAGTGCATGTTTTTCTGTTGTGACTGTGACCCTCTGCACACCAACCCTCATTTATGTAGAAAAATAGGAGATAAATATTGTTTTTGCTTCTGACCTTTATTGCCTTGTCTTAGACTGATGTTCAATAACAAATACTGACTATAGATAATAATAGATATTACATCATTTTTACCGGGAAAAGTGCAGAAATAGGATTTTGAAAAGTGAGGGGGCATGATGTCCATCATAATGTCTTCCTTCTGCCGACACTGCATTAATGCCAAATATGTCTTATGACACCTTATGTCTTAGCTAGGCTTGCCATATACTGTTATTTTCAGGTTATGTCATGCTACTCTGAAATGCCTTCAGATGGTCAGTGAATTATACTACTAATACTAATACTAATTGACATTTCATTTCACTCCATTCATTCAGTCTAAAATCATGTTGAAATTAGCTGATTTTGTTTTTCAGTAGCAAAGAGACACATCCATCCTGTGTACATAATTTTCTGTCAGATGCAAGGAGCAGTAAAGGTTTGTTTTTCATGAATATTGGGATGATTATTACTTCTGTAAGTCCATGCTTATTGCCATTTTTCTGTCGCTTGTTTCTGGCTTTGGCCCAGGATGACGATTTTTCTATTCTTAATCCTGCCTGCAAAAGCTCTGATTGGCTGATTGTTTCTCGAACTTGAGAAATAATCTTTAATGAGGACAGCACCAGACCTTTGAATCACTTAGAAAATCAGAGACGTGGGCGGTAATTCGGAATGCTGTCACATGTCGAACCGAACTAAACTCCCGTTAGGCAAACTTTCACACTTCACTTCACACATCTTCACACAATCTGTATAAGAGATTTATAAGACTTTGAAAATCTTCGACTTGCTGTGCTGCTCACACCACTGTCCCAGACTGTTGTCATGTTGATGTGAGGATGCACAAACTACACAACTGATCTCAGACCAGACGTACTGATGACAAGATTACTTCACATGGAGAAATCCAAGACTGGATTAAATTATTGTAATATAAGAAAATTACATGAGAGGTCGCTGTGAGTTTTTAAGTTGTAAATGTGATACATTCTTCCCCAGACATGTGGTGTCTATCACCTGTTTTATTGTTTATATTCTATTCTGATTTAAATATCTAGAAATCTGCAATAACATCAGACATACAGTGAGAGCACCACATAATTATTTATACTGTAGAGCAACATAGTTAACTAAAATAACTAAACAGACAGAAAAAAAATAAAAGTCGATTCTTAGAAAGAATTAGACAAAAATCGTATCAAATGTTTTCAGTCTGATACTAAAAGCAAACAGCATTGTGATAAACTTGAATCTGAACTTGACATTTATTTTTATATTGTAATATCACTACACACTGCAATTGAACACTTCAGTCAAACAGTGAGGGGATGCCACATGAGTGCATCAACGCAGCCAGAAGCTACAAGGTTAAAACAAACCAACTCTAACAAAGGCATTTGAGAAAAGCACTCCGTATGACAGGACAAGTAAGTGCTGGAAAGAGGTAACTAATGCCGTGACATTTTACCTGGCCAAGGATATGATTCCCATAAAAACCATGGAAAATGAGGGTTTCAAAAAATACTGTTCAAAATAGTTGATCTGCGATACGATATACCCAGCCACAAATACTTTTTCAACACAGCCATTCCATGGCTGTACTCTGAATGCCGCCACAAGATTCAAAACTCCAAACGTTTTTTTTGCTGCAACAAGTGATTTATATGATAAATGATGATGATAAATGGTCTGTTATTCATTTTTCTTTTAGGTTTTGTTACCTTGTAGGGCTACGTTTTGTTAAATGGATTCAAGATTCAAGATCTTTATTGTCATATGCAGTCGCTAGCAATGAAATTCTTAAATCTCAGGCTCTCCCCACAATGCTAAAAAGATATAGGATATATACAAATATAGGAATAGAATATAGTATATTAAATAAAATATTAAAATATACAAAAATACAAAATATAATACAAATGGAAATATAATACTGTGGAGACAGGTGTGCAGAAGTGATAAAATGGATAAACTAAATAAACTGTAGACAAGATATGGACAGGATATGGACAGTCTGGGAGAGACAGGACAGACAGTCAGGACGAGAAAGACAGGGAAATTAGTTTGGTTGTACTGTTCAGTAACTTACAAAATAGTCTTAAAAACCAACGAATGAAAAAGAGTTATGACAAGATCGTGGATCGTGATCCTGCCTGAAAAAAATCGTGATATGATATTTTTGCCATATCGCTCACCCCTATGATCCAGCATGACATCTGTGTGTTCTGATTTGATTTTATGACTTTTATGACTCTGAGAAGACGCAAATTGTCAGGAGTTCACTATTGAGACCCTAAATTGTGCAAAAAAAAACAAAAAAACGACTTTGTATTTCAATGGAGATGTTATAAGTTTTCCCCTTGACTTCAGTTTGGTCTGAGGTGGGGGTTTCTTGGAGTCTGCATCTAGTGGCTATTCAAGGAACTGCATCTTAAAGCACTTCAACACTGGCTTCATCCCTCAGCTGTGGTGGTTGCTGCTTGGTTTGGGGTGTTGTTATAGCTTTTTCCAAAATGGCTGCCATGTATCACTGGACTACAGAGGCCGGAGGCTTCATTCATGCCTCAGTGGCTGAAAATGAAATACTCTGCTCCCCCTCTGTCCCCGGAGTCTCGTTGTATCAGCGTGCTTGAAGGCCTCTTCTATTGTTCTAATGTCAGGCATTGTCTCACTTCCCTGTTAAAACTTGTTGTCTCTGCAAGCTCAATTAACTTGCAAATGGAGACATATTGAGACACTGAGCTTTATTGTGAAAACCGTATCTAGAGGCAACCACACTGACCAGCAAAGCCTTGCCCCAATATTGGTTCAATGTCAGTGTCTCTTCCTGTTGACTACACTCTGCCTTGCAATGCTGATGAAGATAGATTAGTGTTCTGACAGACTGGTGGGAAATTAAATAAGTGAGAGTCTATGGAAGAGGAATGGAGGAAGAGAATGAGAGGATTGAACAAGTTCAGCCCTGACCAGAGGAACAGTTGAGTAATAAGCACGGGTCACCCTGGCCTTGTCATCATGACTCAGCCAGCGGGGAGAGAGAGAGAGAGAGAGAGAGAGTGTAGGGAGGTAGTTAAGGGACTAAACAAGCAGCACATTGTCACTGTGGCCCTGTCAGCTTGTGTTATAGCCGATAAGAAAGTGGGACAAATGGCCTGTGGCTGTCACAGTGCTGCTCAGGCTTTTTGGAAATCAGGCTGCCCTTCAGCCACATCTTGCCATTCTCAGTGAAATCACAGGCAGTTATTTGTGGCTCTCTAAAGTGCATGACCAACACCAGTATGCAAACCCAATATATCACATAATGATGCAATTACATGTATCAAAGTGAGACTATTGCTGAACAGCATTGAAAGGATAAAGGCACATTGGATTTTCCTTCATTTCCCAACATTCCCCTGAGTGACTTGCTTTAGACTTGATTATTGGGCAGCCTGGTGGAGACAGCTTGAAAAGGGTTAGGGTCTCAGTGTGCTTCCAAGCGGAGTAGTTTGTTTGTGGTGTAAAAGAAAAAAACCCATAAAACAGTGTGATCATATGCTGTTAACAAAGCAACTGCAGTGCTCTGTATAAATGATGTATATATTCATGCAACGTCATTTGGTAGCGATGACAACGCATATGCACATCACTACAGGAGAGTAGGGATTTTCCCTGATACATTTGGAAGTGAAAAGCAGTAAAAACAGATGCGTTAAGTTTGTGTCTTCTCCATGTGTTTTACCAGTTCCTCATGAGTGAAACCATAGCTACCACATAATATAACAGTAGACAGTGCCTCTTTTGTTCCTTTTTCTACCTGTTTGTCATTTTATTATATTGCATACAATGTCCAATGGCAGTCTCAAGTAATACTGATTATAATCAGTTATGTCTTCCTAAGCTCTCATTCAGATCACATTCAGTAAAATGCAGCACAACCAGTCTTGGAATTGGGCTTTCTTCCGCACATCCATGTAGTGCTGATGATGTCCAGTGAAAGATTTACCTGTCATGTCAACACCTCTTGGTTTGTTTGTAATAAGACTGTGTCAATACAACATGAAATGGATCAGAAGTAAAAGTTTTTTTCCCAGACCAAATGAACTGAACTACAGGTATGAAAGCACTCATGAAGTCAGCAAATGGATTCACGGTCATTAATTAAGCCACAGAGATAAACAGTTATTTGTCTGATTTGTTTTTAAATCTATCAGCAATATAGCTTGTGAAAGAACAGAGGACACTCTTGAGCCTTCATATCATTACTTTCCAACTCAATGCTGTTCTCCAGCAGTAGTGTTCCCTCTTGTGCACTAGGTGACTGTTTCACAAAGATATTTTTGTAGTGTTCATTTTGCTCTTAGATTAGTCCAATGCAACTTAGATAGTTTCACAAACATAGATGTTATAAAATAAGGATTTATTTGAAAGGTCACAAATTATGCAAAATGCACTTTGCTGCAAGCTACTGCCCGTCACCGTCTACCATTGTTATTGCCTCACTAACACCAGCTCTGGTTACAGAGATGACAAAGGTACGAGCAAGGCACGCACATTGTTCTGTTATTGTGCAAGAACCAACAGAAAAGTCTTCTTGTACTCCCACCATTTGAGGATGTGAAGACCCAGTGGATTACTTTTTTTTTTCTGAGGGAAATGTGCCCACAGTAATTGGAAAACTCAGCAAGGCCACTACAAAACTGAAGCTGCACGGATGGATCGATACTGACTGGCCGTGACCAAGTTCAAACCAGGAAGCTGTAAGTTTTGCCATTTTTTATGATGTTTTACTGTTTATTTTGCAGGTTAGCCTGTTGAACTTAACGTTAGCATGTGCACGGCTAATGTGGCTAACCTCGATTGTGGCCTAAATGTGTATATAGCAGTGTTAGAGTTTATAATATTGAGGGAAAGTCAGAATATCCAAGATAAACTGTGTGAACGTTAAACCTCATATGAAGCCAATTAAATAACCAGAGTAGTAGGTTGGATTTTGGTAGCTGTTTTTCATGTTGCATTATTTATATTGTTGTGTAACATAAGCTCAGCTGGCTTTGTTGTTACACAAAAGCCCCTTACGCTCCGTGATGCTCACCAGTATGTGTGTGCATTGCTGCTGTATGTGAATTTCTGTGATTGACAGAAATTGTCAAATTGCCAGAAAGTATTTCATTTGCTTAGCAACGTTCAGTAACTTTGATTAGCAGCCGAAAACTGAAGTGGCCTGCTGGACAGTGTATGTAAAGTCATGCCGAGGCCAATACAACCATCTTGATTCCCAGGTACGTTTAGCGTTACTGCAGTACTAGTAGCTATTAGTGACATGCTGTTGCAGCTCCTTTGCAGTTCCAATGTAACATACGTATAGGAATACTGTCAACAGCCCTAGGTCTCTCATACTGCGGTCATGTAGTCTCGTATTGCATTACAAACAACACAGAGTCTCACTTAGAAAACATTGCTTTTTGCACCAGGAACTAATACTGAATTTACGAGCTTTTGGTACCGTATGTCACAACACAAGATACATTCAATGTAAATTGTCAGATGTCCTGTGTACTTGTTATCATTTTTTCCACTGTTTGTGGCTGTTGCCATAACAATACATCTGAGATGATGCTGGAGTAAAGTATAACTGCTTTCTGCATACAGCCATCACATCACCACAGTTATCCGCAACAAGGGTTGACTGCCAGACCAGCCCACCACAAAGACTAATTTTGATATTAACAATGAGTTGGTGCAGCCTTTAGTAGCCGTACTTATAATGTAATATGGCTATGTATTTGTCTTACGTCATACTGCTTGGGTTTCATAAAAAAATGAAATTCTGTTACAGCTGTCCAAGCTACTGTGTCCTGCAAAGACTTTGGTGTTGGCACATCCACCATTCCCTGTGCAGCTCCTCAGCCTTTCTAACATCCACATCAGTAAAGAGACTGTCAAAGAGACCTCATCTGGACCTTGAGGAAGAAGGCTGGATGCTACCTATGACCCTGCAGACTCAGTCACAGCTTTGACAGCCAACAGACATATGTTGTGACTTACTCAAATACCCCTACAAGTGTGTGTGTGTCAGTTGCCAGTTTATTCACTGAAACTAATGCAGTCTAATTCAGTGTGTGAACCCTTTGTGTAATGTTATTCCAGGCTCAGCTGCAGTCCTTGTCTCTCTGACAGTTTTCAGTGATGTGGAGAGACTGAGCCATTGCCACTGACGCCTTCCACAGTGTAATCATATGGTTGTACATAAAGAGCATGGTAGGCACAGTTACTGAGAATAGTCACAGAAAAGAAATTAAGGAAAAGTATTTTCAGTGTTGAAAATATTGCACATGAAAGTAGACCAGACCTACTAGAATTACTATAAATACTAAAATAAACACACTAAAAAACTCAACATTTTTATCACACTTATCAGGCTACATCAACACTGGCAGTGATACTTATAGAAAGCGAATTTAAGAAGAGAAATATTTGAATGTCAGTAACTTTGGTCGGATCACTCAGAAATGAAATACATAGTCTGCTATAACAAGCTGGATTCAAGAATTACACAATCACACTGGGCTGGTCACTTTATGGGATTAAAAATGTTGTTCTGTCATTTTGGTTCCTCTTGTCACACTGTAATGACCTTGGCATTTAGCACTGTGATCACCACACACCCTGTTAAATACATGCTTCTCCTTCATTCAGGACCAAATTTATCTTCAGCTGTACATAGTTGCTTCAGGCCTGAAGACAACACAGCGGTGAGCAGCATCAAGTCTCGGTGTCCACAGGAAGACGCATCAAGATGACCACTGTGACCTGAGAGCTACATTACCAGCTGACACAACTTCAGTATACAAGAAACCCTTTACCACAATGGAGGACATCATCTGGACAGTTTAAAAGTTATTGCTTTGCTACTTTGTGCATTATTTATGTACAATTGATATTTCCATTTCATTGGCTGTGAATAAAGTGTTTTATTTTTAAGGAGTGTTTTGGTCATTTTTAAATTTTGCACAGTAATAAGGGTCCTGTGGTGTTAGAGAAATATATCATGTTCTTTCACAAAGTATTATGTCATTACACTGTTTGGTGACATAAAAAACTTTTCCATGCAAGGGTCAAAAAACCTGGTCCATTCCACATCCTGCCATGAAAATGTGAAAGAGTTTTGCTGGTAATCCTTTATCACAGGTAGTAAATAATGACTGTATGCAACACGAGATATTTGATTCACAGTCAACTTCATTACGATGTTGACAGATCACAATATAAATTTTACAGTATTTCCTACAGCATTTTGAAAGGGTATCAAACAGATAATCTGCAGCTTTGATGAACATTTTAAAGCATAAATATGACAATAATTGTCTGACAAGTAAAGACCTTTCAAGTTAAAACATCTAAGTTACTGTGTTAAACATGGACACAGTACAGTCCTCACAGTAGCTGCAGATACTGAGCAGTTCTTGAAGTACAGAAGCAAGTTACTGTATAAAATCAGTAATTCCACCTTCAGTTACGTTGACATGGTACAGGATAAATTCTATTCCACGCACGTTACTGCATCATCATGGTGTCACTGGTCTGACGTCACTAATGTGTAGTCAGGATAACACATGGGGACAGTTGCTACAGTAATCGCTATACTATAAATTTGATTACTTGATATGTTTAATAGGTTTTTAATATTTCACATCTTCTATCGTTTCATGTCGTACTTTCCACTCCCACATTCAATGACTGTAAGTGTTTGCATTACATATTGTACTACATGTACATGCTAACACATTACCTCTGTATCTCTTAACAACAATGCCTCCCACTTCACTGGGCTCTGTAGATCACTTCTCACAAATGCACAAATGTAAAACAGAAGTTCAAGGAGTTCAAGTATCTCGAGGTCTTGAGTGAGGGTAAAATGGAGCGTGGGATTGACAGGCAGATTGGTGCAGTGGCAGCAGTAATGCGGGCACTGGACCGGACCGCTGTAGTGAAGAGGCAGCTGAGCCGGAAGACTTGCGATTTACCAGTCGGTCTACGTTCCAACCCTCACCTATGGTCATGAGCTGACCGAAAGAATGAGATCGCAGATGCAAGCGGTAGATATGAGTTTCCTCCGTAGGGTGGCTGGGCTCAGCCTTCGAGACAGGGTAAGGAGCTCAGACATCTGGAGGGCTCAGAGTAGAGCCACTGCTCTTTTGCATCGAAAGTAGCCAGCTGAGATGGATGGATGGTCGCATGGAGCAGGAAGGCATAAAGAGAGTGTAACGATGTCAGGGAGAGCAGGTTGATACAATATAACATCACCAATTAGACAGGAATGCAACCCCAGTGGAATTATCTTTTTATGTTCTCTACTCTCTCTACTTTCTTTCTTCCTGTAGAAAGTCTCTCTCCTGGTATGATGGGATTAGTAGCAGTCAAGAAAGCCATTTCAAAGAAAGAAGAAAGGAAAGCTTTATTTGACTTGTCACAAAATTTGGCATTTGGCATTTTCCTTTTTCATTGTACATTGTCTTCTACTGCCCACAGATATATAAAAATGGAAATACAAAATACAGGAATGGACCTTCACTTAAAACAAATAAGCTGTCTGCTCAAAAGAACTGAATATGCACAAACAAATTTGGTCATTTAATCTATTACAATTTAAGTTGCAAAGGTGAGCTGCAGTTATTGTAAAGTTGTAGTCCATTTTTGTTTTCTTTGCTTTATTCTTTCTGTCGTGTGTCAATGTGTTTGTTACATCACACTTTCCCTTTGCAATTGTGAAACAGCTGCTCATTAATTGGCTGCTGTTTCCTTAAAACACTGTAATCCTTTCATCCTGTGAAAGCTCATGTTACTGCTAATGTCACCTTTTCACATTACTCTCATTCGAGTTTTACGAGCAACGTCACACGTGGGGGTAGAAAAGAAACAATAATGACTAAGAGTCCGTGAGGAGATGAAGATGTGGAATTGTTTTGGGGCAATAAACTGCATGGATCGCTAAAGTAATGTGTTGAAACAAAGATGTCCAGAGTGTCTTTTTGTTGATCCTCTTACAGCTCATATCAATAATTCCAATTATTAATTATTGAAACCACGCCCACTTCGCCCACGTTTTTTATGCCTCTGCACCGGTGACAGCCGTGGGTTTTCAGGGTATCCGTCCGTCCGTCTGTCCCATTCTTGTGAACATGATATCTCAGGAACACCTTGAGGGAATTTCATCAAATTTGGCACAAACGTCCACTTGGACTCAAGGATGAACTGATTAGAATTTTGTGGTCAAAGGTCACTGTGACTTCACAAAACACATATTTGGCCTCAAGAATTCATACGCTAAATATTACATAATTTCACACAAATATCTAATAGAATAAAATGACGACGTGATGACATTTTTCACCTAAAAGGTCAAAGGTCAACTTCACTGTGACATCATAATGTCCTTGAAAAACACTTTTTTGGCCATTATTTTTATCATTACTTTTTTAAATTATTTATAATTAGATATACAATTATTTTATTAAAAGTCCTCACTGTATGAGTCTGGACAGACGATGTAAACTACACCTTGACTGGTGGGCGGAGACATACAATTCTAGTTTTGTTTCAGTTCTCCTCTACTCCCCTACCTCGTCCGCCCTCTTGACCAGATGACCTGTATAAATTAACGTGGCAGCGCCTGGGTGCGTGGCAGCTCTGTGCATTTCAGCTCTGGGCCTCATTGCCTACCGTGACCACACACACCGATGGGTGAAGTGCAGTTGCACGCACGCTTGGACGCACTGTGCTGTATTCACTGACAGAACTTTATGCTACGGGGTGTTCAGCCAGGTGGAAACATTCAGACTGGGCAAGGTCAGGAGGTTGTCTGTTCAAATCCCAGTGGGGGGAACCTGTAAATTAAAGATAAATCCCTCATTGAGTGTGAAATCAGCCAAGCACTGGAAGCACAACTCTAGGCTCAGAAGACACAGGAGCATGGGGCACATCCTGGAGACAAGCAGCCACAACAGTGTTTATCATGTACAATTATGGGCCTCTGGTCATGGCAGCACTGAGAACACAATGAGCTGTAGCCAGCAGTGCCAATCCAGCCCAGGTGGCTCTGTTGTTGCAGAGAGCTGTTCGGAAATGGCCTGCTGACACAACTGCACAGGGGTTTTCAACTCTCTCCATGTGCTGCAAAAATACCGCGTAGCCCTTTATTTTCAAGGCTTGGTACTGTAAATACACCATACCCGCCATTTGTTGAGTAAAAGCACTGTTTTCACTGCTCCACCAAGCTCAACACATTCTGCACACACTTTAAACACATTTCCATTGGCAGCTCAAATTTAGATTCTAGTTATGGCACCTAACATGTCTTTCTTTTTTAGACACAGCCACTTAGCACGTCATGTCTGACTGAGCAAACTGGTGTTCCTATTCTTTCACTGCTCTTATATGACTATGCCTTTGTGCAATGTATTTCAGCTTTCAAACAGGTCCTGGTTCTCCAAATTTGAGCTGAAAGTCAAACTCTAAATTCAGAAATCAATATGCATGAATGAAACAATGTATTTATCCATAGTTTTTCCTGTTACACGTCAGAGCTATGGTACATATGATGCACTTTGAATGATTCACCTACATATTTATTGTAAAAATAATCAATACTGTGTTTGTTGGCTATGAGAAGCCAGTAAGCTGAACTGATTCTAATCACTCCCCAGGTTTTACACAAGTACTCTATGTGTGATTATATTACTCTAGGATCCAACATGATCCTCAACCCCAAAAGGTATTTTACAAAGGTAATATATATATATGTGTGTGTGTGTGTGTGTGTGTGTGTGTGTGTGTGTGTGTGTGCGTGTGTTTGTTTACATTTGTGTTTTCAAATAATATTTGTTTATTTTTATTAAAGAATGTTATAATCTTAATCTCTTGAAATGTAACATAATGTTGGGTTTGCAGCTGGTCACTCCTCTTCAGATAGATACTATATTGTGCCAAAAAAAATAACACAGGACTTCAGATTTATAGTCCATTGATTTGGGAACCCCAGGGCCAAGCTTGTTCTTAGAAGGCTTTAAGCTTTTAATGCAATCATGTGATTGGGTGCCACTGTATTATATCAGTATTATATAAGAGTGTTGTTTTTTCAGAATTTAGTAATGCTGAATGTTGCTATGAAATATTATCTTTCAGATTTGTCAGTCCACAAATATTTGCATTGACCACCAAAAATATATGTATTGGTTAGGGTCACATGCTTTGCTTTCCCTGATACATATGACACTCACAACTTTAGAAGGGGTGAAGGGACAGTGTCCTTAGGAGTTAGTCATTATTGAGCTGGGTAGTCTCGTGAGGCCCTTATTGGTGCAGACTTCTATTTATGAGAATGTTTGCACAGTAATGAATCTTTAACTTCTCATCGTTTAAGGTAAAAATTGAGAACCTGCAACTGGTCTGCAAGAACACAGCACACACACTTTCTATCCATTCTGTCTTTAGCAAGAAGAATATAGATATTATTAAAAAACACACACAAGTGCATTTTAACTTGATTTAAGTAACCTATTGTGTTAGTGAGTGAATTTTCTATTTGTACAAAGTTATCCTTGTTGAGTCTTCGGTGGTCCCTTTGGAACCTCACAGAATTTTGTTGTGCTTTGCAGCCCAATTTTCTGCAACTTCTCTAAAATAATGAATTTGCTGCAACATTGTTGCCTTATATTGCAATAATATTAAATAATGTTTTCAAGGTGCAACTCTGGGAAGAAAATTGTGAAAGTGGAAATTTTAAAGTTTTAGTAGGCCTACAGAAAATTGATCTTGATGCAGTAGGTAAATGTGAGGAGATGTTAAAAATTCTTGTTATACAGTAGTACAAATGTTTAAGTTCCTGGCTAGCTTGACTTACTTTTCACCTTAACCTCTGACCTCTGTCCCCAGAGTCAAAACTAAACATGGCGAAGCAGCGTTCAGTTTTTATGCACCATATATCTGGAAATAACTCCCAGAAAACTGCAGGTCCGCTGCAACTCTCAGTTCTTTTAAATCAAGGCTGAAGACTTTTCTGTTTGCCGCTGCCTTCTATTAAATCAAATTATTCATTACTCACACTGCACTGTAACTTTTATTCTTGTATTTTATACCTTTTCTTATTCTATTTTAGCTTGTTTTTATTTTCTGTTCTAATGACTGTTTTTAATTGTATTTTAATTGTGTATTTTGTGGTGTGTCTCTTTTGCACTCAATGCTTTTGGTATCTTGCGTGAAGCACTTTGAATTGCCTCGTTGCTGAAATGTGCTATATAAATACATTTGCCTTGCCTTGCCTTTAATCAGTCCGGCTTGAATCAGACATGGCTCATGTACCATTCTCACATGGTGATAAAATGATTGGAGTTATTATGTTAGAGAAATTTTGCTGAGTTCTTAATTGCCTTCCATATAGATCAGTCCCTCAGGCATTATTTGCATGGAACTGAAAGTATTGTGCTCCAGGTTTAATTTGCCTTTTAAGAACAAAATTGTCAATTTATTTAGTTGATATTTGCTAAATGATAAAATAGATTTGATATTATTTCCACTGTGTCGTTTTTACTTCTGCAGCTGTAGCACAGCCCCCCAGTGAGGAGTGACAAAATATTTGGTGAAAGCCCTACACCCTTTCAGCACAGTGGAATCTCTGTGGTTTAGGTATTAAACTGAGTGGAAAAAAACAGTACATTTTTTCAAACTAAGAGATGTCTTATTCCCCACCAAATAGACTAGCTAAAAAAGATTTAATAAGGGATTCTAAATTATTCGGCTTTGATAAGCAAATTCAGAACTGGATTCAGATTTGATAAAATGCTGTCGAACCCCATCCCTAGGTAGAAGCTATATATTTTCCTGTTTTCAGGGATTAACAGAAATATCTCTAAACTAGACATACAGAGATAATAAAAGTGTAATGTCAGAACATTCAGAACATGAACACTCAAGACAAAGCTCACCTTGCTAAGGTTACATATCTATTCCCTCTTTCCTCCCTTCTTCCTATAAAACATGACAGAAGTTTAAGCTTGGTAGACATAAGTGCAGTTTACTGTCATCACTTTGAAAGACTTTTGGGTATAGAAGTTCAGATTTTTCACTCTTACCTCATGCTGTTTTTTGAAGCTATCAGTGTGTGGAGTTGTATTTTGTAGCTTTAAAGCTTGTTTGAGTGTGGCTGGTCACCATTGCAGATCTTTAAAGGTGTTTTTAACCTGCAGTGAAATTTGAAACCCCAGCAGACCGAGAGGAAAGATGCTTCTCAGCTATGAAAGGCCATGCCAGAAGAGATCAGCTTAAGAAAACCATGTTTATACATTAATCCATGAGCTAAACTTTGGAACAGGTGAAAATGCATGAAAATATCAAGATACTTGCAGTTTATCACAAAAGAAGATCTGGAAACAAATGTGACCTTAGTGTGACATGTATCACATAGTCTTCATGTTCAGGTATAAAAGAAAGCAGGGTTTTGCTGAGCTTCAGCTCTTGAACTTTTTTCTTCAAACTCTTCTTACTTCCACAATTTCCACACTTCATACACAGTTTCGATATCAAAACCTTGACAAGTATGTCCTCCCTCACAGAATGTCACATCTTAAGTAATAAGACCAAAGGTTATTGAACTTTGGCCTTCAAAGCAACAAGTAAGCCATTCAGTTGTCTCATTAGTAATTGCTTTCCTCATGCACATGTCAACTGACACTTCAACTGCTTGTCAACTGCTACTTATCAACCTACACTTCAAGTGAAGAAGAATGGCGCTTCCACTTTAACTGAAATTTCACATGCTTTTGTCTGTTACTCTTCAACATTTCAACTTCCTTCATCCCATTGTATTTAATGAAAGTGAATGTTTTCAGTGAATGCACCTCAACCAACACTTCAGCTGCTTTCAGCACTTTGACTTCAACTGAAACTTGAATGTCATTGCGGTGATTAACCTTCAGATGACTTAACAACTGCTTTCATCACGTACATTTCAACTGATACCTCAACTGCTTTTAGTGCTTCAACTTTAACTTACCCTCCCGTAGAGTTCTCGCAAGATTTCAGAAGTCAAAAAAAAACAACAAAAAACATGAAACACTTTTATATTTTAAGACATTGAAATACTTTGTTGTTGAAAATGTTTCAACTACAAATGTTCAGTCCTTAAAGGCATAACAAGTAGGATTTTCCTAAAAAAAAAACAATGTATAGACTCAAACAAAAATAATCCTTCTTAATCATCACTTATGACCCACTAGAAGTGTGGCACTGTCTGTATCTGCAGAGACCCTGCCCTCGGCCCGGATTTTCTTACTTTGCTGGACGTTTGTGGGCATCAACCTTGGGCAGTGATGTGCAGCCCCCAGCCAATAACAGTGCGCAGGGCGTGAGGGCGGGACTCCAGAAAAATGTAGCGACCAGGTGCCAGAACGTAAGCACGTGGGACCACCAGAAGTGCGTGCACTTTGAGCCGGGGAGGAGGGACCAACTTTGAATGTTTTGTTTACAAACCGCAACCGACAAATCCTACTCGTTATACCTTTAAGAAAACTTCAGCCTTTTGTAGTTTATCATCATTTTTCCTGTTGGGTGTTGTTTTGCCTTTGCTTTCTTTTCCTCTTATGTAACCGTGTTTTAATTTATCTTCGGCTCACCAAAGTGTTACATAAATGAATATGTTATCAAGTTCTGTTATTTTATCACTGTTGGAGCAGCAGAAGCTCAGCACACATGCAGTATGAAGTCTCCTCAGGCTGCAGTATGGTTGTTCACAGAATGAACTCAGATCATTTTCATTATTATTTGTTGAGTCAGAGCTGCTTTGCTCGTTTGCCCAGCTGCCTCTATCCCTCCCTGTCTTGGCACGATAGAGAATAAAGACAGAAAAACAAATGGGCTTTCACTCTCACTGTTCCCTGTCAGTTTATAGGTTTTCATTTAGTTAGAAATAAGGTTGTGTGCAGGCCTGCTGTTTTAGGTGCAAACAGTATTTGAAGTTCACTTGCTTTTGGTATTCCCATGAGGTTTTTTCTTTTTTCAGTATTGTGCTGCACTCTCTCAGCATCCCTCAGCAGTAATGTTTTTTCTATAAGTATGCATTATTCAGTTGGATTTAATCCATATACCAGGGCTCCCTGTGGTTGTGGGATTCCTGGATGGAGTTAGTTGTGTTCTACCTGGGGATATTTAGAAAGCATGATACTGTCTTTGGGGAAGACATTGAATATCTGGTAATTTTTTCAAATAGTTCAGGAATACAGGACAAAAATATTTGCAACTTGTTTTGTGCATTCAGTTTATTTCAATGTATTAGATGTCACTGAAACAACAACACAACAGATTTCTGAAGTGAAATCTAAACTGAGTAACAGCATCAATAAATATATCCTGGTTCCAGACCTCAGTGATGTCAGTGATTCAAATAACTTCAGTAATGTTTTCACTCCAGAGCTTTGTAGGCAGGATTAAAATCTTCCTGTTGCTTGTGCTTTCTTACTTGACATCATGTCTTACTGAAATCTGTCATCCCTTTTTTGCACTCAAAAATCATGTTAAAGTGATTTTTAAGTCTATTGTTAATATTTTTTTATTACTGATGGGAAGAACAAAAGGTATTTGGAGAGGACCAGTGGGGTTGGGATCCTTATTGTTACTATTTTAACAGTAAGATTAAACTAGATGAATAAATAGTAATACATTTAATAACAATTAAATAATAAACATAGCTGCAACCAGTTAGTTTGAAAATGCAGACCTCCCTGAATCAGAATCATGTGCAATGTGCAGAGATAATAATCCAAAAAAAGTGTGTCAATATAACCCATTGAGTCAGATGTGGAGACTTTACGTTAATGTAACTTGCAGTGTCCATGATGAGGGATAAGAGCCGTGTCAGTCGCAGGCCCTGTTGATGAGGCCGGCTGGAGTCAGGAAGAAACTGTTCTTGTGGCGGTTTTGGTCTTAATGGGTCTTAATTTACACATCCCAAATTAATAGATTGACAACAATATAATTTAGAAATTCCAAATTTTGAAAGCCCTCTGTACAGACTGCAGTACAAATGATTATGACTTCCTTTTGGCCTTGGCAGCTGACTTAAATCATATATATCCACCTGTTGTGAAAATTGTTTAATATCAAAGAACTGATTTACAAGCTAAGATATTACATTGCACACTCACCGACTGTGTTAGATATCATTGACAACTGACCATTCATTGATGTAATGATAGAAAATAGATTCATAGATGTGACTCAAACAATGGTATTGGGACCAGACATGCAGACATAAAGACAAAACAAAGCAACACAGTTGACATTGATGCAGTATAGTTACAGTGATAGACTGGGCACTAATTTAGCGTCACCACATTGTGCAAATGCAGCGTTGCACTGGTGAACAGGCATTTTCCTGAGGCGCACTGAGGTTATTTCCTCGATGGTGCAGGTTTGAAATCTTGGAATGAATGAGTGCGTCTTGCACTTGCTCAGAGCAGGTCGACAGCTCAGCGCTGTGCTCCATAATATTTTGGTCACTTTATCTGGTGAAGGCACACCCATATCAATCTCTAAAATCACACAAACCCCTTGATTCATGTTTTGCTTGTATTTCTTTTTCATCTGCTGACGTGATCACGCCAACAAGACAGAATACAATTTGTGAGTGATTCTTACCAGCTTCTATCATCTAAGACAGTTAGTCTATACTGGAGGCCTTTCCTTTACTCTGATGCCTTTACCACCATCTGCAGTCTCTAACTATAGTGATGTGCAAAAAACAAAACACCAGGTAGCCGGGGCAACAACTGTGCAAGTATTGCCAAAGTGCCGTCTGTAGCTACACATTTTTTATTACAATATATGTAGAGGTGTTGCTGTGATGAAGAACATGATGTGATAGAAGTTGTTCATGTCAGATTTTATAGTGGTTTTAATATTATTATTATTATTATTATTATTATTATTATTATTATTATTATTATTATTATTATTTTGGTGCACATATACTTGATTGTATATTGCTGATTCTGATTCTAGTTACTTTAATGAGGTGAAGATATGAGAGGGTTGCTGGCTGGTCTGGACTCCCAGCAGCAGCAGCTGTTAGCCCAGAGAGCTGGTGTACCACAGTTTGATTGATGTCAGGACTTTAGCTCTCGTAATACTGAGCAATTTTGACTTTGAAGCCGTTGGCGTTGCAGTAAATGTTCTAGTGGTGGTTTTCATTATGTCTGAGGTCGCTGGTGGCTGCAGTCTGACGGAGAACAGTCGCTGGTGTAATGTGGCTGGCAAGCTGTGGAGCTGTTGGCAGCAAAGTGCAGTAGCTGTCACATATTGACATTGCACTGATTTTAACACAGGTACATACAAATACAACCTAGATGAAGTTGAAGGGTGAAAGCTCATGTGGATACTAATCCCTCGGGACTGACGTATCATCATATCATCATATCCTTTATTTAACCAGGTAAAAGTCTCACTGAGATTAAAATCTCTTTTTCAAGAGTGACCTGGCCAAGAGAGCAGCATAAACATACGTACCCAATTGCTGATGTTGATTTTGCACAGTTATTAAAGATATTTGTAACACAGAATTGAACTTTTAGTGTGGGTTGCAACATGCTGTAGTGACCCACAACATTACAAATCCAGACTATGAGCTCAGTTTATGCAATGAGATGCAAGACTGAGAAACATCCTAAGAGAATGGATGGAGTACAACAGATATATGAGACTGTCCTCCCAAGAATATGAACAGCACCATTTGTTCAAATGCTTATATACAGCAAATGTTTATGTTTGCCTGATAAGGAACTGTAGGGCTGTGTGAATTATCACTGGTGTGAACCGACAGGAGCAAAAACAAAAGTAGTGTGACATTATTATGGTTGGGTCTTGGGTGGATTATGACCATTTTCCTCTTCAGTAAGAATGGGGTTGGGGCTGAGAGCGACAGACAGGGTAGGGAAGTCAGAAAGTATTGAGAGACTGACTAACACATTGTTGGTTTGGGTCTGCACGTGGTATTTGTTGACAGTATGACAAATTTAGAATAACACCAGATTTATCCTTTAACCATAGCGGTGGTGGATCAAGAAACAGTTATTTATTTTCCAATTGTGATTTGTAATGGGTTTAGCACTGACAAACAATGTCAGTCATACGGGTTATTTTTAAAAGCACTGAGAAATTATGTATTTTCATTTACTTCAGAGTACTTACACATGTCCTGGACCAGTTGGAGTGCCATGGGAATCTTTTAGATGTTGATGTGTGTTGCCAGGATTTTGGGGGTATTGCGGGTCAGATTTGATTTCTCCTCATTGCCTATATTTAAATTTCACAGTTATCATGCCTAAAACTTCCAGTGCTTTGGTTTGTAATGCATTTTTCTTTTTCCTGAAAAAATATTTTACAGTGATCTGTCACGTTTACAGCACAGGTGATTTGGTTGTGTGTGGAGGTTAAAGTGTTAAAGGTGGATTTGTTGGGATCTGAAATCTTCCCAATATCAAAAGTAATCCTTTCTGTACCAGTTCTATATTCATTAGAGAATGTCAAAATGTATTGAAATTTAGGGTAATAATAACAGAGATAATACATTTTATCATTGTAAAACGTAAATCAAACCCACCATTGGTAACAAGTGTGGAGCTGATCTACTACATCAGTAAATCGGGAATAGATGGAACCGTGGACCAGATCCAATTTTTTCATTTTTTCAAAATGTCACCTTACGTACATGCACATTTAGCTCTGCTCGTTCTCTCACAGTACCGTCAGCTGAACTCCTCTCTCCCATATGTTCCTGTGTATTCCACAGCTGTGTCTGTACATATGGAGCCCGCTGAGAAAACAGTCACACAAGCTCTGGACTGTGTGACAGAGTGTGAGAATATTGCACTGCTAACAAGGGCAACTTCGACTCGCAAATAAACCGTTACTCAGCTCATCTGAATTCTCTTTCCTCTCTCTCTTTCTGTGCCTTCATTTCTATCAGATCACAATAACAGAGACTGTGCTGTTCCTGGTCCAGTACACGTCCAAAGAGTTCGACCGGTCAGAGAAGACGGTGGCCACCGGGGACTGCTGTTACCTCAACCCACTAGTGCGCAGGACCTTCCGCTTCCTCGGTAAGCTTGTGTCTAGTTTTTAATTACTACAAACTCATACAGTATTTTCACTACTGTGTTTTTAGATGCACAGCTGAGTTTCACCGAAGCTCTTCAGGTTTCCTCTCCCAGTCCAAAGAGTGTGGGAGAAATTTGGCCTCTCTGTAATAGACTAGCAACATTTCCGGGGTATAACAAGGAAGTGCTCCGACTTTGTCTTTTAACTTCTCGTCTACTCCTTGTGTAGACTGACATCTGCAGCTTGTGATCACCTTGCACTCACATTTTAGCACAGTCTGACAAACATCAACCGCCTTTTACATAGCAGCACTAGTTTGATCAGTTCTCGAACACAGCTCTGGGATCAGCTGGTCATGTTACTGTTATGATATTCATGGTAGTTGGTCAGAATGTGTTGGTATTTTTAGTCTGGGAGTTTTTATTATGTGTTTATAACAATATGATATAACAGAAACACAGAGTCACAGTGGAGACTCATTTGGTTGGATGCTGGAAGATCACCAAGGATGAGGCAGCTGGCCTGTATCTTGCACAGGACACAGGACATTAGTGTGAAACCAGCACAGGTTGATTAACACAGATTATTATAAATCAAGACAAATTAAGATCAATTCTACAATTCATATTCATATTAACCTAGGCCAAAGAGGTTACATGTTCAGCCACATTTGATTATTTGTGAGATGTCTCAAAATACTGGATGAAATCTGGTAAACAATTAGGCCATGAGCCAAGGATCGAGTGACAAGTTTTCTCAGCATTGAAAGACTTTTTGAACATTTTAAGTATTCACTTGTTTATTGTACTAAGTTGGAAAAAAAACCAACCTGGCATATAACTCATGTTTGTCTGTGTGTTTATTTTGATGTAGAGCTAGATGCAAATGAAAACATTTTCTATTAATAAAATATTGATGATGATTGAGGATTGTACAGCTTTGATTGGAAGTACACACTCAGTGCTTTCTAGTTTTAAATGGGTCAATTGTTTGTTTTTTTTTCTTTTGACCATATGCATTTGGTACATCCACATGACCACACAGACATATACAGTATATATATATGTAGAGTCAATTGGTAACGTCAGCTTTACACATGAAAGATCAAGTATATGATTTAAAAGCAATGACTTCTGGGTTTAGATAACTTCTGAACAGTCAGCATCATATATATTTTATTACCATGGTCCACGAGGCTTTTATTCAGACAATTGAAAGAACTCAACAGAATAATTATTTCTGCCTTAAACATACTCGTGTCTGCTGGCCTGGAGAAGGCCATTCTCCTGTCTGAAGTTCATGTATGCTATCTGTAGCACAAAGAGATTTAGGCAGCCTGCTTCAAAGCCTGGATGCAGTGTCAAGCATGTTATGTGAGGTCTGGGGGTGAGGTTCTCCACCCGGGCCCAGAAGCTTAGACTCTCCACGGTTGCGGCAATGGGCTGGCATTTCCCACACAAATACCTATCAAACAACATGTTTATCAGGAAACTGATTGAATAGTTTGAATTTCATTTTCTGTCTCATTCATGCAGTAATGTCAAGCACAATCACACACTCAACACACAAGTAACTAATTACATTTACTAACAAAGTCATGTTTTTTTGTACTATTCTTATAATCAGTAATTTTACTTTCACTTGACTACTTTTTATCACAGGTATTGTAATTCACTACATTTCATGTCTCATCCGTGTAAAAACAAAAGTCCGAAATTGAAAAAATTAAAAAAATTAGAGGATATAAGCATAGAATATCATAATCATAACACAACCAGTTTTGCACAAACAACAAATAAAGAGTGTGGTCAGGCATGTCTTCATGATGACAATTAAAGCAGAAGTAGGTATAAAAAATAACTTATTTGCTAAAACTGTCACTATGTCCTGACAGTAGTACATGAAACATATCTGTGAAAAATCAGGCTCCTCTGGCTCCACCTTCTGCCCCTAAGGCTATTTGCAAGAATCCACCGCGCCAGAATCAAAACAACCAATCAGAGCCTGACGGAGTGTCAATCACTGCTCCTGCACACGCTGCAAGCAGCTCCTCTCCCCCACGCATGTGCTAACTCGGTCAAGCTCCGTATCTTCAGTGAGCGGATGCAATGGTGGACAAACAACCACCAAACAACCAAACAATGAGAAAACTGCCCATCTCTCCTTTGTCAACAACAGCTTACACGACAAAGACAAGTAAACAGAAGAAGACCAATGAAGAAAAGCAGCTAAAAAGAAAGAATTGCACCGAGCTGCTCTGCGGGGAGGTGCTTTGGAGGCAAGCTGGAGCGCATCAGAGAGGGAGGGGGAGGGACCTGGAAGTTGTACTTGTTCAAATTTTGTCCACTGTCCCATAATGAAGGAAACGTGGAAATCACTTTAGTTTTTGGCCAGATCAAAGTGAAATGAATTTTATTGATTTAATATTATCTGTGATAAATACCAATAGATCCATTTTCTAATTGGTGTTCTATTAGCTGCGGCACCAGCAGTGTAGAACGGAGTTGGCAGCAAATCAGGACCAAGCATAAAAACATAATCCAAAGTGGTGTGTAGTTGCTGTGACTTCATCATACTTTTGGTGTATGATACGCTGTGTAAAATTGAAAGTGTTAATAATATTACCTGAAGCAAACAAGAAAAAAATGAGAGGAGGCGTTTTTTATAGCCAATTTAAATCCGAAACTCTGACGTCCCCCATAACCTCCTCTGGGGCAGGTTAGGTGTGCAGTATAAGTAACCATGGCAGTCTAGCCAGGTTAAAAGAGAGCCACCTTTGTGACATTGAAAACTCTGGCTTTAGGCTTAACATACCTCGCTAACCCATTAATCTCGCTTCGTAGTACGCCCCTCTGATGCCAGTCCATGCAGTGCTTTCAAAACAACTGCATTTTGCTGCAGGTGCAGGTGAGAAAGGGCTGACTGACTGATTCCTAGAATTACAGTAGTCGAGGTGAAAGGAAATAAAAGCGTGAACTATAGTCTCCAAATCTTAAATGGACAGGAATGATTTTAATTTTGCAAGTGATCTAAGATGGAAGAAGCCAAGGGTATTGATTGCGGTTGTGGAGTTATCTGCAGGGCCAAAGATTAGGACCTCAGTTTTATTCTGGTTTAGCTGAAGGAAGCCTTTTGCCATCCAGGATTTTACATCCTTAAGATTACACTCCGCCCTCAACTGACACGCTGGAAAAGATACATGTTGAATGTGTATATTCACTGGCCGAGTGTCAGGGGAGGGGGAACAGCTAGCAGTTAGTGAACAGTGCAAAAAATGCACAACAATGAAACAAAATTAAGGATGACATCATTATGGGTTATGATTATGGTTAACGTTATTGTGCCTCGATATAGTTAAAAAACCTATGTCTACCTCTGCCTTAATTAATCACTGATTTAATGCACCACCCGAATCAAACACACCCACAACGTTGTGTGACCAACAGGTGGTTACTTCTGTGTTCACGGGAACTTTTCCCTTCAGTGAGGTGTGTGAGGCCTTCCTGCTGCTTTTGACAACAATCGATGTCACGTTGTGACTGCACAATGTCTTTCAACTCAAAACTTGTGAAAACTTTGAGGAATACATGGGGACGGAGAGGTTGAGTGAACTGGCTATATTATGCACTGAGAATGAACAAGCAGAGATGTTGCCTAGCAACGCAGCATCGTATATGTGTTTGCTACACAGTGTGTGAAAACTGTGCAGTCCCTCCTTTGCTTTGATATGTGTGATTGTGGCTGCAGCCAGAATTTATATTGTTAATACATCTCTGTGTTGTCTGTTCTGGTGATGCTTTATTCAACTGTTGATTCTATAAGTGTCAGGGTATTTAATTTATGTGGCTTAATAATGTGTGTTGCACCGGCTGCAGTGTCCATAGAATAATTTATATAGTGTTGGTCATTTGAATTTAATAGTCTGAGTTTTCTCCTCTTTTCTGGTTAATTCTAGAAAGGCTATAGGCCTGCCGGGGAAGTCGTTTGTATTAGGGATGTCCCGATTCGATCTGAAAGGCAATAGGCAGTGGCCATTGAAAAAGAGCAGGGGCTGAGCTCCGCCCGCGGTGAAAATAAACACTCAACAGAATCCAGTTCATTCAGGTAACTCAGGCAAAGGCTGCACCGAAGCAACAAACACTGGAGGAGACTTTTAAAAGGAGAGAAATTCCCTCAAGACAGCGACAAAGCCAAAAAGATTACAGAGAGGGTTTGTTATTTTATAACATGTTATTTTGTAAAAAATACAAATAAAAAACATTAAAGAACAACTTGGATGCAGGCAGTTTTTTCTTAACACATTGCAGAGCTGTTCAATTGCCAAGCACATACATTGGATTGATTTTAATAACTTTAATGTACACTGTGTGCACAGTGCAGCTGTATTATCTCGGAAAATACAAGTATCAGATCGGGACTCCGTATCGGCAGGTACTCAAAATTAAATGACTTGGGGGCAAAAAAACTTGACCGGGACATCCCTGATTTAAAGTTATAATCTCAAAGATTTTCATTTTGTCCTCTTTCACGGCACCTATAGTGATAAGCGATAATTGCAGGTGTGTTTTTGGACCTCACTTCACTTCAGTTCCTCGCCTGTAGTCATCAATCTTTTCTGTTTGTTCGGCCATAATAACCGTTTACTCACAACTCTAGCAGAGACCAGAAAAAACAGCACGCTGCTTCACACACAGGTGAGTTGGAGAGTGAGTCTGTTGCGTTAAAAGCCTTGTTAAAAGCCCTCTTGTGATTTTTCCGGGAAAGTCGCAAGGGTTTATAGGCTATCACCATTGTGCTGCATCATTCGGCGATAGATAGTGACTTAACAGACATTTATTTAAATGAAAATCTTCCAGATTATATCTTTAACTTACATCTCTTATAGAGATTGTATAAAAGCAGATGCCAGCCCATTTAAAATACATATAAAACTAGTTATCAAAAATACTTAATACGTATGTATATGTCACATTGTTTTTGTCCGGTTATTTGCTTGTGTAACACACATCGTCTTCAGACAGTGTAGTGCAGGTCAGCTGAACATTTATTCGCCTTCCTGATTTCTTCTATTTTTGCATGTTTGTCACACTTAATTGTTTCAGATATTCAAACAAAAGACAAAGACAACCTGTGTAAACACAAAATCCAGTTTTTAAATGATCATTTCATTTATTGAAGGAAAACACTTACCTCTGGTGCTGGATATGACTCTTTGTTTCAGATGCAAGACAACAAGACTTTCCTGTCCATGATCAACCATGTGCTTCATACAGATGGCTTCTACTTTGCAACAGACTACGACCTGACCCACAGTCTGCAGCGCCTGGCCAACACCAGCCCTGAGTTTCAAGAGATGAGCCTTCTGGAGAGGGTAAGATACCTTACTTATCACGCACAGTCCATTCTCTCTATGGATTGGTGGGCTTGCATGGCCCAGAATTACATGCCCAATTAGAAAGGTTGTTATCCATAAAATTACAGTTAAATTCACATAAACAGTTCTAAAATTATTTTGATTGTTATGTACACTACCGCTCAAAAGTTTGGGGTCACTTAGAAATTTGCTTATTTTTGAAAGAAAAGCACTGATTTTTTCAAATACAATAACATTAAATTGATCAGAAATACAATCTAGACATTGTAAATGTGGTAAATGACTATTACAGCTGGAAACGGCTCATTTTTAATGGAATATCTACATCAGCAACCATCACTCCTGTGTTCCAGTGGCACATTGTGTTAGCTAATCCGAGTTTATCGTGTTAAAAGGCTAATTAATCATTAGAAAACCCTGCAATTATGTTAGTACAGCAAAAAACTGTTGTGCTGATTAAAGAAGCAATAAAATTGGCCTTCTTCAGGCTAGTTGAGTATCTGGAGCGTCAGCATTTGTGGGTTCGATTATGAGTCTGAAAATGTCCAGAAAAAAAGAACTTTCTTCTGAAACTCGTCAGTCTATTCTTGTTCTGAGAAATGAAGACTGAAGATCTCCTACAAAGGTGTGTACTACTCCCTTCACAGAACAGCGCAAACTGGCTCTAACCAGAACAGAAAGAGAAGTGGGAGGCTCCGGTGCACAACTGTGCAAGGGGACGAGTACATCAGAGTCTGTAGTTTAAGAAACCGACACCTCACAGGTCCTCAACTGGTAGCTTCATTAAATGGTACCCATAAAACACCAGTCTCAATGTCAACAGTGAAGAGGCGACTCCAGCATGCTGGCCTTCGAGGCAGAGTAGCAAAGAAAAAGCCAGATCTGAGACTGGCCAATAAAAGGAAAAGATTAAGATGGACAAAAGAACACAGACAGATTTCTTGGAGCTTATTTATTTTGTAGCTAAATATTTTCCTTTTCGACAATGGTGGGACTGTGTTGAACAGTTTCACTATTGTATTCATCTGCTTGACATGAAAGTGGGTTAGGTAGACAGCTAACCTACAGTACAGCTGCTACTTAAGCTAGACTCATGCTTCTGCGCCAAGGCGCATGGAGGTTCAGCTCTCA
>NTHP01000265.1:795852-811865 GCA_003416845.1 Oplegnathus fasciatus | reverse complement strand
ATCCAAGAATTGCATTGTTGATACACTATGTGCTTCACAATAAATATATTTGAAACATATTGGGAATTGCGAGAAAGTTTCAGAGCGACAAAGACACAGAGCATCTCCATAACCATAGTAACTCACTCACTCCTGCCTGCGTGTACACAGTGCGAGAGGAGAGGGACAGCTGCTGTGCTGCTGCCTCTGTGCTCTGTCTGTCTGTCCGTCTGTCAGTGTTTCTTTTCGTCGTTATCAGTTATACATTTGTTTTTCATTGCGTGATAAAATGGATGTGTGGCGTGAGACTGTGTGAAAAATTGTGTCTCACGGTCAGCGTGTGAGAGTTGGCAGCACTGATTAGTTACGTACTGTAACTCCAGGTTCTATGAGTGTAGGCACAGCCCTCTAAGCTGTGGGCCTCACTGGTTCCTTTAAATAGCCGAAGAAAGAGCTGGTTAGGAGCCGATTGTCCGGTCTCAGTTCAAGTTTTGCACAACAAGGTGAGACCAAGGTGGGACCCACGTAGTAAGTGGGCATAGACTAAAAATCTTCAGTGCTTTAGGGGAGAGAGCCTGTGCTCATAGTGTTACGGTACGTAACTAAAGTTCTCGCCTATTCATTTTGAAAGAGCAGTGACCAATGGGGAAACTCCCAACACTCAACCGACCAATGGTGTAACTTCATCACTCACTCAGTCACTCAGTCACACAGTGACAGACTTTCACGTTTATATGGCTGGCCCTCTGCGGTCCAGCCAAAAATCGATAACACAGGCAAAGATGTCTTGAAAATGAAAAATAATAGTCATGGCCTTTGTTTTTCTAGGGACTTAGAAGGCATACTGTTAAGGCATGGGTACTAAAAAACTAAACGAATGTGTTTTAATTAACTCAAAACAAATAACTGTTACTTTTTTAGCAGACAAGGAGTAACATGCTGGTCAGGCTGGCAACCTTACTAGCTAAATTAGCAAACTTATCAGCAATATACTCCTGCTTCCACCCTGAGTTGAATGTTTTCTCATGTTACTATAGTTTTCTCAGAAGGAACAAACACTTAACTTGAGATTTCTCATTATAATATGAGGAAAAACAGAATGATTTGGACAGAGGCTGGACTCAACTATAGGTTGCTAACAAGTTAGCTAATGTAGCTTACTAGCAAATGTTAGCCAGCCAGTAAAGCCAGGCATGTGTTCAGTAGTCTGTGCATGATAAACTCCCCTCCCTTTTAAAACAATGAGATCATCGTGGGCATGATTCATTTGTGTTTATTTTATAGTTAGACACAGTTAAATACATCATGAGCAGGAATGTGACTGTTGGCCGCAACTATGTTTGATATTTCCTGACAGAGCTTGGCACAGTCACTTAGTCCCACCCACAAAGGATTCGATTGGCTCAGCTGTCTCTCGGCTATTCACAAGAACAAAACCAGAGCTTTTTGAATCACTCAACAAAAATTGAGATGTGGGCAGTGATTCATAGGTCTGGAGCCAGGCTACACTTTAGGTGGTTTGGAAGCTGTGTATCATAAATCCAAGTAAGTCAAAAGCATATTTTCAAAAAAGAAAAGTGAAGTTCTTTTCTATTGAGGGCAGCTCATCAACAGTCCCTGCTGGACATCACTTACCATCATAATTTACAAGTTTCTGGGCACTTAAATCCTCTCGGAGCTTTGATGTTAAAAGCTTCGGTATTTAGGCTGTTCAAAACACACACAGACACACATGCAGCCACCCACAAAGGCATTTAAAACACATTCAACTAAGCACACATGCAGGCACATGGGCACACACACACACGCATACAGGCTTATGAGACACTATTTTAATCGGCAAGATTTGAATCTCTGAGGGAGCTTTTCTGCAGTGGACTGTGCTGTACAGTAATGGCTTCTCAGTCGTCTGGGGCTTCAAACTATTCTACCCTCTGATCCCTCCTGATGCCTGCTAAAAAACTAACAAAAGAAAAGTTGATTCAACAATTTCCCGAGTTCCTCTTTAGACCCACCAACACTTTTTCAGTCACATGGTCTCTTTTGTCATTGAGCTCTGTCCGGTTAAGCTGCAGCCACCCTCACTTGCACCTCTTCACTCTATTATGAGCAACAATACGGAGGATGTTGCTAAGAACATACAGTCTGAATAATGACACCATCCACCATGCAGTATGTTTAATTAGTTTAAGATTTAATGAGATTTACCTAACTGCTCTTGGCTTTCCTCCTCAAATATTGTACAATCGAGTAAAAAGTAAAAAAAACAAAACATTTTTACTGAACTGAAAATAATGATTCGTGGTCTGGACCCTGTAATATGCATCACTATAAAAACTGTGAATCGATCATCTATTATCAACATCAAACACCATAAATGCTGCGCTATAACCTGAATGCACTTACTGTATGCGCACTAATTGTATATTAAGAGCAAATAGCCTACAGTCAAATATGGGATGGTGCATCATTAAAAGTATCCATACTCGTATAACTGGAACCTCTATGGCTCAATGAAAAAAACATCTCGGATTCACAAATGGTACCACTCCAGCCTGTACTGACCCAGCCTCACACAGGCACAATGATATGAGGGACTGCCCAGGAAAACATTCTCATCAATGGTTTTCTGTTTTGTGGGGGGGTAGGCGTCATTTTTGATCAACAGATCTGGATCTAAATGAGATGAAAGTGGCGGACCTTCAGTGGGAGAGGACCGGAGGCAATGTTGAATCTAGGTTATTGCTTGTCAGACTCCTGTGTTTACTTGCTGTAGGACCCCATTGTTGACACATCTCCTCAGTGTCTGATAGCACAAAATTGAAAATGTTGGGGTTGTCTACTGATCCTATCTCTCCTTGACAGGGACTGAGAGGTTTTCAAAGGTTCAGATGAAGAGCCCTCAGTTTTTCAGCTCAGAGCTAGATGAGTTGCTTTACTGTATAACACTGTTTGCTCCAGCGGAGAATAACAACCAAGTCCGGGAAACAGAATAAAAGATCAATAGATAACAGTCAAACTTTAGACAACAAGATGTGGCAAACTTTTATCATCTATGCAATGGGGATGTCTGTGAAGAACTTAACATTAATCTATTCACCAGACAATAACCCATGCTTTTGTTCCATGTCTTTAAAAACTATTGTAGTTCAAAAAAAGTTCAAAAAGTTCAGACCCGTGTCGTGACTCAGCCAAAACTGCTTTACGTAAGAAGTAGGGCAATAGCTACATCTAAATGTATCGCACATTTTAACCAAATTTCGAGGAAATCGGCGAAAGAAAATGACAATTAATACTTGATTCCATCCACTACCATTAGGTGATTACAAGGAGTTGGATCGAGATAAACAGCAGGTGGCGCCAATTCAATTAAACCAATTAAACCATTGCAGAAGAAGAGAGCGCAACACGATGACGTAATTAAATGTGTGCTAGTCAAACATCAAATGTGAAAAACAATGTAGAAAACACGATGGAAATATGGCATTAATGTTTGTTTCATGTGTTAATTTGAGGGACGTTACAGTCTCCTCATTGCTCCTTACAGGTCTGATGTTTTAGTCTGCCGCTATTTTTTATCTCTTCAGTGGAGCGGAGGCTTCAGTGGATGTTTAAGTCACATGCTTCATGGATGTCATTATTTATTCGCAAAGTCTGTTTCCATTGCACTTCATCGCATTTTGCTTTAATCGATATAGCAACTTTTCCACCTAATCTTCTGCGTTTCCACTCAGGTTTTTTTATGCTCAAATTGAAAATGCATATACACATGGGTGATAGGAAACCCACCAACAGGCTGTGTTCAGATGTTTACTTTCTGCAACTTCATTTAAGTCACCACAAAGGTATTTCTAAGTTTAAATTATGTCACATTCCAACAACAGAACAGAATCTAGTGTCCATTGCATGTTAACCACGTTTTGCTAAAATTACGACAATACAAGCTTTTGCAGTTACACTACAACTGTCAGTTATGGTGCAAAATGATGACGATTCATGAGTGTCCTAAATCTCAATGAACTGCTCACTTTGAAGTATGAAGCATTTGTTATTATGTGAATGAGTGATAGAGGGACTTCGGACACAGCTAATGCACAAACAAAATATGATTCTGCCATCTGTTTTTCCTCATTAAAAAAAGAAAAGCATTCTAAACAAGATCTTATATAAGTGAGGGGCTCGTTGCTAGGCTACAGTGCTGAGGCATTGCAAGCACTGTTGCTGAGGGGCCATAGGATGGACACTTCATATTGAGGGCTGAAGGGGCTTTCCATTTAGCAAATAGAAAGTTAAATCTATTTGAAATTCCACACTGATGAGAAAATCAAGTTACCAAGTGGCTGCAAAAGTTAAAGTGTTCAGCTTATGTTGATCACAGATAACAATGAAAAGGCCCATCTGAAGGAAGTAGAGGACCTGACCTGCTGGTGTCAGGACAACCACCTACTCCTGAATGTCTGCAGGACTAAGAAGCTGATAGTGGACTTTGGGAAGAAGCAAGGAAGGAACTTTTCTCCCTGCTGCAGTCGGGAAGAAGGTACCGGATACACCAGGCAAGCACTGAGAGGCTCAGGAAGAGCTTCTACCCTCAGACCACTAGGATCTTAAATGATAAATAATATATTAATATATAAATAATGATAATAAATGCCTAAGACTCAACTGTGTGATTTTCCAAAGTTTAACAGCCAAGAATCTTGGTGTCACCTTCAATCCTACGCCTCACCAAGATCGCCTTTTTCCACTTACGCAACATTGCTAAAACTAGGTCCTTTCTGTCCATGGCCGATGCAGAGATCCTAATTCCCGCCTTTGTTTCATCCAGACTGGTGCTACTCTAACGTTTTGTTATCTGGTCTGCCGCGCACGAGCACTAAAAGTCTTCAAATGGTTCAAAATGCTGCTGCTGGCATTTTAACTAAAAACTAGAAAATCTGACCATATTACACCAGTCTTAGCTTCTCTTCATTGGCTCCCTGCCCATGTCCTATCAGACTTTAAGGCGCTTCTGATGACTTATAAAATTATAAATGGGCTTGCCCCTTCTTATCTGTCTGTCTCATTAAACCTTATGTCCTGTCCCGTGCTCTCCGCTCTCAGAATACTGGGCTCCTATTAGTTAAAAAGAAGTCAGCTGGCTGCAGGGCCTTTTCCTATCGTGCCCCTTTTTTTCTGGAATAATCTTCCTGCTGACATTAGACAGTCTGACTCTGTTGAGGTCTTTAAATCTAAGCTGAAAACTCATCTTTTTGCCTTTACTTTCAATTAGTGTTTATCGTTTGATACCTCAGGTCTTGTACCTGTTACTACTTTACTTCCGGCGGGACGGCCTCAGTCTCAATGTATCTATTAACATTAGTACTTATAGTCCATGTTTGTCCTGCCAACGAGAAATCTACTAACAAACTGCAAACTTTTTGTTAACCACTGTATTCCTATAACCCTCTGCTGTTTTTGTTCTTGTTTCCCACAAGCCACCAAGCTGTGCACCCCTCCTTTTTCTCTCTCCCTCTCTCTCCCTAGCCCTCCCTAGCCTTCTCCTCCTCCTCCTCCTCCTCCTCCTCCTCCTCTCTTTCACTCAGGCTTCTCTCTGCTGTACCATCAGCCGTCCTGGGACCTCTCTCTCTCTCCAGGCTGTCGGTGCCTCATCCACACGTGGGTCTGGATCACTGTCCCCCAGGAGATTCAGCCACTCCTCCTCTCTCCCTAGTTTGCATGCATCATGTCTCTGTCTGTGGGAATGCTGTGCTTGCCTTTCGTGTGTTCATGTGGCCTGTCCTCTTTCCAGGTCTCCATGGTGGAGAGGAGGTGGTGTGGCTCGGGTCCTACCTATTCGGGCAATCCCTTACTTGATGTCCTCCTGGATCAATACTCTTCACTTTTGTTCTACAATCTAGATTTCTGTCATCAAAATTGTATACACTGTGATTTTGTTGTTGATTATTCTGTACACTCGACATCTATTGCATGTCTGTCTGTCCTGGGAGAGGTATCTCTCATCTGTTGCTCTTCCTGAGGTTTCTTCCATTTTTTTCCCTGTTAAAGGGTTTTTTTGGGAAGTTTTTCCTCATCCGATTCGAGGGTCTAAGGACAGAGGGTGTTGTATGCTGTGCAGATTGTAAAGCCCCTTGAGGCGAACTGTGATTTGTGATATTGGGCTATATAAATAAAAAAATGACTTGACTTGATTGACTGATTGATTATGTCTACTTCTCTTCTTAATGGTGAAACTGATTACTGGGTAACTTCAGACTGAATGACTATTGTTGATGTCACACATCTGAATGTGCGTATGTGTGTGTGAGCGGTGGTGTGAATAGCATTGTTCAGTTCAGTTTACATGCTACCAACAATGGCAATTTTTAAAGCCATCACAGCAGAAAGGACACAATTTTAACCTTGCAGTGAGGATAATGACAGTGAATGGAGTTTAAGGTAGCTCTACCATTATCCCATTTGACAGCATTAAGGCTGTTTCACACCAGTCTGATGCAGAAACACAGTGCAAATACGTGAAACATTTGCATACAGAATTACACCCTTCAATCTTTGGTCACACCGGCTCTGATAATTTTCTGCATTTTTGTGTTGCATTTCACACCGAAATAGAAAAAAATGCATGAAAGGAACAGAGTCTACAGGTCACGTCAGCGATGACAATATTCCTCTTTGAGCTAAAATGATACAATGCGATTCTTTAGGCAGTATATCTGAATGTCAGTGGCAGTTTAAGGGCAAATTTTAGTCTCACACCTCGGAAGGCAACATAGAAAATACCTCTGAGCCGATCACTGTTTGGCAGTGTCCTTCAGGTGCATATCAAATCTTAATATTTCAATTACTGGCGGACTATAGTATAATACAGTAAATGTTTAAGTGTTCAAGGCAGTCTCTACCACAACATACAAGGACCTTTTCAATAAAAACACTGCAATGCTGTTATACTGACACCTAGTTAAGCAATGTGGTGAGGACCCTAAGCTAGTATCAATATGCTCAAAAACTTCATCTCCCCTATGACAGAGTATTGATTTATTCAAAAACATTCTCAAAGGAATAGTTCCACATCTTATGAGATAGGTTTATTTGCTTTCTGGTGGGGATTTAGATACCACTCCCATATCTGTCCATTAAATGTGAAGCAACAGCTAGCAGCCGTTTAGCTTAATGTAGCACAAACACTGAAAACAGGGGGAAACTGCTAGCCTGGCTCTGTCCATCGGTTGCAAAATCTGCCTACTAGCACCTCTAAGACTTACTAATTAACACATTATATCTCACCATACGTATCTATTTCTTGGATCTGAGCAGTTGCCAGGAAACCAGCGAAGAGTCCAGGAAGTTACTGCCTCCAGCCAAGAAACAGTCCAGCACATAACCCCCCGTATAAGTGCGGATTATTATGTTTACACTTCAGTTTTTCTACTGATTAAAGAAATTAAATATAACATGTTAATTAGTGAGTTTTAGAGAAGCTCTAGGTGAATTCTCTTACTGTTGGACCGAGCCAGGTTAGCTGTTTCCCTCTGTTTCTAGCCTTTGTGTTAAGCTAAGCTAAGCAGCTCCTGGATGTAGCTTCATATTTAACGGACAGATATGAGTAGCATTGAGCTTATCATCTAACTCCCTGCCAGAAAGCAAAAAGCATATTTCCCAAAATGTCAAACTTTTCTTTAAAAAAATTCCTTGGTTCCAGAAATTCCTTAAATCAGGTTGAGGGTGTTGCCGAACTGGTGCACCCATCAGTTATTGTTTCAAAGTTTAGGCAACTAAACTACTTGGTAAGATCCTGGTCATGGGAAATACATTAGAGTTAAAGTAACAATCTCGAAGATCTCCATTTCGTTCTCTTTGGCGGCACCTATGGCGATAAGTGGTAATAGCAGGTGTGTTTTTGGACCTCAGTTCCCAAAGATCCAAACAATGTCACCTGTGTGACGACCCAAAACAATGGTCCACAACTTAGGTAGAGTAGATTTTATATTTATAAACGTTAGCAGTACCTACCAGTCCAAGAGAAAGAGAGCCACATCTATATCTCCCCTCAGTCCCTTTTCTTTTTTCAATGCTCTCCACCTTGGCAAGGCAACGGCGATGTTAACTCTGGTTTTTCCTCGCTGACGGTTGCTTTGCTTTTTTTACTGTTCGCCTTCATCTAAATGTCGACTTTGTTTCTTTTTCTTTGGATTTGCACTTGTTTTGGAAGTTTCATCGTCTGTAGTCATCAATCTTTTCTTTGTTTGTTTGGCCATAGTAACCGTTTACTCGCAACGCTAGCAGAGACCTGAAAAAAACAGTACGCTGCTTCACACAAGTAAGCTGAAGAGCGAGTCTGTTGCGTTAGCTCCGCCTACCCTCTCTGGCAGACTAACCACTGCTGGGTGATGGAAAACACGTCACTAACTGTCCGCCGCTTCTGATTTTTCCCGGGAATGTTGCCATAGGCACCCAGTTCGTAATACTGTAAATGCAAGGGCTTTCATCAGTGGGCTCAATCACCATTGTGTTACGTCATTTGGCGATAGATAGTGACTTAACAGACATTTTTTTTAAATGAAAATCTTCGAGATTATTACTTTAAGGTATGGTTAAGTTAAAGTGACAAAAGCGACTACATGGTTAGAGTAAGTTAGAGGAAGATGGTGGTCACGTCTGAATGGGAAATTATTCACATGGATGTTCCTCCCTGCTGTGAAAAGCCTTTTAGGCGTTGTTGTGGGAATCCTCGTTTGCAAATTTCTTAGTTGACACATTACCTTGAAAGCCTGTGAAGTCCATTATTATCATTTTGTTCAAGGCTGGTTCTCTCTGAGTGCCCTATATTATCCATTTTACTTCCTCCACCTCTTGAAACATCAGAGACAGTCGTGACTGTGCTGCCCCTTCAACAACAGAACATTGTAACCCATCCCTCAATACCTACACACACAGCTTGTTGTTTTCTTTACGTGCTAATTCAGTAACGATGCTATGATTGTCATGTTTGCCCATTCCTCTCTAATTTCCCCTTCTCCAGCCCTGCAGGAGGTGCTGAGAGTGAGCTGCCACAGCTGATCTGGGCGGCGTCATCTCCCTCCTGGCAGACGCCTCGGGTGAATAAATAAGCCTCTAATGACGCCACCTTGAATTACGGAAATGCTTACAGCTGCAGTATTAAAATGCAGGGGTTTTCTTCTGGAGCTGCAAAGTGGGATGCACACAACTGGGCTCTTCTATAAATTCTGACAGGCCTCTCCAGGATGACTTCTGCTACCAAATTGCAGGACCCCATTACTGGCTAAACCTACTGCCATCCAGAGTTCCAATTAGAGCACAGAGGGGAAGCCCGGCCACTTGTTGTAATGGACGGCAGTATGGGTGCTGCAGAAGTAGACGAGTCAGGAAGAGCTGAGAGGGAGGGAGCGAGAGAGAAACAGAGAGAAATTTCTGCTTCATTTTCTGTAATTCAAATCCTTCATTTGTCCACCACACATCCTACACACACACCGCAGAAATGGACCGAGGTGCTGTAACTGCCCCGAGCGCATTCCCTGTCCAAACACAATACAATGTAATGGTCTTATTAAAACGCAGATGCTTACTGATCTGAAGACAGATCGTCCTTAATCAACGACATGCAGCACTTTAAAATTGGATTAGGGGCAGATTTGAGTTTTATTTTTCAGCTTTACTTGATACAGTGAAGAAATCCTAAGGAGATCTTTGAATCGCTCCTTGAAATTCTAAAATTACCTACTCCAAAGCTTCCCCAAACAGCAGGTTGTTAGAGATGACATTGATACAGATGGATTATAATACATCCGTAAAACATACCTGTGTTTGTAGGGCGTAATATACACCTCAGTAATGAGACCGTTCCCACACAGCTATTCCTAAAGGTTTTCAATTCCCTTTCCTCACTGCAGGCAGCAAAAAAGAACCAACTTCCAGTCCGTTAATTAGGTGTCAGACACGGAAACTAAACATAAACAGTGACAGATTATATTACTCAAAGGGATTACCTCCATTTCCAGTGTCATAAAGCAGGCACAGTCAATTTGTAGTACTTAACTTTGGAAAAGTTCATCCAAGTAGAAAGAGAAATCTGTCATTAGTTTTTTCTCACCTGACAAAAAACAAATAACCTTAGTGGCTGGAAAATCCTTGGCTCTCCACTTTAACAATTTGTATTTTTTACTGAAAAGACAGTTGACTTTGTCTGTCATCGTTTCATGGCCCTCAGGCTCAGCCAGTTGGGATGTAAAATGTGTTACAGGGACACTGCCAGCATGGTGTGTGTTTGTGTCTTTGTATGTGCATGGGTGCATGCTCATGTGTCTGCAGTGTGTGCTTTCAAACCATTAACATACAGTTCATGACTCCCAGCCCACAAACTTTGAAAGTCACTCTAGCTCTACCTCTAACATCACCTGCTGCTCTCTCATAGCGTTATTAAACATATCAATCTCAATCATTTCCAACAGAAAAACACACACAACCATACGCCAATAATAAAAAGCAATAAAAATGTTCAGAAAAAAAGGGAAGTTTTCTTTTTCTTTCCATTTATTTGAGCCCAGCAGCAATAGAGGAGGTGGACTAAGTGCTGGAATGGCAGGGCCAAGACATAAAACCTCATCAGCCCTTATTGCTTGTCTGTTTTTGGCATCTCTTCATATTCTAACATCTCCTTGTGGCTTAGAAGTTGGGTAGGTTAATAAAGAATTGAGATGTGAGGAGATGTAGCAGAAAGGGAACGGCATAAGACACAAATAGATTCCCGGCAAGTGCGCATTAGCTGATGAACATTATTCCATAATGGTATCATTACGTATGATGAATCCAGTGATTTACCCTATTAATGTACTGCCGGAATTCGCCTGAGGGTCCGATGATGGTGTGTGATAGTGTGGGAACAGTACAGTATGATGATATACTGTAAGTCCGCAGCTGCACAAGCTTCAACAGATCAGAGTTTGGTGGTTTTTTCAGAGTTTTGTTTTTTCTTTGACATGGGTTTCCTCTGTAGTAGCATGTTTTGTGTAGGTGTGGCCTACTTGTTATTTTTGTTGCTGTGGCTCAATAAGCACGTACACCTCACTGTGTCACTGTAAATGCACCTGGCATAAATTCCTACAGTAAAATCTATGCCCATTACTGTTGTTGTAACCCTAAAGTTATATTCTTCTCTCAATTCATTTCAGTGGCCCACTTTTTTTGCTTAAAGGCAACATTCTTGTCTCTGACTGAAACAGAAATGACCCAAATACTGTAGCAACAAAAAGGTACTGGTGACGTGATGATAGCCTTGGAGAAGGAGAAAACATTGGACGAATCTACCTCGAGCCTCCAAAACGTCCCCGCAATGTTCGGACATCGAGTCTATAGTGTTTCACCAGTTTTCACCATGTCAAAGTTCTTGGTTATTTGGAGTTATAGCATCAAAATTCAAAACGTGTACAGTAAGGCTTTTTCAGCATTGTATGTGTACTTCCTGGTCATACTCATTGTCTGTAAGTAATCATATTGGCAGGTAGTGAGTTGATCAGGCTGATAAACGATAAGAATAAAATGTTTCACTATAGAACATGCTGGAAACAAGCTGCAGAAATCTGAGGAAACTATGAACACCATTTCTGTTCAACTTGTGATTAACCATTAGTTTATGATAATGTCCCTGTCATGACCTAATGGTGCAAAAATAACATGCTTCCGCAAATGTCACAACCAATACATATGATGAGTAATTGCCAATGAGGTTAACGATGCAGGAAGCGTGATTATGGAGAGCTTGTTACCAATTTCATGCACTTCTGGGGAATTCATGAATTAAGGGAAATCAATTGATGAAAATGAACTTTTCGAAATACCTTGTGAGAGGCAATTAATCTTCAATGGGAGAGCTGCACTGGGCATGTAATTCAAAGATAAGCTATCACCCACTTATTGAAATAGTTTCTAATTTATTCACGCTAATCAGTGTCTTTCAGCCTCAGCATCTTGCTTATGATAAACAAAATTCCTCTGCATGGGCCACTCTGCTTTCGCTCTCAAGGATGATCACTGGTTTTTCAATTAGCTGCGTGGCTACAAAGTGTCTTTGATAGGCGCAGCCACGCACAAGGCTTGCTTCAAATAGTTCATTGTCAAAATGAAACACAGAGCCTGTCAGAGGGCGCGCTGCTTTCCAACAAGGAAATATCAGCCGGTGACCAAACGACCGTTGCTATGGGTGATCCTCTGTGCATCTCAGCTCATGTGTGAGGAGAGTGTTTCCGTGTGTGTGTGTGTGTGTGTGTGTGTGTGTGTGTGTGTGTGTGTGTGTCTGTGAAATGGATGATCTGATGTGAGGACACAAAGCTCTGTCTCCATCTGTCACCGGGCCTTGATGCAGCGTTAAAGGTCAAAGTTCAAACTTTAGAACCCGGGTCGTGATTAATGGGAAGAGAGCAGTTGGCAGCTAGCAGACACACACTACACCCAGTCGCAGGGAAGGTGCTCGACTCAGCGGGCGGTTAGATCTGCTCTTTACTGGCTCTTTGCTCATCAGTTTGTCATGCTCCGAGTGTGTACCGAGTCAAGACAGACGGGAGGCTTTTGGTGCCACTGTTGTTGTAGTCAGGTTCACGTTATCATTATATATCACACTTCAGGGTCGAAATTCAAGATTCAAAGAACACTGTTGATAAATTTAATCATAGTCCAACCCCGTTAGAACAAGGCAGTGTCCTTTTCATCTATAGCCTAATTAATCTCAGACATTTGAGGTACAAAATGATCAGCTGTACATAAAATACCAACTTGCATCTGAGTTTTCAGAAATGTCATTTTATTGAAACTACCCAGTTGCTGCTGGGAAACGAATTCTCAGAGATGTGGAAAACCTTTTAGGGCACAGAAACTGTCACCTGTCATACTTCTCAAAGTGCCCTTGCTAGTTATGACGAGTGTCTTTTAAAATATCCTAGTTTGGGCTTCTCGAGAACCCATCATCATCATCAGAGCAATGTGCAATGCCCTGTCTTTGTTCATCCATTTGTAATGACATTAAGCTATTACCTTGAAATATTAATATGTATTTCTGATTGGGTCATCTGGTTGAAAAGAAGCCTGAATTTTCAGGAAGAGCAGTGAATTTTTTTGTGAACAAAGAAGTTTTGTGGAATGAGGGTCTAAACACATTCATGTATTGTTTGTCAAACTCCCTCTTCCTCTCTGTCTCTCCCCGTCCTGATTTATTTCTCTCATTGGTGAGTCATATAAGTCCATGATAAATAGCACTGGCTGCCAAACAATTCAAGGTTCAAGTGCTGAAGAGGATTAGTGATTATTCTCAGAGCGCATGTGTGTGTGTGTATATGTGCACGTGTGTGGTTTGAGCATCAATGCGCGCCCACAAACACTGAAGGTGTGTGCGTACAGCATGTGTATTGTTGTTTGTGTGTGTCAGCTGCCACATCCTCTGATGGTGCCCAGTATCGACTGCTTTTCTTCACGATCCGCCCCGCGGGCTGGTAGGAGAAGATTTGGACTAAACAACACGTAGGTAATACGGGGCAATTTGTACTCACTGAGGGCTTTGGAAAGGCCAAAGTCATGACTATTCAATAAATTGCTCATTATTAAAAACCCTGAGCTTGTACTTTGCAGAATACAGATGTCAGTTCAGTGCTATTTGTTTACGGTGCTACTCTAGAGCGCTGGTTGTTAAAATAATGATGTTCATCCAGAACATCAGTGACGCTGATAATTTTAGATAAGAAAGAGGCCCTTCTCTGTTTTGCCTGGTTTTTGTGTCTTTGATAATATATCCTCTGCCACGCCGGTCTATAAATAAAGATGACCAGTTGCAGAAGCCACTGGAGGGCTTCTGCAACTGGACCCTAGTACAGCCACAACTCAAGGAAGCAGGCTGATGGAGGAAATCTCTCACTGCTCTTTAATTGCACTTTGGCCACCAGATGAATTTCAGGGATGAGACAGGCGGGCGGCACCCCACTGCTGGTGGTCAGTCCGCATTCAGGGTGATGTATGCAACAGTGCTGTAGGGCCAGGGAGCGCAGCCTGTGATATTTTTCTGCCCAATTAAGGCCAGTGTATCTCTGAGATGCCTGCCAATGCTTCACCCCCGGCAAATCTGTTTCACAGCTATCCCACTGTTGATGAAGGTTGTATTGTATGATAAACACTGCCTAGAGGAGAAGTGAGAGAACCCATGTCTCTGTTGTGATTTACACCTCTGAGAACCAACTGTTTAGCACCACAAAAGCCGTGGCCTAACGCCCCTGGTGGATGAAAATTCTGAATTTAGATTGTTCTCACACAATTTTACTGTCTCATCTTCCATTGCGTTTCCAGAGTGGCCAGCATGTCCAGAATTCAAAAGAAATCATCTTAGAATTAAAAATAGAGTTTATAGTAGTAATAGCTTTTTATACATAACACACATCTACAAGAGAAGAAGGGCTACGGAAAGCTTTTGTACATGTCCACTGCCTTCTCCAGCACTCATGAATTTCACTGACACTTTTCAGTTCAGATTTCAATTGACTGACTGACCTGAGCATTATCAGAACTAACACTCACACGCAGTTTAATTCATATACTTTTAACACAAGACCGTGGAAAGGAAGATTAAGACTTTTGTGTGGGCGGTTAATGTTTGCAGATGTTATAATCTAAGAATAAACATCTTTTTAAAACCATCATGGCACTGAAATAGATATGGAAAAAAGCAAACAGGGCTTATATCATCAGGATAGGGCTGCAACTAATGATTATTTTCATTACCGATTAATCAAATGATTGTTACCTTGATTGATTGATTAATTGTTAGTACAAAAATAATAAAAGCCAGAAAATAGAAAAATAGAGAAAAATGTCCATCGCAGTATCTCAGAGTCTGAATTTTGTCTGGTAAACAGTCAAAAACCCAAAGTTATTTACTTTATTATTGCAGAAGACAAAGACAACCAGCAAATATTGACATTTGGAACCTGAACGAAGGCTGGAGCCAGTGATTTTTGGGCAATTTTGGTTAAAAGATTAACTAATTATCAACATGTCAATCATCAAACAGAGAAAAGACTTTCTGGGTAAAGCTGACAGCAAAGGCTGTCCACCCCGTTACAGTGTAAACAGATACACTTTATAAAGTACATTATAAAATAGAGGAGGGCAAGAAGACTGCAAAGGTTGGATGATGGCCAATTTGGACAATGTGGAGAAACATATAATACAAATACCAATATGAATTCAACTACAGATGATGACTGTGTTGAGAAGAGAGTTTGTGCATGTCACTGATTTGGCCTTATTTGTGGTATTTATCTGACCCAAGACTATTGGTTGCACCAATATTGGTCAGGGTTTAATGTGAAATATCTGCAGAGTGTCGAGTTTTATAAACACAGTGAAAAAGACAAGCAACCTAGAACTGATCTGATTTAATTAGTTATTGAGAACTAATATTTCTGTTGAAAAAGAGAGACTCAGAGCAAACGTGGTGAGTAGTGGCATTAGCCTGGTGCCAGACCTCTGAATTGCTGCCCACATTATTTGAGCAATTCAAACAAGTCTGGCGTTGTGCTCATTGACTGCTGTTTCCCCTGTTGAAAATACAACCAGGCCAATCAGAGCTTTGTTGGTGGGAATAAGAATGTGCCAGAGCCCAAAAATAGTGACAGAAAAATGTCCCCAAAAATAGTGAAACGTGTGGATGAGTTTGACGCGCCAACTTCCAGACGCAACAACATCGGCATATTTGTGCAAAAAACACAAGAGAAACACCTCAGAATAGAAAACAAGAACAAGATGTATGTAAGACTGAATAATGAAGTGATAATAAAATGGCAATTCAGTCTGATTACCAGGCTAGTATGGTAGGACGCTGTGGAAATGTACATTATGCTGAACTTTCCATGACAACAGGTAAACACAAAGGTCAGTTAACAGGGAAGATAAAATAAAATGATAATACAGGGAAAACTAAATTAAAGGCCTAGTAATAGTCTGTTTGAAATGAAGGCCAAGTTCCTTCTTCACCTGAGGTAAAA
>NTHP01000265.1:771333-786999 GCA_003416845.1 Oplegnathus fasciatus | reverse complement strand
TTTTTACAAACTCTACTGCTTTTACACCTGGGCAGTGTGGATGAAGACAAAACAAACTAAAACAAACTGCAGACACGATCACACCCCTAAAATAATTATCTTAAGCTCACTCCATATGTCATAACAGCAATGCCAGCTGGAGAGCTATTTCCACTTGCACATTTCACATATCACAGCTCACACTTCTGCAAGCAGTGTGTCTGACCCTTAACTCTTCTATTAATACTATGCTGCCTGTGTGGAAGTATGCATATTTCAACATTATGTTCCTCTGAATTAAATCCTAACCATAGCTTGACAGCAGAATAAGAATAATTTGGTATGCTCTTGTAATACATTTGATTCCTGCTCAGGGATACAACAAGGGCGTTAACAGTGGGCAATGAATGCAGGCCATCACACTATGTTGTGAAATAAATACTCAAATGAAAAACAGGAGGTAAAAAAAGTGTGTTTTCATTTGACAGGTTGTCTACTAACATCACATCCTCACTAATATTCCAACCTAAACATATGCCGAGCCAAGTGGACCATGCATGCTGTGAATCTTTGTATCAGCCTATTAAAGAAATAGAACATGGCATTTGGAGGATGGGTTTTCAGTGAGGCTGTTTTCCTGTTGCTAATCCACAGTCTGAGGTATCAGCATACAAACTCAGCCTCCGCCCTATTACCCCAACAAGTAACAATTAGGATACTGTCGCCAATTAGCTCTCTGTGCCCACAACAGCCTACTTAATGGCCCATAAAACACCAAATACACCTATTGACCTTGTTAGACGTAGAGATCCTCAAGATGAAACCCAATTTGGACAGCCTCTCAAGAGCTCAATGGCAGTTTTATTATGTTCAAGGTTGAATTTCAAAACTTTAACATCTGGTAACCAATGCAATGACATACACAGCATATCAATAACTAGACAAAATTCATGCAAGAGTCCTAAGAATCGCATTTTATTTTGTTGCCTGCTGTGACGAAATCCAGGGAGGCTTGATTAAAGCTACACAGTCTGCCTCCAGTCATTTAAACCAACAAGTTTCTACTTTGTGTTGCATAGCCTACAGGCACAAAATGTACCCTATAATGTCAGTTTGCCTCCACAGAAGAAAGTTCTCTGCTGAAAAGATTTTATTATTTTACACAAAGCAGAATGGCTGAAGTTCTTGTTCTTACCCCGGGTATAGGAGAATGACAGACATTTTTGCAGCACAGATGGTGCCAGATACACCTGTGACCATTAGGTACACGGACAACACAAGAATACTGTCGGATTCGCTATGGAAATTATGTTGGCTAAATGATCCGTGTAATAAGTAACAAACAAGATGTTAAATTAAAAAAAGGCGGAGGACGACAGAAATCAGAAATAAAAGTCCGAAGCAAGTGTCCCTCAAAATATCGCACCCACCGGTCAAATATCAAAGAGCACATCACATGCAGGTGCAGGTGACTGAAACACATCAGTAACTACTAAAGGAAATGGGGTAAGTGGGATAAGTGTCTGTACAGAACAACAATGACTTCCTATACGTACCTTTTACAATAAGGTTGAGGAGCTTTGGCCGTGGGTTGCGCTCACTCTGGATGGAGCACGTGTACTGGCCGTCGTCAGTTACATCCACTTTCTGTATCTGAAGGCTGTACTCATGTTTGTCTCCAACGCTGGACACAATGGACACACGGGGGTCCACAGACCACTTGTCGTTCCCTGCGAATATGATGCTTGAGCGGTTCAGCCAGGCTCCTTTAGAGATCCCATCCAATAGGTAGCACCTACAGAGAGAGAGAAAGAGACACTTCAGTTCGATCTTGAGAAATGCTTGTTGTCTGACTCTGAAAAACAACTGAATAAAGTAGATGTTTACTTGCTGACTGAATACTACTTTATCCATTGAGACATTGCTGTTAGCTCTCTTGCTAAAAAGTGATCTCTCCCTCTCTAGCAGGATAGTGCAGGATTGTGTGTGTTCGTAACTTCTCCCACAAAACAAGTTCTGCTATTTAATGTATATAAACAGACAGCCTGATATTGATATTTTTTGTGCAAGACCAGAGCATACGGACCAAAGGCAGTATCAAATTTTAGTTATAGGCACGAATGGGTAATGTGCCAGAAAGTTAGTCATAAAAGACAGATATCTCAGCTCCTGTTATAGCTGCTTTAAGACTCGATTTGACTCGAGGATAAAATAGCCAGAGCCATGAGTAATAGTTGTGCATAAGGATGGCTGCTCTGTTGTTGCTAGACCTTCTAAATGGGCAAAGACATTTGGTGAAAGTGCGCTTCTTTGTCATTCTTTTCATTGAGATCAAAGGTGTGGACTAGCAGACAAAGACATCTATATTCAAGCAGTTGGTCATGGGTGTGTCTACCTACATTTATGGCTCCACAACGTTTGAGATTTATATTAAAAAAATGTTTTAGTCTTCAACATAAACAGAGTTTCTTGCATCCGACCGGTCACCGCGATGTAAGAAACTACTTTGAAAGAAAATATCCAGCTCCACTTTCACTAGTACCGTGTCATTATAACAGGTTCACCTTTTGGAGCCCTGAAAAGCCTGGTTCTTAAGTTTTAACTGAATATGAAGACCTTTGACCTGTGACTTGCAATACACAAAGTCTGTTAAAAGGTGTAGAATGCACAGTGAGTAAAGTGTCCACTCAAAAATACTCATGCAGTGTATAGGGTGGACAAAAAAGGCAAAAAGACAGTATACTTCTGACCAAAGGTGCAAAGAAATGAAACACAGTAGACTGACTGAAAAAACATGGTGTTTTTTTTCTTCACAATTGCGACTTCTGGCTGTATCCGCATGTAGCTTTGCAATGTGATCATCAATGGAAGATCAAACATCTGGTGAACAAAGTATAGACCGTCAGTCCAGCCACAAATAATCAAACATCTCTAGCTCTGAATAGGCTGTATTCTAGGACCGCACTGATTCCTGTGTGACCATTACCGTGGCAACGCAATTTATTTTTGAAAGCTAATTGCACAGAGACAAAGGGTCAGTAAATTGTACAACACGATGAGGCTGGGATCACCATTGTCAGAAGGCAGTTGTTTTACCCATCATTCCAGCGTGGTTTGGACTTGTGAAATCGCATCATATTCTGTGACAAACACTGTAATAATGAGTAGGAAAAGAGGCAATCAAGTTTGGCTCTTTAGCTGTTGTCAACATGCCACGCAGACTGCCAGCACCAGTAGTAAAGCCACCGAGGAAATCAGTTTGGCACTAACCACAAAGCTCTTTACCCTCTATGCCAAGAAAGTGTCTGTCAGGAAAGTGGGTAGAGGACAATGGTCTAGTCTGGGCTGGTCTCCCCTTAGAAAAGGCACTGCCCTGGAGGTATTGTGACAAATAAGTGGCAAACAATGGAGAATGGATAGTAATAAAAACAACACATGAGAGAAGTCCAGGTCCTTTGGAAAGTCCACACAGACCTGTCGGTTACTTAGCCCATTGACCACCTGAGCCGTGGTGTTCCTGGCCCTTAGGCAAGATTTACTGAAGGAGCCTTAAGGCAAGTTTCACTCTTTTTCTGTTTCCTTGTAAACAAAACAGGAATGCACTTGATCTTAAAGAATTCAAAGATGCATATTATTTAGCTATTATTTTCAGATAATGGTAGATCTATGGGCTTCAAGTGTAAATTTTGCTCATGACCATGACCTATGTAAAAATGTATTAAAATAGTGTAAGTAAAGCCAGTTTTAAATGCATTTTCTTCCTTTGAAAGAAAAGGCTTTAAAGTGTAGCACGGCTTGCTGCCTACCTCAGTGATCACAGGCCTTCAGTGACTAATAATTTAACACACTTTTGTGGGACCGCTGAGAGTGCCGGCTTAAGGCCTGAACATTAATGCACAATGCACTCATGTCCAGCCCACAACCACCGATGTGAACAACTTGTCAACAACTTGCTGGGCTTTCATCATTATATCCTTGTAAAACAGGGTAACCATGAAAAATGTTTTCTCCAGTGGAGTTGCTATTGATTTCTTTATTTTCTCACCCATAATTGTCCTTTCAGAATCAAATATTCACTCCATGCAGGCTTGAAAGGTGGCTGTTAAATAGATCAGAAGCTACGGTCAGCTTGAATACACTGTCATCAGATTCAGTGTCCTTCAGTGGTGACAGGCTTGAAAAATTATCAAACAGTCTCAAACCACTCCTGCAGCATAACCTTCTCTGCCGTCCAGTCGTATGATCAGTTTGTTCAAAACACTCACAGTTTTGCTATAACATGGTTCAATAAACTGCTGACCACAGCTGCTGCTCTCTGTGAGGAAGGAAACTTCAAACTTTTCACAGCCACCTTTCAAGGATAGATTTGGGATAAAGTATCACTTTAACTAAGCGAAGTGCCAGAAGTACGGCTGGAGGACACTTCACCCGGGCCGGATCTCTACTTGGACTCTTGACATTTTTCTTCATCTTGATGTTCTTTCACTGTTTTTGCAGTTTGCTTATCACTGTTGAGTGTCTTTGCACTCTCCCTCCAGATTTTATTATTGTTATCTCACTGTCTCTGTAATATCACACCGAGGAGTCATACAGATGCCTGTATCTATACACCTCCTCACAAATCTGTGTGTGTCAAAACAGGCCATTTTTACATTAGCGCATTGTCTCAGGTGTTGTTGTTTACTGTGGCTGCTTCCTTGCTTAGTTGCTCCTGTCTTATAGGAACTACATGGGAACTCATCACAAGTCTGGCACGAGTTTGACAATACGGTGTGGGGGATTTAGACCACTGTTAGGCTAAGCCATTTTGGCTGCCTGCGGTATCAACCAATTTGATGGAGTCTAGACTGACAGAGTGCAAAACAGTGATAAAAAACCAATGGATACAGGCGACATGCATGTATACAGTATTGTGATAAAATTGTAGTGGTAATTGTCAGTGGCCTAAATCTGCCTGAAACATCAACAAACTCCCTGAAATCAGTTCTGTCAACTCAATATGTCTGCAATCACCAAACATGGAAATTCAATACTGGTTTGCTTGATTATGTTCTCTGCGAATTAAGTAATTTTCATTTCACTTTGAATTATTTCTGCTTGTTATTACTAGATGGAGAGGTATGTCACCACAAAGATAGTTTAGCTGGACTGTTTACCTGGTTGTCACCTTTACAGATAAACAAAGCCAGAACAGATCCTGCTTAATGCAAATGTGAAGCAAGGATTTTAGTGATTGCAATTCTTTGGTTTTGTTGTTGTATTTTAAGTAGTTGGCTTCAGTAGGTTTGCCTTGTCTTGTCTTTTTCCATTTCTTTGAGAGAAGAGAAAAGTTCATCCCACGCTTTGAAACTTTCTGTCCAAAGTCATTCTGGAATATACCATGAAAAATCACACAGGCACTAAAAACAACACGCTACACCATGTACCAAAACCTTGAGCATTAACCGAACCACAGCAAAGTCATGTTATCGGCTGGGTCTTTCTTCTGCCACATTTCCTTTGTTCCTCCCCTCAATCAGGCATAGCTGCACAAAAGTAATAACACCTAAGGTGGGCTTTGCTTTCATCAAGCCCCTTTTCTCTAGGAGCCCACCAGGATACAGACTTCCCATGGTTTATACCAGGTACAGGTAATTATTCCACAGACCTCAGAGCATCCACTCTGAAGCAGCTTTGACACCTAAAACGTGCTTTAATTGATACTTTTATTTATCCCTGCTTCTGACGAGTGACTGCAGAGGAACCAGGCTCATTACAAGCATTTTTTTTTGTATTCTGGCTCACAAATAACAGAGTTCAATTCAAACCCCAGTGATTACGCTCAATGTGCAAAAAAGGAGAGTGATAAGCTGGTGTTTGAGCACCTCACATGAATGGGGAATGATGACAAACCATTAATTACAGTATGGCAGCTGGTAAGAGAAGCAGATTGTAATCCGTTTAGCCAAACTCATTCAAGCTCTTTGATCGGATGCCATAATTAACACTAGGGCATCATTCTGACCCAGATTCTTATTTGCTTTATAAAATTGTTTTCTAGGTTCTTCAACTGTAAATATTCTTCCTGGCACCAACTCCACAGATCTCGTCTTGCAAACATATTTCAATGTTTCACAGTCTAGTAGTTCGCATTCAGCAGTTTTTCTCTATATTTGGCAGAAGAAATGAATACACTTCTGTATGGGTCCCCCTGTAGTCTGAGATTTGTTGTTATGTAACAGTTATATAATAAACACACAGGACGTTTAAACTTTAAGCCATGCAGACCCCATATAAGCTCACTATTGTCTTTTTTTTTTCAAATTACAAGGGAAACAGCACAACATCAGCCTTATACCTCTACCTATTTTCTCCAATAAATAGAGTAGATGAGATGTAATCTTTTATTGTATTTTTTCTATTATTTCTATTTTTTTCCGAAGTGAAATGTTGAATACGGCCAATGGGGTTTCTTGTTACCCCGCCTCTATCATTAACATTTTTACGAATGTATTTAAAGGAAACCTGCAACCACATTAATTTAGGTTAAAGCAGCAATAACTGTTGTTCCAACACTGACATATTATTACGTCATAAAGTTGGTTGTATTCATGGACAGAGACAGCGTGCACTGTTACTATAGCAACAAAAGGCCAAGCCCAGCTAAGGTTTCTGCAAAAGAAATAGCGGCTCACAATAACCTGAAAAATTTGCATAATTTGGAGGTGGGGAAATATCTCATTTTCATAAGAAAGAAGAGGAGGACAACAAGGTGGCTGGTACATCTCCTTATATTCTCCTGTAACAAGGGAGGGACAAGAAAAATTAGAAATATTCCACTTCCAATCACACAGCCTGTCTGACACATACCATCACATCTGTGATCATTCAAAAAAAGCGACACTCGACACTCAAATCTATCAGAACAGTCAGCCCTGTATCATTTCTTTCCTGCGGCATGTTGAATGACACTTCATCACTGAAGTATAAATCAAACTTCAGCCACCAAGAAGACCACCTGGAATATTTCCCTTGCCAGTCCGTTTTTAAACTGGAGTAACTAACTCGGAGTGAGAAAATTAGTCATGCACAGTATCACTGCAGTGGAACATCTGCTTCAAGACAATGCTTTTGTGTTTCCGTTAATAGCAGCACCCACTTAACCGGCTTGAATAAAATAAGTGTTTTGAAGAGTATAATGAGAGAGTGTGATACAGCCATAAAAATGTATGAAGTCAGAGGCAGATGTTTCATTCCATTTTAGCCGTTTCACACATAAAGAGAGAGATGCTACGATGACTGTACCTGCACTGTACGCTCGACAACCTTTACAACGACTCACTGCCCTCAACAGAGCTCAACCGTCCAATGAATCCTCAAATGAGAAAATGCATTTCACACTGACTGACTGGATGTTGAAGCAATAGTGAAAGGAGGGTTGGTGTGATCAGTGTGTGAAAATCCGAGGTCTTTTCTGCTGTGAAGTCTTTTTTTAGATTGCTGAGGTACTTTTGCTTTATTAGTCATATTACAGAATGACAGGAATGACGGAAATAGGGGAGGGTGTTACATGTTCAAAAGGCAATATGAAGGGCTGCAATTAACACATTTTTCATTATCAATTAACCTGCGAATTACTTTCTAGATCAGGGCTATTCAACTGTGTTGTTCAGGGGGCCACATTTTCAGAAAGCTAAGGGCCCAGGGGCCGGACATTTCCCTGAGCTATTACTCTCATTATTTGTGTACATTTGACATAACGCCACCATATTTTCAAAACTTTTATTTCACCACATTGCAAAAGCAGCCTAATCATAAACTAAATAAGAAAATATAGGCCTTCTTTAAGTAATTAGGCCAAGTGCTTAATTTCATTTTCTTTGCAACGCAAGCTGTGATATAGACCCAGAAGTAAACACATATTTGAAACAAATGTAGGCTATTCTCAGCCATTTGGCATATCATTTGGTCAATTCTGACATCTCTTACTTAGCTACATCACAGCATTTCCTGTAAACATTTATAGCCATCTTTCTGTCTTCTTCTCCATCTTCAATTAACTATTTCACTTATTTTAAAAAGACAAACATCAGTTAACCTGCACCACATCCGTTCAGTATTCTCCAGTTCTCTTTAACTCTCACAAATCAGAAAACACAGATAGGCCTAGCCTACACGCCTATAGGCTACTAATGAGAGAGATTGCCCTACTTTGACTGAGCGCTGGTAGAGAAGGCCGGTTCATATGGAGTGAGGGCAATCCTCAAACACTGATGCAAGCGCTCATTTGTCAAGGAGGCACGGGCATTTGTTTTTGTGGCATTGATGCGACGGAAATTTGTCGTATTTCTTGTGCTTGCAATCACAGAAAAAAGTGACAATTTCCTCCCTAAGCTCACAGATTCTCTTGATGGCATTTCCTTTGCTTAGCCACCAAACATCATTATGTAAAAGTAGGTCACAATGCTCAGCTGATATATCGGCATATCGTTTATGAAACAGTCGGCATTGAAACTGGATGTTAATCTGATAAAGTTAATGACAGACATAACTGAGTCCATAGTATTTTTCAACTCGATTTCATCCTCAGTGCGATAGCAGACAGTCACGCAGACAGGCCTTTCACTCTCCCTGCCATAGACCGAGCACCGTCTGTAACTAGCATGTTAACACGCTCCAAATTACGTCCATTGTCTTTGAAAAATGATTTCACCAGTTGTGTGTCCTTCCAGTGGTGTTAGGCCCAGGATCTCCTCTCTAAAGCAGTCATCATCAAAAAACTGCACAAATAAACAAAGTTGAGCTGTGTAAGAGATGTCAGTGGATTCCTCCACATCCACGAACATAACATCAGGATACTCGTGCCAGCTAGCTACAAGCTTGTTTGTGATTGGCTCTGCTGGTTTGAAGTATTTATTGTGGCAAAAATGTTCGTTATTCGCGTGTTTTCTTCTTCTTCAGGTTTTCTAAATTTTATTTATTTGTAAACAGAACTGTTTGGCGGGCCGGTCTGACTTGATCGGCGGGCCAGAGCTGGCCCGCGGGCCACCAGTTGAATAGGCCTGTTCTAGATTAATTGATCATTAGGTCTATGATAATTAAGTCTATAATAATATGTTAAAGCAGGAACGTTGGTAAATTATTATGAATGATTCTTACAGTATCTGTTGTCCACAGCTGCTTTATACTGTTTGAAAAGCTTCTCCTTCAGTTCATCAAATCCCTGCAGCCATCTGAAGGCAGCAAGACAGATGCGTTGATAAATATGCAGCCTCTGATTTGAGAAGTGACACGTCAGAGCGCAAATCTGTGTGTTTACCTTGTAAACACAGCAGACAACTGTCCGTGTCAGATGGGTCCGTTATAACTCAGTATTCTGCCTTTTTATGTGGGAGACATCAGATTATTGGATCTTATTAATCCTGTGCGTCGCAGCCTCCTTTCCAACTTAAAATGTGGCACAACAGTCAATAAAACGTGATCCGCTGAATTTTAAGTTTTAAGTTTTAAGATATGGTGTAGCCATATACAACGTGAAATACAGTACAATTATGACTGAAATAGCACTGGATTGATGTGATCATATAAACTGCTTCACCAAATCATTTCTTATTATTTATTTCTATCATCATTGTGCTAATTAACTGTTCAAAAAAAAAAAAACACACCATCTGCCTCTGGCTGCATATTTGTGATGCTGTGTGTTCACATCGTGCTGCTCTGCACCATCCAGAGTACAACATGATTTCCTGGAGAGGCTGATTCCTACTGTCGTCATGCGTCACAGTGATTGCCACAGCTGTTGGCTGACAGCATATTTAATTATCACCACACCCTCCGATCTCTGGTCACCTTCACCCTACCCTTTTGCACTTTGCACCTACATGACCCAAAATAGCAAGTGCGCTTGGAGACACCCACACAGTCCGTGCGCCCAAGACCTATCGCTTTGCATTTGTCGTTGCGCTTGCACTATTAAAATCTTAGTACATTTTGTGCTAAGGGATATTAAAAATCTTTCTTACTGTCCCACTTAATTGTTTATCATTACTATTTGGATAGAAAATAAACATGAATACTCCATCTGCAGTTGTGAAATTCACAGAGCTACATGGAAAAATTACCACATGAATTAACTTACTTCCCTAAAATGTTTTAACATAATTTTGGAGATGATTAGTTGATTAATCAATTAGCTGACTCACAGAAAATTGACTGGCAACTATTTTAAAAATCTATTAATCACTTAACACATATATCAAGCAAAAATGCCAAACATGGTCTAGTTTCAGCTTCTTAGCTGTGAGGATTTGCTGCTTTTGTTTGTGACAGTAAACTGAATATCTATCAGTTTTGAACTGTTGGTCAAAAAACAATTAAGTAAAAGATGCCCACTTGAACTCTGGGATATTGTGATTGTTAAAAATGTTTTACTATTTTCTGACAAACGATTTGTCAATTATTCGAGAAAATACTAGAAAAATTTGAGATAATTAAAACAACTTTATGAGTGCAGCACAACATATTTTGTACAAAGTAGAAAATGTACAATTTATGTACATAAATTAAGTACAATTGGAATATTTATGAATGTCCAATCCATCCATAATAATATTTTTTGTGTAGTGGTGGTGCTCCCTTGTCCCTTGGTGCAGGTTTGCGTCTGGTTGCTGGAGGTTTGGTATTTTAGGGGAGGGGTGTTGAGTAGTTGCAGAGAATGAGGGAGAATGAGGACATACTGTAGTGCTGTGCAACCAAGGTACAGAGCACCAGGCTCTTAATCCCTAAAATAATCCTGTCGACTGTGGCCGTTGGGACACATCTGAAGCCTTCTAGCTATAATCCACACAGACCCAATGCTGAAACCAACACCTAACATCACAGACACAGGGAACAGTATAAAAAAATCTCACTTCAAGTGTGGAGACTTTGAAGCTGATCTATTCTGAATTCTTTCTTTTGCATTACAGTATCATTTTTGTCTGAACTGATGCTGAGACGGAGCCTTTGACTGAGGGAGCAACAAGAAATTGTCAGACTACATATAAAATCAATGCCCCCACTCTGTTGTTATCACAGCAGTTATTACAACAAACCCTGTTCAGCATCACCTTGTCCCCTCCAGCTTTGGTTCCCCTTAAGGTGCACCTGGCCTCCTCCCTGCCAGCGCATACAAATGAACTGACCTGTGCTTGAATGGCTTTGGTTGAATGGTTTTGTCTTGTTTCACATGCATGCAAGCAGCTGAGTCAAAGCCGTCCACAATATGTAAGTAGGAAAAAGTCATCTCTCATGTGTGAAAAATAGTGGAAAGCTACTTTTGTACTGTAGCTCCTCTTTTCCCTTGTTTCCACTCCTCACATGTGCAAGATTTCACTAGCCGGATGTTTCAGTTTGAGCACAAGTCAACACCGGTCTTTCCACTACAACTAGGCCTAATGCATGTACAGAAAATCCTTCAAAGCTCTACATGAGTAATCTCTGGATTAATTCACATTATTGATTCTTTTTTTTTTTCTTCTAGAATTGACATTGCCTGAATGAATTCAAATTCCAGTGAATGAAAATGAATGGGGCTTACAAATTAGTGGTTGAATAAAAGTTGAGAGCTAGAATTCCAAGAGGATAAAGAGTAGCCTTTGCTGAGGCATAATGGGTGAGCTTTTTTCCACCCCAGACAATTCCTCCTTATAAATATGTGAATGAGCTCTGCGTAATGCATTCACATCAAAGCTGAGTCCACTGCACACCCAGATACAGTTAAATGTCACATTCAAAACCCAGCTAGACAAAGCACGATCAAACATTTAAGCAGTCTACTGCGCCGTTATCTGTTAAACAAATAGTATATTGTCCGGGAATCTATTTCCTAAGGCAAACTCTGCAGTTATTCAATATCACCGTCAGATAGCTCCAACACACTATTAGACCACAAAGTCAGTACCATTGAATCAACACCACTGCATACAGATAACTGTATAGCAATTAGGATCAGTCCGCACAGTGTACTCCAGCACCTGTGCTTTAACAGAATACATTTTTCTTCAGCCATCTTAAAAAAGATCCAAACAAAGGCCAGGAGCGCAGGAGGCTGAACAGATTTACTGGTAAACAGTTCTCATTTCAACTTCCAGTAACAATGACTCACAGTGATAAACACTTAGGAGATGAATGCGTCTGCATTTCTTTCATGAAACTGAAGCATGCTGCAGGCTTAAGACACATTTTAAATCACTTCAGTTATTTTAGTTTGCTCGGGGCCTCCAGCTGTGCACAGCAGGCACAATTTTCCTTCTTGGACAAAACAATACACTTCATTGTACCAAGCATTTCTAATTTCAGAAAGGCACTTTAAAAATGTGGGGTTTTTTTTTAAATTACTTAAAAAGTAATCTGACAGTACCTACAGTTTCTCTAAGCGAGGTGATGCACTATGCACTCAATTTCCAAGTAGAGCTAGGAGGGAGTATGTATGGCCTTCAACTGAGTCTTTACAGATCATCCTTCATTCATTCATAATTTTAGACTTCAATTGTTAACAGAGGCAAACACTACCTTGAAGTGTCAAATGCAAAGGAGAGCTGTTATTGAAAATAGAGTAAACAGGTCTTTACCCATGCGATTAACAGGACTTTAACCTTGTGTTTTACTTTTAACACAGCCTTAAGGACTCCTGGCGGAGTGCTCTGTGGGTATAGCCCATATGTATCACTAATATGAGAGAGGGCTATAGAATAGTAAAAGCACATTACTTTGTCCCCTTAGGTACCTGTCAGGTGACTGTAATTACTTCTGGATGCAGAGACCACCAACAATGTATCTCCCAAATCAAATTACTCTGCCCTTCAAAACCGATGGTTCGACACCGTACACTGCCACCTCCCTGTGGTTCCAGCATGAAGAGGGACTGACAATTTAGCAAATACTTTCCAACAAAGTTATAAAAAATGTCTCACGAAGAGACACATTTGGGTCATCCTTGAAACTCAACTGCTGTCCACCCCAAAACAGTGAGAGGCATTCACGGCTACACGTTTTTGCAATTTCTTATTAATGCATCAATTGTGAGCTTGTAATGACTGACTGGCATTTGACATTCACCATGAATATGTGTCTGTGTAATTCCTCCCTTATGGAAAGAAGGGAGGGGAGATAATATGCAATAGCTGGGAAGGAGAGGAGAATACAAATAAGACAGATAACTGCATTTCTGCTGTGTATTAAAGACCCGGAGATCAAACTGAGGCAAGCAGTGGGTGGCTGACAAACCCCAGACAAGCACACATGGAGTTCAGGGTGTTATAATATTGCCTGGGCCCTGGGAGCTTTTAATTATACTTAATTTCATTTCAAATGTGGTATAACAGTACACCACATAACTTATTATGGGTTTTCCCTCATCGCTGACTGGGGCCATTCATCTCAGAGTCCAACTAACAATTATTTTCTTTATCAGTTAATCTGCTGATTATCTTCTCGTTTCGGTTGGTCTATAAATGTCAGAAAATAGTAAGGTGGCATCTGTATCCTTTGACTTGCCCAAACAACTGTCCAATATTCAGTTTTATATCACATAAGATAAAGACAAGCAACAAGTTGTCAAAAGTGAGAAGCTAGAACGACAAAAGATACTTAAACGATCAGTCGATTTTCAAAATTGCCAGTTAATTTTCTGTTGTTCAGCCAATCAATTAATGTACTAATCGTTTCATCAATGCACATGAGAGCAAAGTACTACCCATCACTGGCACTATGGCATGTTAACTATACGCCATGTTTCTCACACCTAAGCACCGACACATATCCTTTATAAGAACATCCAGGAAGATCTCTTTCTGCCCAGGAGGAATTTTATCTACAGTTTTTAATCTAAATCTCAAATTTGTCAAACTGACACTACAATATGCAAAAGTGATTGTAACTACAGGCCACTAGACTGGTAACGAAGTGGACAAAAATCGAATAGAGACAGAATTGTGATTTAGAGTCATATCATCAAGATATGAGTCCACTAACACAAGACAACAGATGATATACATACACAAATATGTATCAGTCAGAAACTTAATAGTAAGCCTCCAACCCCTGTCCAAACAAGGTCTATTCAGAGCAGAAGCCAACAGAAAGCATAAGGCAATAGATAAAGCAAAAAAATAATTAATCACAACAACCAGTAATGTAGAGCCAGAAGGAGTAGACCACATAACCGCCAACAGCAGCGAAACAATCAGAAGTGAGAGTGATCTTGTCAGATTATGAAGGCCGCCTCATTGTGTTGACTGAACGTGACTGATTGGTGATTATAAAAGAGAGCTGATACAGACCAGCTGGCCACATGCACATCTTCAGTGAAATGTTTCATCACTGTGCCACTGTGTCACTACCACCAGTATTAGGTGCCCGGCTTAGACACCAGACCACTGGAAAAAAAAACATACTCTACTGCATTTATTTGCACTTCCGTAAGAAGCTATAATGTCAAAACATGCCTAGTGTTGTGCTGCTGAAATAATTTGAAAAGACATGAGTGCTGGATTTTTTATAGCAATGTTGAATTGCTCGAAAGACAAACACAAAAATTCAGTCAAGACGATTCCATCCAAAATTGTTTTTGTTGTTGTTGTTTTTGTGAGTGTTTTGGTGGATTTAAAACTTTCACACAATTCTTAAGAGGGTTGCTGTTTTCCTGCGTCGTAGTGGTTCAAGTGACATTTCCGAGAATGGAACGCATTTTTTAGCATCTGCTTTCCCAAATCTAGCCACCCGTTCTGAGGTAGCGCATTTGCTCTGCATACTTCTGTTACCGTTTCTGAGCTGGCAGGGACTACCCTGAACAGCTCAGCGGGGACATCTGCCTCCCACAGCCATCTGTGCCCAGGTCCTCCTAATCCCGCTCTCTCTGTCAACCTTTCTCTCTCTCCTTTCTCAGTCGTCTCTCTCTAGCTTGTACATCTACTACTTCAAACACATACATCCATGCACATGTATGGTATAGACACACCACACACGGAGCAGACAGACTTGTTATACTGCAGTCCTCAATCTATGATGACAGCTAGATCAGTTATAAATGACAGCTGCACTTCATAGCACAAAAACTGGGTCAGCATGCTGTGGCTTTTCAAGAGTGTGATGTTTTATTGAGGTGAGAACAAGATGCGTACTTGGTTAACTGTAAGAAAATTAACCTAGTAAGTACTGTAACAAAAAGAAAAAAAAATGTTTGAATTAATTTGATTAATGTCACTTTAAAGTAAATTTCTTTTCTAAATGGACTGATCCTTATTCTGGTCGGCTCCTCTACCTCATTTGTTGTGCTTTGAAGTGTGTGTGTGAGGTGATTCCTTTCATCAGTATGTGCCTGGTAGGGTATTCTGCTGCCGAACAGTTTACCCACACCACTCACCGCCCAAGTGACAGGTCAGGCTTGGCAGTGCGCCAGGGAGAGCAAAGGAAGTGGAGTCAGAGGGATAGGTCAAGCCTGGATGTGGGGTAGAGTCACTCACTGCCTGTTTGCCTGGGACTGCCAGAGTTTACAGATGAGTTTACAGTGCTCAATAACAGAGCTTAAACCCCAAGTTAAATCAGACAAACCCCAAACAAACGTGTTTGTGTACTGTCTAGACTGTGTGAGGACTCTTGAGATGACAAGGAGGGCTATAATTGCTGTGTTTTTAAATGTCACTGCAAATGACTGTAAATGGGGGG
>NTHP01000265.1:732162-771321 GCA_003416845.1 Oplegnathus fasciatus | reverse complement strand
GGGGGGGGGCTTGCTGAGTCTTCTTAGCAAATACTGTACCTCAGAACTTTAAAATGACCTTAGATCTAATGGGCCACTTCACTGCAGATGCAACAGTATTAGAAATAGAAAAAGTATTTGTATTAGAAAAATACTGTTGTTTTTCTTTTTTATTGTTATCACACAGTAATATTTTTTGCAACAGGATGGAGAAAATCAAAGGAGTACTTTAATATTTTAACATGTATTCTGTTCCTGAAAAGAACAGAAAAGAAAACATACTGGGCATACGCACTTGCTAGACAAATGTACAGTAAGTAGCAGTGCAGTGTTGGAGTGCAACAGTATGAAACTGGGCAAAGCTTGAATTGCTCCACAAATTCTTCTCTCAACATCTCTGACATTCCTACTTCCTCCATTGTCCGAGTTCACTGCTGAACTGCACCGATTGCAATGTCGGAAACGTGCAATTTAGAAAAGAGGTTGGAGGAATGTGATTGAAACAGTGATCATGTTTTGTAGAGGCCAGGACAGATATGTGTCAGCTGTCTCACACTACTTACACTCCTTCACTCCACTTTTTGGAACTTAACTCGTACTAAATACTACGCATACCCCAGCTGAAGAGCCCATCTGTATTTTACCTGCGTGCAACATTGCATTACCTGCATGTTTATTGATCCCTTGTACCAACAACTACTTCAGTTCTACTACTCCGCACGAACACATCTGTGTCTCACTCCATTTTTAAAAAGGAATAAAAAGTTGGCATTTTCTGCCTTATTCTCAAAGTATCTTTTTATCATCTGTGAAGGACAACAGAAATCCAAGAAGTTCTAGACTTGCTGTCTAGAAGTCTGAACACCCTTGACTATGATATATGGCGTAAATCGATGAAAATAGCACAAATCAGCACTCACCAAAAGCATACAAAACTCTATTACAATAATTTGATATATCTAATATATTTATATATTTAACTCTCCAAATCCCAGCCAAGTCCATAGACTGCAGAAACATGTTGGATGACAGACTGACTCAAAATTTAGTCAGGAAACATTTCCTTCTTTAAAGACAAGGCCAATATGATATCTTGTAAAACACTTGCTCAGTCTGTGGCTTCATTGTACAGTGAGTTATGGTGAGGTAAAATTGTTTGATGAATCTGGCCCTACATGGGGGCTGTGTCAACACCATTCCCTTGTTCACTCATTCACTACTTCCTAATTAATAGGGGTGGGACAAGTAATCAATATTACGATATATCGTCACCTTTATTCACATGATGTAAAATCGATACAGTTGCATCAAGTATCAAGATCATTGCCTGAGATTTTCCCACATTTTGCCTGTTGCCAGGAGAAGACAATGCTGGAGCGGCGGTTCAGCCTGGCTCGTAGCTGGTAGCTAGATGCCACAGTAACGTTGCATGAACAGAGACTTTTTATTTCTCTTCCGCGGCAGCGAACACAACACGTGGCCTTTCAGTGACAATTATGCTGCAGCCTGAGCTCATCCATACACTTTATGGCTGATTAAAGCAACTTAACTACCATTATTAGCATGTACTTTTCTGTGACTGTGGCACCATGCAAGTACTCCTCTCACACGCCTGGAGAGACCCTCAACACACCCGCTAGACTACGTCACACACACAGGTTACCCACAAGGCCACCTTCCTTAAAGGGGCAGGTCCGACCAGTAACACACTGGTGCAGTTAGGCTGTAGGTGTGCTAACCTAGCCTGTTAAAAAAAACTATAGTTGTTACTATCACTGAAAAATAACTATAATAATTGATATGATTATTAAGTGTTTGTCTGATAGTCAGAGAGGAGGCACGGATGGAACATAAGGATGGAAGAAGAGGTCTTGCACAGATATGGTGATGTATTGTATTAGTGAAGTTGATGTGAATACTGTTGCGTCCATTTGGCGCTATTTACATCAGAGTAGATCATAGTGGGTGTGCAGTTTTCTAGAAAGCAAATCAATAGCACCACACAGACGCTGGTGCAGTCACCAAGCCAGCACTGGCATCTTTACAGGCAATAACAGCTGAGGTGAAATAGTGACTAAGCCTTTTTACCACACAGGCAAACATCAACATTTGCCATAATTTGAATGCCAAACAGCCTACCACTGGCAAAAGGCCTAACCGATAGAGCAAATCATTTAAGAGTTCAAATGGCTACAGGAAAAGAAGGAAAGTATGGCAATGCTGTATCAAACATGTTGATCGAGTTAAAAACTTGAGGCCTCATAAGGTTATGATGACACCAGTTAAATGTATATATATATATATATATTTAGATATTAGTGAAAATTATTCATTATGGCCTGTTTCTCTAAAATTAGATAAAATGTGACAAGGTCGTGCATCTGTGAAAATTGGGGAGCTTCCAGGAAAATCTCAGTTGTTGGCAAATATTGCTATATTTTGTCAGTACAATCAGAAAACCGGATTTCATTCTCATTCCACAACTGTCACCGCTTCAGGATGTCATCTTTGGTTACCATTTGTAGCCCATACAACCAATGTGTTTAAGTCTTATGAACAGGTTCAGCCTTGTAGGAACCCAAGTCATACCTTATGTGCCATGGCTTCTCAAATGCTTTTGCTTACAAAAAGGTGGTGTTTATATTGACATCAGTTATTCGCTAAATCCCTTGACATGGTTCACGTTAACTGAACATTGATAGATAAAAGGCAAATGTCAGGTGATGTCAGCCCTTCAATGTATGCACATGACATGGAAAATGCCATGCTTTAAAATTCCTCTGTCATAAACAATGACAGTAACAAGGGAGTGTTTGTTATTGCTTTCCTGCAGGGCTTTATCCACCCTTTTTGATGTGCTCTGTCCATGGCACAAATGGACAATCCTTCATTGTCAGAGGACATTGGAACCCCTGCACAGTGCGATAGGTGCGACCACATTCATCATCCTGACAAAGGGAAATAAGCAATTGCCACGGCACTTAACTGCTTTCAGTCATCTGCAAATATTGGAATAAATACATTGAGCAGAGGAGAGGCCCCTCTGGGCATAGTCATATTTTACATGCCCTATTTGTGCTTAGTTGCTTGCTTTAGGGGCAGTCCTTTTTCTATCTGTCTTGCGGTGTTACACTTTACATGCAGTACAAGCGCAGTTCCCTCTCCTAGTTTAGAGTGTAGGTGGAGGAGCTGGTTTGTACAGCATGAACAGTTTCAGCATCCTGCTTTCACCATGAAGCATTAGGAAACACTTCATCCAAAACCCCTCCTAATATCAGACCTATGGAGCGTAGACGTGAGGTGTTTGAGGGAATGCTTGAAGCCTGTAGCATAAGTTTGTACTTTAATTATCGCAACAGAATCCAGCAGATTTCTTAATGCCAGCCAAGAGTACTGGGTTGTGTCGAACTTTCCTGTATATTATTCAAAAGCTGTGTTGTGAATACTGAAAAATGTTAGGATATTTTCAGCATTCATATTTTTCTTTGTGTATGTATATGCATGCATGTTAGCCTGTTTGTATGGGAGGAGGCGGCAGAAGGTTGGATGAATACAGAAATTCAATGAATGCCTCTCTGCTTAAAATGCAGAGCCTGTGTGTTGGCAGGGACCAAAAAGTCCTTAGTTAAGCTAATCGCCAGTCCATTTGGCAAGGATTATGCTCAGCTTAGGGTTCGTCCCACGAACAGGGTCTCTGATTCATAACAGTGATTTGAGTAAGTAGTTTTATTGATAGAGCAAATACTCCATTCTCAGATTGCCTTAATCACTGTAAGGTCTCCATAGGAATACATCAATAAAAGTAAAGTACTATTACAGCAATTAAAGATATCAATATGCCACTCGAGTGTGTGTGGGTTCTAGCTGGGTTGACGTAAGGACACGGTGAAAGGAATAAGTCAGAAAGGAGCCAGCAAACCAAGAGTCTAAGCATTACTTCCTGATGACAGCCAACAGGGGGCACAACACGGGTTGGAGAGGCACTTATTTACCTCACTCCACCTAGGCACAGAGCCTGTTGCACTTAACTCACTGAAGTGGTGGTCAGCGGGGTGAAAAACAATCCAATTCCTCCAGGAGTGTCAACGCTGGTATACAGTTTTAAAGAGGCAGTCAAACAATCCAAAGCTCTGGCCGGCGCGTGCAAGGTAAGCTGGACCAAACAATTTGAGTTAAATGATGAACAGAGGACAGTTTATGAGTTCCCTGCTTCCTCGTTGAGTTTTTCCTCTTGTTTACTTGCCAACCAAATTGACTTCAGAGAGCAGTGGTGGGCAACCATGTGCCATCTAGACCAAGAATCTGTAGGTTTCTGTGAAAAACTGGCACTTTTTCTGGTTAGTTCTTCCACTTCTTCAATGAAATCAGCCTTTAAACAAGGAACTTAGAGGGTTACCGAGCTTAACTTTGGCTTTCCTGCATGTTGTATTTGGTTGGTCGTCATCAAATCAACATTTATGATGTGACCCAGTTGTACAGTGTGTACTATGTACTTACATTTGGGTGGTCATTTACAAATTCATAATATTAATATGTATGTCTATTGGAATATCAAGAAACTGGGCCAACTCAGGAATTACAATTAACCCTAACCCAATTAAAATGACAACAATCTTTATATGTTATTAAGTTGCAAGTATAAATATAATATATTGTTTGTTAGTCGTGTACAGTTGTGTTAAAATGTGTCTCAACCCATAAAATCAGGTGTCATGAAACACCTGATTTTATTACAAGTGCTTTTTTTTGGACTCAGATATTTCTAACTTCTCAAGTTGACCAGACACAGCACAATAAGTCTGGCTTTTCTGACTCAAAAAGGTGCTTCACTTTTGTCTGGGTTACATCACCAAAATAACTTAATACATTCATGGTGGGGAAAAAAAGATGTCCATAAAAACTTCTCAAACCACTCCTGCAGCATATTACATCAGACGATCCTATTCAACCAAAGTATGACTAAATACCCTGCTTCTGTCTGAATCCTAAGATGTAAACCTACTGAACTTGCAGATGGGCACTTGTGTTGGTTTGTTTATGTGAGTGCTCTCCCATTGGGTCCACAGGCTCTTCCTCTATCCAAATTCACTGATGAACTCACTGGCTGCCCTGACGCTGCACTTTCTATAAACAAAACAGCAAAGCTCAGTAGAAGTCTAATGTGATACTGGCACACATTATATAGCTATAGAAAAGTTAACAAAAAATGAATTAGGTAAGCAGCAGCTAGGGGCCTTGAGTCTGGTGTTTTGTCTATAGAGGGAGTAAGTGGTGTGAAGCAGCAATTAGAATTACTTTGAGACATGTTGGTGATGTTGACAATTGATTGACGGACATTAAAAAAAAAAGCATATCGAAGGAAGAGCAGAGTTATACAATTTCAGTCTAAATGACATAATTGCATTTTGCATGAGGGCACGAGCTTCACCCGAACTTTCCATTGTCATTTTTGTGACAGTTGCCTGTTACCAAATGACCCTGTTAGGCATAATTAGTTGGAGCTAAATGAGGGTACTCTTGTGTTGAACAAGAAATTGTTCTTATTGTCTGGAAATGTTCTCCAGACAAGCCCCAGTGTCTGGATTGAGAAAAAAAAAGTATCGGCACTGATTAGGAAACCAAATTATACAATAAGTTTTGCATTAGTGACAATAATCTTCCAACTTATTAAAACGCAAAAAAATTATCCAAGTGCGGCACACACACATCACAATTTGGTTTAATTCAATAACCTACCAGAGTCCTGATCAATTGTTATTCTTCCCCTTAATCTCCTTAATGACAAAACCAATCAAAAATCCTGGAGAAAATTGCTCCTCTTGCTTGGCACATCCAATCAATTGCATAAAGTCATTGAAACATGTGCAGAGGCAACAGCACAGCTCTAAAAGCAGCACCAGATTCGCACAAAAACATATTAACCATCATGATGTTGTTATCTAAAGCCTATTAAATGATGGATTTGGGCCTGATTCTTCTCCACTCTTGTGCCAGTAGTGAAGGGGAATAGCAGGAGAATGCATGTCTAAGCAAACAGGTTCATTAAGCCCATGTAAATTGGGGAAGCATCCGGGACTTTAGCATCTTGGCAACCAGGATAATAATGGTAAAAGAGAAACACCCAGCAGAGAATCCATCTCATCCTTTCCTTGGGCATTATTATGCCTCACCAGCTCTGGCTGCTCATTACCGACATCGCACACATTCAAATGAGCCAATGGCAAATGAGCATGCACAAACACACAATACTGTACTCTGCGGGGTTTGAGGGGATGGGCTGATGATTCTGCACAAGATACAACAAACTCACCTCGTCAAACACTGACAAGAAACACAACACTAAACTGATTCTGTGATTCAGACTCATTGCTTTTCATCATACATATGACTGGGATCACAGCGCTGGAGTGTCTTGTACACACCAAATCTAGCCCTCCCAAACCCAGTTTAGAGTATGTAATTTCAGCTGAAGGTAAAATGGCTGATAAGAAGTAAAGTCAGCTAAGCTCCTAAATTGGATGGTTACAGAAGTGCAGGAATCTAAATAAGATGTATGGGCTGCAGCCTGTAACCTGTGTGATTTTTCCTTATCAGTTTATGAAACATGCAATTAGTTGAAGATGGCCGCAAGGTTTACTGAATAACCCCATTAAAGAGAACAGTGTTAAATAGGAAAGTGCCTAAAGGAAAATGTAATGGGTTTTTCCATTGACATGCTTTCTATTTGATGAGAGAGAATGCTTTCCCTGCTCTTAATTCAAGCCTTGGACACCTTGAGATGGATGGAAGGTATTTATTCCATAATTTATGAATATAATACCCACAACATAAATGCTAAAACACAATCCAACCACTGTACATTATTCATTTGACTATAAACATCTGGCAGCAAGTGTGTCTTAAGAGCCTGGAGACAATCCTGCTATCCTCCTTTTTAGGGTGTGATTGGAGAAAATGTTTAGCAAGAGTTATTGCGAGCACTCACCCTATACATTGGGAAGCAAATCATATCAACACTGTGAAAATCAAGGCTTAATGGAATCTATTTTTACACACAGCTTAGCATAGCATGGCTGAACAGAGCTCTCGTTGCTTTCTGCTTCCATCATCCGGGGGTTTGGTTACGTAGTGAACAAGCTAAGTCCTTCCCAGCACAAATGTCTTTCCAGTGACTGTTTTTAAAGGTTAAATGACCGTTGACACTTTTGATATGGTGCAGAACATTTATGATAATGATTCTGTATGATGTCTGGTCTCTGCAAGGTATTTTAATCCTCCACTTCCCAGTTTAACAAGGCAATGCATCCCACCCCCATACTAGTATTCTAAAAATAGCCTGCTCATCTCCAAAGATACACTCATTGATTGCATTATAGCTCTGAAGGAACTCCTGATTTCTGCCCCAGCTCACTATGCAAAAACAACAAATACATGGGTTGGGAAGGTTACCACATTACTGCAGTACTACAGCACATAATACACACTTACTGTGTGGTTGAGCTCATTATCGCTTTTTTTTTCTTATCTCAAGCAAGCCCAAATTCTTCTAGAACAATCAGGCAACACTAATGGTAGCAAACTCTTTTTATCTGCTCCATTTGGAGATGCAGTAAGTTGTTGTTGCAAACATTACACTTCCTGCCACAGCTTCATGATTCAAGGTTTCAACTGACTTGTTTTTGTTTTTTCTCAGAGGAAAAACACTGGTTAACTGTATAACCTTGGGGGCACTCATGGATGTACTCAGAGAGGTGGATATGGTACAGCCAGTCAGCCTTGCTGCCAATTTACCCCAGTGGCCAACTGTGGTACTGCATCAAAAAAATTCATTGTGGCCCAAAAAGCACATAGATCATCTGTAAAACTGTTAACAGGACCCTTCAAACTGCAAACAAGGCCAATTATTACTCTTTGTATTATACATTTTTAAACTTTGAAGGTTTTACATTTCAAAACTTTCTTGGAGCTTAGAAAACAATTTATGTGACATCCTGAGCAGGTGCAGCCAGAGATGGAAACATTACTGCACATGTGCAGTGGGCCGCACCACGCTGGTGCAAACCAGGAAGCAAGAAAACTTTATTTGCTCATGTGCTCAGTGAGCAATTGTCATTTAGATTAATGGGTGCCATCTTGGAGTCTGGCATTCAGTTCCTATAAAACTATACACCCATGGGTGCACTGTCCTACCACCACGGTGAGAGAAAAAACAATACCGTCACATACCTACATTCCTGATGTAAGACAATTTTAAGTCATAGTCAGTCTTATTAGGTGCCTGTTGTAATAATGTCCGTTTTGCTGTACAAAGGTGAGGGTATGGCAGTGGAGGGTAGACACACAGGTGTAGAAAAGAGGGAAATATAGATCTGAATTTTACGAAACCTTTTAATTTTCTGGCAATGCAGTGCAAATACAGGGATAAATCAATGCACCTGAGTAAGACTGCTGTGGCCACGCCTGCTCTGGCATAGCAGGGGCCATCACTTGTAGGAGAGCCTGAAAGTGAAAACAATAGAAACTGCTGAATTATGGACAGTAATCTTTCTGGCCCATGAGATTCAAAGTAGCTGTAGCAGCTCCTCCGGAAGGCAATCAACCAAAATTGCAATCAGCAGGTTAGCTGAGAAAATTCTAACTTTGCAGAATTGTGTAAAAAAAAAAAAAAGAGCATGAGCCTGGTCTGTGAGAACAAGCCCACAGAGGTATTAAAAAAGCAAAGTAAGGCAAAAATACTTCTAGATTATTATTAATGCACATTTTACAAGTCCACACCCTTTTGCTAACTGCTAACAGGGTATTGTTTGTTTTTGTGAAACCACCAATATCACACACACACACACATATTGTCCCATCAAACATGAGCAAGTTGAGAGAAAAAAAAGCATCATTTTATGTTTTTCAGCGTCCAACTAAATGCTAATGGTACATGGTGCTAAATGGTAATGCTGCTTTTGATCTCACAACTGAGTGATTACTCTGCTCACAATGTGGCAATGGAATAAGTGGATTTTGCAGTCGAAGCTATGGTATATGCTCATTTCTGGTAAGGCTATTTTAGTATTAAAGCCTGCAATCTGTTATCAACTCCCCGTGGACTAATGGGAGAGGCTAATTCCCAGGCTCAACATTAGTCCCAATCAAGCCGTAACCAAGCTGCCGTTTGACTGGCACACGTACACACGCGCCTGTCATTTGGAATGAACCGCACACACAGGGCTGCATTATTTCTGAATAAACAAACAAATCTATTCATCATCATAACATTCAGCTAATGTTGGCCACAAATACTTTTCCCATACCTTTCAGACAATTGGTGGCTTCCTCATGGGTCTGTTCTATGACAGCGGCCTTTCTGAATCTGACATTTGATATGATGGATGTTCGATGGAATATAGGGAGCGTTTCAGTGAGCTCACTAGGTTGCCACTCTGTTATAAGCCTAGTAACCACTGACCTTGACAGCAAGAAAGGACAGCCCCCATCCTGAAGGCAAGATTCTGATAACCATGTCATCCATCATAGTGGCACTGAACCAAACACACAGGTCAGAAACCTCATGTTGGTAGTGAATCCTCACCTCCACATAGTGTATAGTGGACACACAGAGGTACACACACACACAGGCTTACAGCAGAAAAAGCCGACAGGATGGTCTTTTAGCCCTCAAAGGATACAGCAGAATGTTCACTTTTGTCAGCGATTAATGATGTATGGAGCTCCATAGTGTTGTGGGAAATACGACTGTCAGTCAACCCCTCCCACTGTCTCTCACACATGTACACATACAAGCACTGATACACACATACACACAGACAAACACACGTGCATGTACACTCCTGCCCACAAACACATTACATGATCATACATGTGCACAGACGAACACGTGAGCAGGATAGTGTTTGGCTGCTTCTCACAGAGCTCGCTTTCTCCATCTCTCTCTCTCTCTCTCTCCATCTCTCTCTCTTATTTTTTTCCTTGGGCTTTGCTGAGATAGTCTGCAGCTTCAACGTATCACCTCCTGACAGAAAAGACCTCAATTCCCCACCAGTACACACTAACAAGAGAGCGAGAATCCTCCTTACAGCATGTAGGTCAGCCCTGCCTTTCATGACTGTCGGTTAAAAGAAGAGGTTATTACCAGTAGGTCCGAGCTCTACTCTCCCACAGACGCTTTTTGTCTAAAACAGCATGCTTCTCCCACCTGAGTATGATAGTTTATGAAGAGCACATGCTGCTATGAAGTCATGCTCTCCAAACACAGCCAAAAAAAACTGAACTCTGACCTTAAAGGCAGAAAAAACCTGGCTAGCCTCAGTGGTCTCATGGTGTCATATCATTTGCTTTTCCCTAATCAAGAGAAATCTCCATTGGCGCAATAACATTTTATACCCCTGCCAGTGAGAGTGGTACAGTCATCACGAATGCCATATGGACATTAACATCAAGATAATGTTGTTGAGGATAATTTGCGAGTGATGAAATATTGCTCTAATGGAGGGACAAAAACTTAATTACACAATTCAGCTAATGTTGATGACTGTTTTATGAAGGGTGGATATCAGGCAGTTGGACAGTAAGCCACAGGCCACATCATGTTTGCAAACCTGGTCCGATTATATTACAGTCCAAAATGACCAATTTGAGCATGCAGATATTTTGAAAGGTTGAATTAAGCCATAACTGGAAATGCATTATCGTCTAGCCCAATTTCTCTCTATCACAGCCCTTGTCTCAGTGCTCCATGTGAGGGCAGCTTCTGTTATATCCTGTATTATATTACTGTACACCTCTCTAAGGAGAGATTATCTTAAAGCATTTTCCACATGGACGTTTTCTGCTATAGAGCGGAGGGCATAAAATGAACAAAAGGACTCAAGCCAGGAAATATAACCATAATTTCAATTTCAAAAGTATGGGGCTTTTAGAAGTTTCATACATGATAAAACACCTCAAAGATAATATTCAGAGAAGATTTTTTAAGCTTTCATTATAGCTGGTACTGACACTGTCAAGACTGTGACAAAGCAGTGAGAAGAGTCACTAAGTGAGAGGCATTTTATATGATGATGAACTGTCATTATCATTATACCCTCCATACAGAGCTAAGTACCCATTTTTGGAAATGTTTCAAATCTCTGAGCCAGTGTCACATAATGTGTCAGTGTTAAAGTCAAGGAGGAACAGTTGGTTTATATATGGCTGACACAAGAGGGACGGCAGGCAGTGTCAACATTTGACAGGTTGAATCCGCAATATTTGACAGGGGTCATGATGCATGATGTTGCATACTGGCAGTGTTTGGTGATGGCAATCAATGACCACACACACTGAACAATTAGTGATGTTCCACGATCTGTCATATATGATTGCTTTTCAGACCCATTTAACAGTTTTGTTGTACAGAAAAATCACAGATTACTAATTCGTTGCACTATTCATGTTTATGAATAGGTTTATTTTTAAACCCACCTTTTTTTATGTATGTTTACTTAAAGGATACGGCAGGCGATATTCTATATTTTTTGTTACTGAAAAAAAAACAACCATCCGTTGGTCTGTCTCTTAATAATTTCCAGCTTCCCCAGCCTGTTTATGGATCTTAGCCCCAAGCTCCTTAATCCCCACTCAAGAATTAATCTTTAAAAACGGGTCACGAAAATATACTTTCCTTTCTGTGTTAAAAAATAAACTAATATGTATATGCGTTCATATAGCGCTTTTCTGTTTATCCCACATTCACCCAGTCACATACACACTGGTGGCAGCGCCAATCTAAGGCATGGCAAAACCGAGCAATTCGGCATTCAGTATCTTGGTAAACCACCCTTCAACACTGGCAGCAGGAGCTGGGAATCGAACCGCCACCCTGCCTTTACTGGACAACTGACTCCACCTGCTGATCCACACCTGCCCCCATAATGGCTGAATAACCTTCTAAAAGAGCTGTACTTTTGAGCAAACGGTGCTCCAACAGAAGTACGAAGTGCATTAGTCGGGATCTATTTTCAGCAATGGATTTGGCGAGCTGGTGAGTATTTACAACAGTATGACGTGTATGTGGGACTGATCATATCACAGAGTGCAATGATGTGACTCGGGAGGTTTATGGCTTTGACCTGACAGGCAAGACTTTTCATGGGATTAGTTGAGAATAGGAAGACTACAGACTATCACCATACTTATCCTTTAACTAAATGCATATTTTATGAATCTCCTCTCTGTATCTACCTCTGAGGAAATAAAGAAATTTAAAAAACTGATCAAAAGAAATAATTGCCCTTTATTGATGCCCAGAGCTACACTATAATGCAGTCAGTTGCACTGCAGTCTGTTGTCATTCCTGGAATTGGCTGGCCACTGTCATTCTCTCCTCTCCTTCTTTCTCCTTCTGCCAGATAGGGAAAAGGGTTGGAACAAGCCTGGAGCTGGAGTGATGATTGATGACACGCCTCCTCTGGTGCACACTTCCCTGCTGACGCACTGCTACACTTTTCAGCACTAATTGGGCAACCCTGCAAACTCCCCTCCCAGTGTATGTGGGGTCCGGGTCTAAGCAAACCACCCACTCAGAGAAGTGTGTGAGCTATATACCGTTCTGATTAAGCACTGCCCACGAGCCCCCCTAGCATGTCAGCAACACACCCGTGGTCCTGTTTACTGTGTAGTGCACATTTGCCAGACACTGAGGTGGGCACCACGAGCCATTAATATTGACAGAAGATGACAACCTATGAGTAGCTTTGTAGAACTATTTATATCTACCTGCAAAAAAAGGCCCTCTATGCACGTACAGAATGCATTATGATCGGGTCTCAAAACAATGACAAAGCAATGCAGTCCAGACAACAGCCACTTGATATTCTCCAGGACTCTGTTGTGGGCCAAGGTGCTATCTGGGGCTCGCTTTGTTTGTTTCTCCTGACTTCATTGAGGGTGACTTACATAACCTATGATATGTGTATAATGCATTTATGAAGATGGATATTAACTGACACAATTTAGATTAAGTGCCTCGCTCAAGGACACATCAGCAGTATCCTCTGCGCCTGCGTATGAACTGACAACCTCAGGATCATTAATCCATTTAGGGCTCGGAGGGTTACAGCAGAGTAAACAGAAGGCCAGCATCCTTTAGAACGGCTTGCTAAACAGCACAACATGTTCAGATCATGAATTCATCCACAATGCTCTGTAATGCAAGTGCAGGCAATTACTAAGCTTGCAAACCATATGGTTGGGAAGACATCTAATAACAGTCTGCTGGATGTTCTCTGGTTTTCAATGAAGGACAAAGGTTCAGCTTATGGGTTGAGAAATTGTTGGTGTGCACTGAAGCATGACTGATCTGTGCAATTGGTGAGCACAAAGAGCATTATGTAAAAAACCTTCCTGAATAAATATACATGATGGGCCTCTAAATCTGATTACGATGTTGAAACAAGTCGAAAGAACCATTACTGTCATTTTGCTCTCCGCAAACTCAATCTCTTGCCTGCTTTATCAGCAAACCCTACAAAATGGTTTTTTTTTAAATCCCTTTGCTGTTTCATTTTCTCTCTTGCCTTTTTTTTCCTCTTCTCGTTATTCTCCTCCTTTTATCTGCTGCTTTTATCCCTACATAATTGTTAATGTTTAAGTGTCTCCGGGCCCCCAGACTGTATCATTAGGACCTGTCACTTCCTCAGTGGTAGAGTAAACCAGGAGAGGTTTCAGCGCGTCACGTCCAGGAGAGAATCATAAGAATGTAGATCGAGGAGGAGGTGGAGATGATACGGACAGAAGCCTTTGAATTTATTCTCTGGCTGGCTTGCATCTGGGCTTAAACAGGCACTTCTAAGGACGAACTCAGAACTTTAGGTAGCTGCCTTGCCTTAGACAGGCTTGCTAGTTGATTAGCTGGTTCTAAAACCATTTATGTAAGCTTACAGCGTGAATTATTCTTATTCCGTTTTTAATCTCTACAAAGGAATGCCTGCATGAATTATTCATGCAGCTGTATACAGTATCCCCCCTATTATTAACTGTGAGATAAAAAATATATCTATCTGTGGAATAATTTAGTCAGTAAAGCAGCAGCTGAGTTGACACACAAGAAGTGCACATTCGGGCTGATCGCGGGAAATAAAAATCAATTTGGAGGTACTGGCAAGTGTCCATATGAAGTGCTCTGAACATTCACTCACAGTGAAGGTTCCCTTGCTGTCAGATGTAGAACGGTCTACTTCAGCTATGCCTGCGGCATGTCACTATATCACTACTGTGAGAAGTACTACAACTACACTGCATAAACAAAAAAACACACCAGTACATGGTGACATAGAAGTAAGTCAGTTACAGTATTCAGGGCATTAAGACTAACATACAGTATTTGTCAGTCACTCAAAGCTGTTTTACACCGTTGCCCAATACGTTTGATATTTCTGTAAAAGCTTTCACTTTATTAGTCCATTGCCATGGCAGCTGGAAAGCCCAATCTGACACAGCATGTGAATAAATAGTTCCTGCAGCCAACAAACACATCCTGTCAACCCGAATTTTGTTTCAAGTGCCAGCGCTTAGGGCAAAATTAAACCTTATGGATTGCAAGAGACTTGTATCAGTTACTATGCTGCACACTCCTTAGATAAATAAGAAAAAAACATTAAGTAATAAAAAACATTACTGATATAGGGTAGATCTTTCTGAAATGTCTGTTGCCCTACATGGGTTGCTATTTACATAAGCAATTCTTCTTTTCTAAAGAGTATATTGGACTCCTATGCAAAGCAAGATTTTTGTTGATACATATTACCTGGGCAAACTCTAACCACTTTCCTTGAGTAGAGGAAATTGCTTCGTTACTGACTGAGTGTAATAACATGACCAATTATGTAACTGTCATCTAACGCTCAGCGCATTGTCCTTTCTTATTTTAGGCTATTACACAATCACAGTAATGTTCATGGCATCCTTATGTTGAACCAAGACAAAACTGTCCTGAATTCACGCCAGAATTAATGTCATTAAAGTAGCTGATATTATGAGTCTAAAGGCATCGTGCATTTGGTCCTTCACTGCTTAGTGAATTCTCTTTCCTATTCAGGATCCCTTAGACTTGTTATTTATGTGACTTATTAGGCTACAACTTGTTATGATACACTATTTATCCCGAAAATTTTGTTTACAAGTCACAGTGTCTGTGCGGGATGTATTTTTTCATCATCATCAAATTAATTTCCATCCTTGAACTTCATGTGTTCATTACAGATTCAGTTTTCCTTATACATGTAATTATTATGTCCATGCAAAAACCTGGCTCACGTAACTTGTAGCCCAGTTTATTCTGCATTGCGATAATGAGGCACACTTGCTAAAATATGAACAACTCTTTGTGCATCATAAAAATACCTCATAGGTCTTGATATCACCTTGTCTCAGACCTTCACATTTCTTTCAGTTAATGTCACTATCCCTGTCATGTACTGGAACAAGCGAGCCTTGGTTTTGCTTCGCTGTAAACACTTCTGACTCTAGAGCTTCTTTCGTACAATGATCTGTACTACACTACCTGAAATATTTTCCCATCACAGGAATGCATAAGATGCTCTTCTCCCACAATCCTTACAATCAAATCAAACATTGCCGCTCCCTCAAGAAGAATCATTTTGTTCCCAAGACAGAAATACCCAGTTAATACTGTAGAGTGGAAGTCAGAAACATCGGTGGCATCCACAGAGACTGTAAACTTAATCATCTTTGAATGGCTACATTGGCCTGTCAAGGAGAATATGGCTGTTTATCAGGTGCTTGTTTTACATGTCAACACATCTGATGGAAAAATTGGAAAACAAGCCAAATTCATTGTGAAAGCAGTAATTTCCAGGAGAGCAACTATTTCAAGAACCACCTTCCACCCCTGCACTTTTTGTGTTGTGGTACACTGGCATCAGCGTTAACACAACATAATACAGCATCTGGCTCAGATAGTCCCTTAAGTGAGCCAGTACATGCCATTGAAGTCATTCAGTACAGCACCTGTTTCCACATGTAGCCCTGCCTGCGATGGCAGATATGGAACACAACAGCGAGAACGAACCTCACAAACACTGCACTGCAGATTTTTTCTTTTGAACTTGTTGAATGGCCCTGAGGTGGCCATGAAAACAAAGATGACAGGATTATCCTCGCCAGGCTTTGAAAAGACTACCCATTAGCAACTGCTCTGGCAAAAACGAGGGTGAATATGCTGAAATGAAAGTGACACTCACACAGTGCAGAGAGGAAGGCAGCGGGGGCATTGTGTTGGAATCAAAGACAGTGCCTGGCTTGAGGTTTGCGGAAAGAAAGACGTGGCCCACACACTTCCACTGAAGACAACTGGCTGTTTTAGAGATTGCCGCATGTACTGTAGAAGCTGGAAACTGATTGCGTGCCTCAGGGAAGCTATTGTGGCACCTGACTGTGTCTCTCCAAATACAGTAAGAAACAGTGTGTGTTAAATCCAACAGTTAGCATCCACATTTTAACATGACAGACTTACAGTAGCTACATATACTGTATTATCTACAAATACATTTCATTTGTGGCTCCTAGGGCTGGATGCTAACTAGTTCGGAGCTGTAATCCCCCTTTCCATAATGCTAACTGGGTGTAATAAAAAGGACTACACTACAGAGAAGCCAGCTGAGGTTAATTCCATGTTGTTCTGTAAAGCTTGCATGTAAGTTTGATGGAGTTAAAGAGGATGGTTAACGCATCTCCTGAGAGAAATACTATCCTTTTTCCTGATCAAAAAGCTTCTGAATTAGTAGCATAGCTGTTACTGCTGCCAAGCCCATACCCTGTGGGTTTGAGACACCAATGCAGTTCATTCTGCTGCTGAGAAACTGGGCTGCAGCCTTGAATTGCTGGTTGGGTGTCTATCACAGTCATTTTTAGGCCTGTAAGTAATGATTATTTTCATTATTGATTAATCTGCCGATTACATTCTAGATTGATTGTTTAAAGTTGTAGTAGGTAACCTGTATAAAAATAACTTTTAGTCATATTTGCTAAAACTGTCAGTATGTCCTGACAGTAGTACAAGAGACAGATAATCTGTGAAAAAAATCAGGCTCCTCTGGCTCCACCTACTGCTCCTAAGGCCACCTGCAAGAATCCACCACGCCTGAATCAAAACAACCAATCAGAGCCAGGACAAGTATCTGACGTTGTGTCAATCCCTGCTCCTGGACATGCTGCAGGCAGCTCCCCTCCCCCACGCATGCGCTAACTCCGTCAAGCGCTGTATCTTTAGTGAACGGACGCAATGGCGGACAAACAACCACCGAACAACCAAGCAATGAGAAAACTGCCCATCCCTCCTTTGCCAACAACAGCTTACATGACAAAGACAAGTAAACAGAAGAAGACCAATGAAGAAAAGCAAGCTAAAAAGAAAGAATTATATTGAACGACTCTGCAGAGAGGGGCTTTGGAGACAAGCTGGAGCGCAGCGGAGAGAGAGGGGCAGGGACCTGGAAGTTGTGCTCGTTCAAATTTTCAAGCTAAGTCCACTCTCTTCTCAGTCCTACCGACTGCAGCTTTAATGTACATAATGTCAAATAAATGCCCATAACAATTTCTCAGAGCTCAAGATGACGTCTTTCCAGTTGCTTGTTTTGTCTGACAAGCAGTCTGAAATCCAAAAATATTCAATTTACAATGATGTAAAACTGAGAAAAGCAGCACATTACAATAGAACACTGGAAACTAGGGATGGGCATTTCAAGTCCTGGCAGCACTGGTTTAGTTCAGTAGTTGTGCCCGTTGTTTCTCGTTTTTCCCGTTTTTCCCGTTTTGTTTCACGTTTTACCAGCGCATTACTACCAGGCGCCGCTAAAAACAAGGGAAAATATATTTTTTAAGATAAGACGATAGTTGCATAAACTATTCGATTTCTAATAATTCAATGACTATTCGAAAATTGGAAAATCATGACCCATCCCTACTGGATACAAGTGTATGTACTTAGTTTGGCTAAGCTTAACTCTAGACATTTTAGACAATGTGTCTTGCAAAATGTTCATCAAACATAACCCGACCATTAATGATGATGTACGCCACAATAACTCTTCACCTATGAACTATGAATGTCTTGAGAAAACATAACCAGACATAGTAAATAATACACTTAATATTGGAGTATAAATATTGCATTACCTTTCTTGTGTGAAAATGGGAGAACATTTTTCTACTCCTTTTTGTCAAAGGGTAAGTTTCAAGCCACATAACATGAGCTCATAACATGAAGTGTGTGCAACAGGCTCTTACTTCAGGATACACACTGTGCCCACATCACAGATTCTGATCATTGTTAAACTTTCTGCAGTCAATACTACATACTAATACTGAATTGACCAGGGTAACTAGAGTAAAAAGATACTCTGCATAAAAAGCTTTTGTCAGTTGCATTTTACCTAGAGGCTCTGATTTAGGACTGTAAAAGATAATGAGAAAGAGCTACAGTCCCACTGGTCAACACTGCTGCTGTGCAGTAAAGAGGTAAACTTTTTGTTATACAGCAAATATAAATAAAATGATTCATAAATGTGTTGTGCCAAGTAGCAAAGATGGTGGTTTTATTTGTGCATCTCTATTGTAACGTGATATGTGATGAGGTTGTCTAAAAGCCTCCAGCCTCTGCCTCCAATGGAATAATTGATAATATGATGACTGATATGGGTCTTGGCTGCAGTTTATTCTTTTTATGTTCCAGTCCCAGATTTATTGTGATTCCTTTGATTAAGCACAATGAGTTGACTGCTGAATACCACACAGAACAGAACAAGGCTAAGCTAACATCCTCTATATCAGAGCAAATACTAAACACAGAGCGAACTCTGGAGTGTTAGAGAGAATACCAGACAGCTCATCCATTACTAGGAAGTAACTGATCACGACTACATTTGCCTTGGCTGCTTACCTTTAGATGCAATTAAGGAACAGAGAGTTGCAGAGGGAAATAGAGAGATAGGTAGAGATAAGGTGAAACAGAGAGAGGGGGGGAGAGTCAGAGACAGAGAAGTGTGGAGAAATCAAAGTCCCATTATGAATAGCGAAAAGCCCCCCCGAGTCTGAAATTAGAATCCTAATGAGTGGCAGTCACAGATCAGTTGATGAATTCGCTGTTTAACATTAACACAGATTGAGTCAATCTCTCTGCCATGGTGTGGTTGGGACAAAGCTTGACAGCCTATTTATGTGTACATTTTTCAGTAGCTTAAATTAAAATATTATTTTTTTATTATTACATTACTAACCATGCCATTAAACAATGGAGGTGGGGGACCTTTTCCATAGCACAGCACCAAACTTTAGGACTGATGACAGTGTTCGGTGTTCCCATAACAAGTCAAGTGCTGAGGGGACTGTTTTAAATTACACTTGAGCAACACCAGATTTTATTTTCTGTTTAATTGGATCACACTGCAGTAACAAACCATTTGTGCCATCTGTGCAAAACAGCAAAGAGTTAATACACTGTCATGAATCTACAATTAGGCAGTAAGTATCCAATAGGGGCATTTGTCATGGCTGCCTTTCATCAACCACAAAAATTAAATGAAAAGCATTTCAGTAAACTTTGCTTCAGTATTTCATCAGTACTGCCAACACCATATAATATTAGGCATACACTTACTGTGCATTAAGTCTGGATAATATTACAGAAACAGTCTCACAAATGAGGCTTTTATTAATCTCTGTGCAGGATGACACTTCTGTTACCTTAACTCCTGACCCTGCTGGAAACAAAAGGTAGCACTCTTCTCAGTGATATTGATTTGCTCCACTGCTTCTTTCTCCATTTACTAATAATTACCAATGCAGACTCTCCAATTACTCGGCTCCAACAAACATTTACAGCAGTCTGAAATCCACACACTCATTATGCAGATGACAGAGAGAGAGAGAGAGAGAAAAACAAAACCCAAAACCTGCTCACAGCGACTCCAATTAAAATTCTTTAGCCATGCCAACATAGAGCCAAATGAATTATGACAATACGTACCTCCTTTAGCTGCTGGAGTTTCTAATCAATTGTGAGAGACCAGCCATCGTGAACATATGAGTGAGCTAACTGAAGTGCTAAAATAGAGATTACAGCCAATACTTCTTTCTTAATTTGGAGAATTTCCTCGATTGACAGTTGAAAACACTGACGTGGTAATTACAAAGATTTCTTAGAAAATCTCCGTAGTGAAATATGTGTGACTCATAAGAGACACTAATAATTTTTTTGAATCAGGGGAACTATGGCATCCAGAAAAGTAATGGAAATTCTTCCAGACTTTCAGAATCCAACGTAATACTGCATCTCATAGTATGTTATTTTAATCCTAAAAGCTTTAACAGTTAAGCTACAGACGGGTGACAAACTAAAGGAAAAACCTGAATAAATGAGTGGAGAAACATAACGAATGCAGATCCGGTGGCTCTGTTATGCTGTGGGGGGCATTTTGCTGGCATGGTTTGGGTCCACTTGTCCCTTTAGACGGAAGGGTCACTGCAAATCAATACAAAGTTGTTCTGAGTTAACACCTTTATCCTATGATGAAATATTTCTGTCCTGATGGGAGTGGTCTCTTCCAGGATGACAATGCCCCCATCCAGAGGGCACGAGGGGTCACTGAATGGTTTGATGAGTATGAAAATGATGTGAATCATATGCTGTGTGCCCCGGATCTCAACCCAATTGAACACCTATGGGAGATTTTGGACCGATGTGTTAGACAGCGCTCTCCACCACCATCATCAATACACCAAATGAGGGAATATCTTTTGGAAGAATGGTGTTCATCCCTTCAGTAGAGTTCCAGAGACTTGTAGAATCAATGCCAAGGCGCACTGAAGCTGTTCTGGCGGCATGTGGTGACCCAACACCTTACTAAGACACTTTATGTTGGTTTTTCCTTTAATTTGTCACCCGTGTATAAGCGTTAGTTTGAAGGTCATGTGATGTGAGGTGCAAGTCAGCTTAACTATTCCTAACTCTGATGAATGCTTCCTCAGAACAAAATGCATCTTTCTAGTGTAAACCTAAGATACAGTACAAGACTAATGTTGAATTTCATTAAAAGGACAAGACAATAGCCTCTACAAGAGCTGAAATCCCTCTGGATTGTTTTAATTCACTGAAGGGCATCGCTAAGATAACCATGTGTCAACACTTCTGATGTATTATTCCCGTGGGATCAAACTAATGTTTACCTGTAGTCCCCCCCAGCCCCAAACCATGCTCACACATAACGATCTTGCATTGAAGATAATGACATCAACCACTGTGTCTTAAGGGAATATCTCCCATGATGATGATTCAGTCTCACTCCTGCAACCAGCACTGGTTGGAAAGGGGCTCAAAACATTCAGAGACAGATTGTCTTGGTGAGATATATATGGAGATTTTGGTCAATCGAACATGTCATTTCATGGCAGGTTCACCCTCTGATTTGGACTGAACAGAGCTGAATTCGGGGTTATATGATTATGCCGACTGCAGAGATTTCTGAGCAGAAGATTTCTCGTTTCCCAGAAGCTTACTAAAGGTTGAGGTGTTTTCCATGCTCAGCATACCAAGCAAAGTGTACCACCCCTACGCCTTCACTCTTTGTCTCAAAGCTTCACCATCACTCAGGCCTCAAACTCTGATGTCAGCGAGTTTTGTCTATAACCTGCTGACATGAGAGGCATACCAAGACTTGCTGGTATATAACTAGGATCAACTGAGGAGGCACAGATGAAATTACGCAATGTTGTCAGAGTAGCACAACTAATTATCATGAAACACAAGGAGATGCTTACTGATTGATTAAGGATTTTAATTGAAGGGGCTCCGAGGAATCGTTTCAGCTCTCCGTGATGAAAGACTGGAAGTGTTGGCATATGATTTGGAGCAGAAAAGGCTGTACACTGTTCAACAAAAGAGTTGGTAAAAAGAAATTTACTGAATTTACTGTCAGAGAGAATAGCTTAATCTAGTATATAAAAAGACTATACACTATATCAACAAGAACATGCACAGAAACAGCGTTATTTCTGATGCAGATTATTGAAAATCAATGTACATGTCAACTATCTGCTTAACACACTTGTAAATAACAAAGTGGACAAATCACAGCCCCATGTTCAATTTAAATTATAAACTGTTTCCACACTTTCAGTGATGTAAAAAAAAAAAAAAGTCTCCCAACACAGCAGACATGTTCCTCTGAAATATTCAGTTTCAAGTAACTTCACTTGAAAATTGCCCAAAAGATAACCTGTTATTGCCTCTCCAGTCACTCTCTGTCAAGTTTAATTTTGAGGCTTATAGCTTTCTCACAACACAAAAACACTCCTCTGAGATTTTCCTGTAGAATTATTGCAATTATGTGGATGCTCACAGCTGGGAACGGGTAAAAGCTCCATTTTCCACCCCAAATCATTTTCCCTATCCCCTATAATTGTAGTGATTATAAGAATATTAGAAAGATGCTTTAAAACGTAGCATAGCATCTATTTCCCTCGAAGGATTTACCTTGAGAAAGCATTTCCATTTAGGCTTTAATTCACCAGAGCACTCAATCACTTTAGTGCTAATTGAAATATATTAGAAATAGAAATGCTTAATTTTTAGAAAGTACAATGGATTGACTTGCCTGACAAATGATGACTATAAATGTAATCCATTTGTAAACGGTTTACAGCGTGCAAATTTGGCTTTTAATGTATTTTAGCCCCACTACATAGCTACAACATGAGGCCATAAATCATGGCATGTAACTAAAAAGCTCTGGCAGCATCCTAGAATGTGTTATGTAGGAAGCCAGAAAAAAAAGTGACTTGCCTTACCTTCTAACACTAGTTTGGATTTTCTGTATATCTGTTTTAAAAAGAGATGAGTGCACTTCAACATATGGATCTGAATTAGGGGTGTAATGGTGCACAAAATTCACAGTTCGGTATATACCTCGGTTTTGGGGTTATGGTTCGGTACGTTTTTGGTACAGCAGGAAAAACCAAAACATTTTGAAAATAACATTTTTGTCACTTATTTTGAAAAACGTAAACACTCAACAGTGGCTCATTGGCCACAATTCTTACTGTAACACTCAAATACTGGTATATTGTCAATAAGAAGAAATAAAATACACAAATGTCAGTAATGCTTCATCATAACTCGACCCTGACCTGTCATTCCGCTATTCAACACATTCAGGTGATGCCGTCATAAACGACATGTTTACAGTGTTTCCACAGATACACCCAACTTTAGTTGAACAATGTCGACAAACAGTTTGACACTAACCATTGTCCATTGAGCTGGACTAACCTGGCTAAACCAACTAGCATGCTACAGCTGATAGACAACAACTGGTGCACTGCCAAAACGTTCCAGGTAAAACTCGCGCTCTAGAATTTCTGTTCCACTGTGCGACTGGTCACATGAATAGATTATTTTGACAGTAATTGTTTGGGTCACAGGGCGTGCCAAACCAAGGCAGTCGCACGCCGAACCGAAGCAGTTCGTGCTGAGCCGAGTGGTTTGTGAAGAATACACGGACCTTTACACCCCTAATCTGAATGACTAACCTTGCAGTGTCCTTCTACATCGACCGAATATGTATCACTTGACAAAAAAGACTAAAAGATACACATATTTGAGATAATATCTCATCATTGGGCAATGAACAAGTATCACTTTCAGAGGAGCGTTTACTACAACACGCCTTGACATTAAAATTGGCTACAGGGTTGTTTTGGATAATACTTATTTTCATAGACAGCTGTGCAACTTTATAAATTTTCACCTAAAAGAGATTAGGCTGCTTTCAGCAACAAGCTAAATAACAATTTAAAACAAGGCATGACAGGCTCTGAGTTTCAATTGGATGCTGTGGAGGAGGTTAACTGGAGGTCTTAAAGGAGGCAGCTGCTATGAAAGCCTTCTTAGCCACTGCTCTAGCATGTCACCTTGTTGGCTGATTTCCATTTGTACTAAAGCACATCTATTGCAAATGGATGCCAGAGTAATGAATCTGATGAATACTTCAATATAGCCAGCTTCCCTTGGGCAACAGGAGACAGACTCTTAACGCTAGCAATATGCCTGCTTTCTACTGTTTAAAAGGAAAGGTCAGATTTTTTTACATAAGACAGTATGAGTTTCTCACCGTTAGTAATATCTGTGCCTGGATGGCTCCATCTGGGAGCCCCTCCCTGAAAACAGCCCCTCCCCCATTGTTTTTCATCATGTGTAGTGTCTATTCACTCGCCAAAAAATGAGGTCAAATGACTTGCCTAACACTTGATCCTCGCAATGTGGATACCATGATGAGCATAAGGGCTGTGAAAGAGAGCAACATTGTGCTGACAGCAACACTGATCGCATTAAACATGTGGTGCCGCAAACAGGCAAGAGGATTTCGGCGTTTAATTAAGAGCGACAGACTCAGGTGTGCCCACAGATGTGTCATAAGAGGTATACCAGGTTTTCCCCCAAATGAGCGTATGAAACTGCAGATATCTGGCAGCTAACTGATGTGTCCACACTACATGTGCTATATCTCCAACCAAGCTGTTAGAGATGAAGTAGCCTTGCTTATACTTTTTAACACAACTGGCTGTGGCCTAATTAAAAAAGTGATGAAATGCAGAAAGTGGAGAGGGAGTTTCTCAGCCGTGGTTAGGGTCTGCGTTAAGGAGATAGTCAACAATTCCTCCTTTAAATTGTGTCCTGTGGAGTTTGAACAGTCACTTAATATTCCTCTATTCCGTCTTACCAGCATCTGCGCTGGGGTGGGGACACCAAGCCATTTAAACTAGATGTTGTCTCTGGCACAAGTGCTTATAGTAAATGTCAAGACCTTTCAGAGCCATAATAATGACACAGTTGAGGGAAATGATACATGGCACCGTTTTTGTCCTGGATAAGGCTAGAAAACACAGCTCTGGTACAATCATGTACAGCCAGAAAAGATTTTCATCAGCTGGTCTGCTGACATGAGGCAATGATTTTAGATTTATACGAATACCAGACTTTCAAACTAGTGACAGGTCAATTTTGCACCATTACAGAGACTAAGGCCTGGGGTGCAGGCCTTATTTTGTGGCTGAGGGCCACCTGTCAAACTAAATAACAAAAATAAGGCAGGATCATTGTCTTACTCTCCTTTGTATTTGCCCAGTCCTTATTTTCTGCCTTTGTGGAATGTAAAATGTAGCTTTTAAAGTACAATCGGTGTACCTCTTGTCTAGCCCTCACCCTATCATACATATTTCATTGGGAAATAAATCGAAATACAGACACTGATGGACAAAGAACAGAGCACCAAGACAGAAAAACAGACATACTTTAAGAATAGTACTGCAAATTGTAAGTGTATGGTAGCAGCCTGTGCTTAACATTTCCGTCTGCTCGGACTAAATTTACAGACATTCGCTCTTTACTGTTGATTACAGCTGCTTATCCGAGTGGAAGAGGCTGCCACTGATACTGTGTATTTCCTGACAGCACAGGGGACTGTTTTTTCATCTGGCTGTCCCCCTTAAATTCACAGCCAGATGAGTCATTTACTGGGAGGTTTATTCAACTGAATCCAAATGACATGAAACCTGTAAAAGGATGGGGAAGAAAGAGATGAGCAGCCCTTCTAAACAATGTGCTCTCTATGGAAGCTCCCAGTATGTAAAAAAAAAATGCAGCATATGTGCATAACTTCAATGCAGTCATGTAAGACGATGCAGAAGCAGCAGCACGATTCATTTAAAAGAAAAGGGCCTTTGTTAGAGGCTGAAAAGGGCCGAGCTTTTAGGTAATCAAAAAAGATTAAAAGGGTGACGATACACATGTGGACCATTCCTCATCTTCAAGAGGCTCAAATCATTTAATTGATGTGGACCCACTGTCCAACATGAATCAGGGCAGCAGTAATGCAGCTTTCAGAATTGAAGAGGTGGGGGAAATGAACATGTGACAGCGGACGCACCTCTCGGGAGCTACTCCATAATCCAGAGGCAGTGACTAATTGCGTGCTTCTGGGTTTGTCAGTATTTGAGAATGCTCACATTTTTAGCCAGCAATCAGCTTAGGGGCACAGCAAAATTGCCCTCTAATAGTCAGGGGTCTTGACAATAGAGAAACTCAACAAGCGGGCACTGTCTTCTGAGTTCTTAAAAGAAATGGTTCAGGCTTTGATGCCTGGCTCTCAAGACCAGTGAAAACAAAGAAAAGAGGGAGAAAAGACAGAGCCGTGGTTCCTTGTGGTTTGAGAAAATGACCGTGCCAAGACAGAGCAGGCCTTTATCACCGCTTTGGTGACAACAGCGTTTTGCAATGAGATGCAATCCAGAGAGGCGAGTGGAGCAGTTTAAGAGGTTTACAATCTGTATTAGGTCAACAGGTGCAAGCACAGCAATGAGATAACTTCACAGTGGCGGCGTTCACACGATTGACAAAAAACCAATGAATGGTTACAGCGAGTGCTGAATAACCCATTAATTAACTGTAAGAACCCGGTAATGACAGCATCTTGAAAATGTTTTCCCCTATCCATTTCCTAGAGTTCTAAATGGCATTTACTGAGGCGATGACCTGCTTGTGGAGAGTGTTGCCTTATTCAGGCTGTGGGAGGCAACTTGTTTATTGAGCTGATTCATAGCACAGGGATAATCTCTGGTCCAATAAACCATCAGGATTCAGGCAAAGCTTCTGCCACTGATCACAGCCAACCCAGATTGACACCAAGGAATTAGACGGCCTCTCTAAAGAGACAGTCAGGTTGTAAGTCTTTTTGACGGGACAGCCCTTGGGCGTGAGGGGAGCATAGTAAAAATAGCAAGCACCCCTTAGCTGTTGCCAAGGTATTTCTGTGATGAGCACATTTTAAACATCCACACAGAGAGACACTCATCATCTCCATACAGCCACTGATGATGACCTTATGGCACAGAAACAATCCAGCTCTTCAGCCATCGAGTGTGAGACAACAATGACTAAAAGCCAAACTGAGAGGAACTTTAGGCAGTTAGCTGCTCTGTATTCAGGCCCACACTTAGCATCTCTCAGAGTCAACATCCAGAGAATTCATATTGAAATGGGGCAGGCCTGCCCCCTCAGCTTTGCCTCAGAGCCATCACAGCGGATATTTGATATTGGTAGAACAAGATATTATCTCAGCTCTCCAAAGATTTTGCATCTTTTTTTTCCCTCCTGTGTTTTGAAGAGTTTTGAATTTTCCTGAAGAAATGAAACAGACCACACAGGCATTTTTTTGTAATTATAGCCTAAAGAAAACTGCAAGAGTGATATACTGAGAATAGTGCATTAAAAGATCTTTTATAAAGCACTATTATTATGCGACTATTTTGACAATGTTTTTGATTGTGTGCTGAAATTAAGGATATGTTGCTGTTACAAAGTCCTGCACCGTGCACTGGTCCAAACCACGCCCATGCCTGTTAATTCAGTCCTTAATGGGCAGCTACCTGCGCAGCTGGCACCGTAGCATGGTGATGGAGGGGAGGATGGAGGATGGAGGAAGGAGGGGAGGAGATACCGCGTCGTTGCCATAACTCGATTCTGATCAACAGCGACCACAAATGCACTCCTCAGCCTCGTTTTGAAACTGCGACATCACATTGCCCGTTCAGCGAAACTGGCAGAACAGCACTCAAAATAGCACGTCGGTCTCCTTTGCGCACCTTTAACTTCCTCTTTTAGCGCATGAAAGTGTGCGAATCAACGAACATAACGAAATGACATGAGATGAAAGGCGGTGAGGGTGGGCTAATTTTGGTAATTCAGGCGATATCGTCTCACCTACGGGCAGCTATAAAACCAAAACACACCGCAGAATGAATGAGACATCGTCTCTGTTAGCTGGTGTACACAAAGGGAAAGTATGTGAGCAAACTTTGCTGCTGGGAACCAGCCGAGCTCTACTTGTCGCAAGAGCAGCGTCCTGCGTAGCTGCTCTGACCGCCCCCCTGTCAGGCGAACACAAGGACGGGATGGAGGGAAAAATGGCCTGTTGTGTGATTATCGCCGGCGCTGGGTGACAACCAGCTCTTTAAAAGTACTTCACAGACGTATTTAAAACGGCGAACTGGTGTTAAAGAGTGTGCAGGGTCGAGGGTTTAGCTCTGGAGAACTCCCGACAGAGAGAGTGAGTGCGAGCGGGAGAAAGTGAAGTTGTGTTAGCTTGTTTTACCTCAGTAAAGCGGTGTCGCCTTGTCTGCTGACCACACTTTCAACCGAGGAATAGTCCACAGTTTGTCCGGCGGGCAGACAGGACGGCAGAAAGCAGCACAGGCTCAGAATGATCGCAGTAAGCCACTGACCAGAGACACAAGCATCCTGCACCGCAATCATTATGTCCATCACAGCTGGGTTTTGTTGCCGCTTTTCCCAAGTCTTCTTGTTGAAACAAAAAAAGGAGCGTGGGGTTGGCTTTAAAAAAAAACAGAGACAAAACCTTGACGCGAACGACGCTTTATTATTTCCACACTTTTCCTCCTCGGAGCCCCGTAAACAAATGGTCCGCCGTATAGTTTCCCAGGTTTGTTTTTGCTGGATGTAGAGCCCACTGCGCGCGGAAGTGTACTCTCCAGTGGCTTGCACACCATCTAGTGAGGAAATGCGATGTAAAATGGGAGCAGACCTAGAAGCAGACAACCCCCAGGCTCTGATCCTGTTGCCATGCGGCCGTTTCCCGGGCAACCCGTTCCCAGTGGCTCGTGATGGAGCAGTAAAACCGGTAGGTATTGATACAACCCAGGAGCAATTAAAGATATCGACTGGAGAACCACCCCCTATTTATCCCCCATAAGGAAATGAACAATCTGAGCATTTGGTGGGAATGGAGCTCACTGACGGTGACGCAGGTGTATCCCATAGGAAAACTCTGGAAAAGATTCTACTCTGATAATATAACAATATCACAGACAACTAATATTCAAAGGGGCATCATTTTATATCATTTACACATGTATACATGTGCACTTTTATATCTTAAATGTAAAAAAAAATGCACAAAATACAATTAAGATATTATAAGTCCCTTTTGGGAAATCTTGGGAATATTAGAGTGATATTTCATTAAACTAGGAAAACTGCAGGCATGTACACACACACACACACACACACACACAAAGAGACAGACACAGGGGACTTACAAAGTTTGTCTTAGGGCAGCAGCCCCCTGCATTGTGCTACTCTAAGCCTTTTGACTTAGCCTACATACATGTAATGCTTAACAGACTGTACAGCCGTAACCATGGGAATGACATACATTTCTCTGAGGTGACATGTTGGCATGGTGCCACTGAGTTATTGCAGATGACACATGACGTGTTATGAACATAGCATTAGCGAAACTTTCCTGTGGACTTTTTCCATGGAGAAGCAACAGACGACAGTAAATGAAGCAGTCACCGTGTGTTTTACACAAAATCACTCCGGTGTGGGGATGTTACAGCTGTTAGTCCATAATGGAAGATGTCCCTGTTGTTATTTTTCACCCATGCAACAATGGCATGGTATAAACTCAAAACTGGAGAATAGAATCAGCAGCAAAACAACAAATAAAAAAGCTGAAACAAAGACATGCGACATTGTTGCATGGGGGGAAAATAATGGGGATATCTTCCATTATGGATTAACAGCTGTAACTTTTACTTGAATACTGGCTACAGTACAGTATTCAGGTGAAATACCACAATGGCATGGTGTTGTTTCAGCGTTTTTATTTATTGTTTTATGCTGATTTAATTTACCAGTTTTGAGTTTATATACTACATAAAAAGCATCCTATTCTTTTCCTCTGGATTCTATATAACACTTTACCACTATACTCTTTTTTTATTCATTTCCCCAAGAGGATCAATATAGTTTCATGATATCTTATCTTAAAATCTTATCTCACAGACCACAGAGCCGAGATTGCTGTCTGTGATGTTATCAAGATGCACTGTCTAGAGCTGCTCCATTGAAATTAAATGGGGTGAGTGGCTGTGAACCCCTGAACGGTTTGCTTCAGTTTTTACACCGAAACGGGCTTCAGACTATTGCCTTGCCTTTGGTTTGAAATCAGAAAAGGAGACTCCATCCTCCATGAATTCATTCCGGGTGCTGTGAGAGTTCCCTTATCCATCTTTGGTTATTATTTATCTGTGGAGATAAATTGTTTATTGCCATGGTATGAGAGAGTAGGAGTCGCACATTTCTATTTGCAGGCCTAGCTGTGACAGAGAGCCAGGAAGCTGGTTTCCAGAGGTTACAAGGGACGTTTCGTTGTGTTGGAAATGAGTCAACAACCAATGTTCCATGACAAGCAGCATTAAAAGAGGGGGAGTGAAAAGTTCATCTTGTCACAAACACAATTCTAATTTGCATAACTGAAGCTCCCTCTACTGTTAATAGCTGTGATAATACCATCAATACTAATACTTATACTCTGGTCTTGTGACAGGTGTTTTGGGCTGAAACAGTAAGATATTTTCCATCTTTCTCTTGTCAGTCACAACGTTGATTTTTTTTTTTCTTTTCTCTGAGCCCTTCAAGTTACCTCAGAAAATGAACCTTCCATGCATGAAAGCTATAATTACAGTGACTCCATTTAGTGTTAGTGCACTGTGCAGAAGGGGGAGAAGAGTGGCAGCCTCTAATATTCAACTCATAATAACCTCAGGAATTATGAACAAGATGAAAGAGATCAGGCGCTGGACTATCACAACGTCTGAGCTGGGGGTTTTTTTGAGTAATGGATACCTCAGACATTTCTTCAGAGTTTCCATAACCAGCCGTCTTTTCAAAGCCGGAATGAAATCAATGCATGCAATTTGCTTTAATAGGGAGTGAATGAAGTGACAAAAAAAATTGACCATCTTTCTCCAAACAACATGTTTCCCTGGAAGGTTTAAATACTACTCCACAGTGTTATCAGCATCGTTAAAAGTGAAGTATATACCCAAGAAGAATGGCCTTGTTTGTGTGTCTGTGTTGGTGGTTATAGAGACTATCTGCAGCATTAAAACTGCGGTTATTGTCGTAATTGCATGCTAACGATGTGGCAAAAACCACTGAAGCATATGTCGCCTTATTTTGACTGTTCTGAGTGAATGATGGGCTTGAACCAAAAAGCCTCAGCAAAGAACCTTTATTGCTCCTTTTGCTGTTTTATTGCATGTTTTCACTGTATTTCATTCAGGTTATATTCAGCTTTACACACAATACCAAGCTCAGTTTATGGGACTAATTTAACATGAGTAATGCAGCATATTGAAAGGTATTGTTTCCTGAAGTAGGTAAGTGCATGGTCATTTTTCTGTAATAGTGATTTGGTTGGCCATTATGATAATGGATGACATCCTGCAGGGTAGTGTGCCAATCGATCACAACACACCAAAATGCGAGCGCTGAGCGGTTCTATTAAATGCAGCCGGGGTTTACGGGACATAAGAAAGATCCGTGAGGAAAAATGTGAGGATGCTTGCTCTCCCATTCAAATGTGTTTTAGTTACAAACATACAAAGACTGTATTTTAATTGATGAAATAATTATACAGCATGATGTAGAACAGCACCTCCATCTCCAGTTTTAAGATTTAAATTCTCTTATTTATTTTCACATAGCAAATTGGCATTTCTGGCCGAGGATGTAATACATTAATATGTGTAGTCTCAGTAAATTCACTAACCATATGAATTATTCATTCAGATTTTCTTTGACATCTTCTGGCTCAAGACAGCAAATCAGCATTTTTAGGTGGACAACTTTTACTTTTCTAGACTTCTGCCAAACATATATAACGACTAATATCAACATTTCTTCACAGGAGCGAAACAGAGGGTATTGCAACTTTTCTGCAACTTCTTATCAGCAACTGCCCCTGCTCATGAGGTTGCAGCACAGTGACTCCCTTCTTGCACTGATGCCTCAGAAAATAAGGGCGATAAGACTCCAGTGGGGCCACATTCATTTAAAAGAAAAATTAAAACCACTAGACAATGTCATGCACCGAAGAGAAATTAATTATAGTTTCCTGACATTTCAATGAAGGAGAATAGAATATGTCAAAGTGTAAGAATTTAACTGCCACAAGACGGGTGTTTGATAAAACTGACAGCTTATAACATGGTGGTTGATAGATTTTAAGCTTTCTGAAAGCTGTTATACCTGTTGTTAACAGCCATATGATGGCAGAGAATTACAGCAAAAAGTAGACTGAATGTCTATGCCTGCAAATTCAGAAACGACACCATCTCAGCTATGACATTCAGCTTTCAAAAAGGCTAACCTGACTCTCTAGGAAACACAAAACAAGGAGACCTTAATGCCTTTGCTTTCGCCCTGAGTTCCTCACATAAGAAATTCCATTATGGTATAGTTCAACAACTGGCACTTGTCTGAGGAGAGAGTAATGTATTACATTTCTCAAACTGTACCTTACTGTCAAAGTCCAAATGCACATTTATAGCATAGATATAGTGGACAAAACACATTTTGAATGAACTATAGAGTTTGATATATGTAGCCCTCCAGCAGTGATTTATTTTGAGCCTTTCCTTTCTTTGCTTTTGCTGCACTGCCCATGTGGGACAAAACCCTACAACACTCATGAGTCATAACTGATTTGTACTTTCAGACAGCACCTACCACATTTCATACATGGTGGATAGTTCAAACAGCTCTCGTGAGTCATTAAATATAGCAAGAAACTGATCTTAGCACCCCAAGAGTGGCGTTTGCTGTGAACTTTCTCCAGGATGTGCAGCGCAACCAGACAAGTAAAATTAAAAGAGGGAGGGAGTGAGAAGTTCATCTTGTCACAAAATAAGTCGAGAATACGCAGCGCTGAGACATTCCTGACATCTTTATAGGACATAGTGCGGTTTCTTGTTAATTCTCATCGCTTAAATGTGGAGCAGCTGTCTGAAACAGTTGAGTGCCCAGTTGGCTGGATGCAGAGTGGTCCGTGGTGTATCAAGTATGCTTTAGGCTACATAATAATGAGACTCTGGGAACCAACAGTGGATGGAGCCACAGATGAAACCATCACAACACTAAACTGATAATTTACTGATCATAAGAAGCCAAATACTTCTAAGAATACAGTCCCACAACTTGTACTTACACATGTACTTTCATTAGTCTTAAATAAACAAGAATGACTTTATAATATACAACTGTAGGGCAGACAAACATTGAAGACCACAACAGATAAATAGGCAGAAAAATAAATGTGTCAAAATGTGCCCCCCTATGTGAAACTTTGCTGAAGGGCTCTTTCATTTATTTATTTCAAGATGACACTTACATGGACTTGTCAAGCAACCTTGAGGGGCAGGGTCAACCATGATGAATGATTGTTCCAGAGATTTAGACCAAATCCATTGAGTCAGACCACAGACTGAATGTGAAGTCATCACTTGCTGCTGGGTCAGAAACTTTGTTTAAAGCTGCAATAACCTGAACACTTGTGGGGGCAGTAAAACAAGATGAAAACACAACATTATCACCTTATAAAGTTGTTATAGCAAACATGTTAGCTAACACTTAGCTATTTACACATCCAGCAAATATGGAGCAAAATTACAGTAGCATTGATTGATGGAGTCGTGTTTTTGGCCACCTGGTGAATGTCCAATATGTCCAAAGTTCACTCTCCTTTCAGCTCTGTTTTTGGTCTCCTCCACCTCCTGAGAAAAATAGTTTAAAAGTTTTTTGCTGCTAAATGCTCCTTTATGTTCACCAGCTAGTCTCTAACTTTGTCCATCTGCCCTTTTGTGCTGGGCAGGTAGTGTACAGTGGGTTTGTCAGAGCTTTTTTTGCTGCAAACAGCTGCCTGCTACAGCTGGAAACAAGGTTGACGAGAGTGGACTCATAACAGACTGAAAGCTTCCGTAGAGATGAAAAAATTGGGTGGTAATTCTGTGAAGGTTCGTCACTACGACTGACCCCTTAGACATACGGTAGTAATTTGATCCGTTGTTAGTATAAAGTATATAGATTAGTGCAGCTTTAAAGTTGGGCATATGACTCTGACATGTTGACTGACAGGTGGAGTCCTTCCTAAATAACTTTTTAATGAAAAATCTATTTTCAATATAATTCAATATACAATATGTCGACTTTGCTCTTCAGTCGATGAATGTTTTCTGTTTTATTCAGTCTGTCTCACTGAATTTATTGTAATGAACAAAGTTCTTTGTTTACGTAGCAGTGTAAACCATCTAAGAACCTCGCTGTGTGGGAAAGAAAGTGTAACGCTGCCTTCCTGCTCCCTAGGTTTTCTTTTTTGTGTTCCGCTCAAACACCAGCCACAGGCAAAGCAGCAGCTCCTGTTTGTTTTCTTTGATTGTGTGAGCTAGCATGGCAAAGCCCCCCTCTGTATGTACCAAAATTTTTTATTTTTTTTTCTCGGGTAAGTGTTCAGCATCTTTACCAAGATTAAACGCTTTGAACCACCGTTTCTTCAAGGAAACCTTCTTAAGTACAAGTCATAATAAAATCAGTTGCAAAATATTTCTTGTGTTGAATACAAGGTGTTCAACACAAGGTTGATGCAAGGTCAATTCAAAATCATAGATTACTTAAAGTGACTCTTAAGGGAAAACCTGTTCTGCAGTGTTTGATTCATTTCCCTGTGAAAATCTTTTGGTCATTTATCAAGCTGCTTTGAGCAGAATGAGTAGGAGAGGAAAAGGCACTCATACAGAAGAAAGTTTTAGCTGAGCAGTCACCTAGAAAGTACTCTTCATTTAGCTGTGCTTTGTTGGTTGCTGTTCTGCAGTATCTCTGAATGGATGTCGTTGAACTTTGGAGAGCACTTTTCAGACAACACATACGTTAATGACTGTTATATAAAAGGTATAATAACTTAGAGAATATTCTTAACTGTTATTATGTTGCCAGTAGCTGTAAGGGTACTCAGCCCTCCCTTGTATCGTGCCTTTTGTGCTACCATCTTTGTCATAATCACAGGAGAGAAGGTCCTCTCAGGTACTATCATTATATTAAGCAACTAGACCGGAAATATGAATAATCAGGGTTTTTATACATATATATATATATATATATATATATATTCTTTGACGGCATCACCTTTTCTGTAGTCACTTTGAGGCAGAGAATAAAATAGACTTGCTTTTTGCAAGAAGTTTTTTTGCTGATGGATGATGGTGCCACCACCAGGTGTCTGCAAGAAGTTAGATCTTGATTATCAACTAAATATTAAATGATACTGGGTCAGGATATGTGATCGTGAAAATCAGGGATCAGCAAAAGTGAGCATAAGCCCCATTTAATACAGAACTTTGTCTTTGTTATGGATCTTTTGTATGCATTATTCCTTTGAAAAAGGTATGCATGCAAGGGTGATCTGTGCTGGAGCTGATTTGATTGACACTCACCAGGTTTTAAGCTTCATCCTTCCATCATCATCTCTCTTTCTAATACTGCACTTGTCTGCGAGCATAACACACAACATCACTATCGCCTTCATTGATGCTTTCGGCTCCAGCAGAGCTTTCTTTGAGTAGAGCCTGTTGAGCCTGGAGGCAGCGTTAATATTGCACGTAGCAAACCTAGCAGCAGTTGATTCTTTTATGGAAAAAGTTGGGGTTTTTTTTGTTTTTTTTATCAAAACAGTTTTCTTCATTGCTACCTTGATAGTTCTGCTTTAGGTTTTCGACTTCGCTCAAAGTTGGTGCACTGAACAATATGAGCCTCAAGTTAAATGAGAATATCACGTTTAATAAGCCACCCAAGTCTCTCTGGAGGTTTCTTTCAAAATAAATGTAGGCATCATCAAATAACAACAGAAACTCACTGTGAAGAAACCTATATGTAAATGAATAGCTATGAAGTAAATGCTGAGTCATTTCCCAGCATGCATCTTAACCTGTAAATGTCATAAATTAAAAACAATGCAGTTTTGTTATCTTATTTAAACATTACAAAAACATGTCTTGAGTTTATGTGTTACAAATAACACCTTGTGCAATCAAATGGCTTAAATGTCAGCAGCAAATTTAATTTGTTGGGAATTAATCGTAACGCTTGGAGATAGATGTGACCTTTTAAGGTATTCCAAGCAACGGCCAAGGTCATTAAAGATAATCACTTAATATTGAGCCCTTTTTTAAAGGGGGTGTCAAGTTTAAGGTGGAATCACTGACCAGCTAAGGTCAAAATGGTTGTCTTAAGTTCTTGAATATCATGATTACATAGATAATGTTATTACAATGAAATTGACCAAATCTATACCTTCAAAACCATCAGAACAAAATAATATTAATAGTAGTAATACCTTCAATGGAACTGAGTTTTATCTGTGAGTATTCCAATGAGAAATGACAGTGATAAGAGGGGCTAGGTTTAAGTATGGCATGTGCACTGAGTGAAATGAGGGAGAGAAAATATTATCACCAAAGGGTGATTTTTCTCATTCAATACCAGACAGCAAAAGATATCTCTTTCATAATAGAGCTCAGGGTGAGTCTGGTAATGTAGAAAGCATGGTGCTGAAATTCACACTTTTAAAAGAGGTGTCATTTTATGTTTGATTGAAATGACGACGAAAACTCTCAATTTTGCAGGAGCTTGAACTAGATCTGATCCTTGATGATTGTGACATGCAAATGTACACTTCATGAAAAGGAGTGCCCGTTAACTGGTTTTCACAATTCACTCTGCCTTCAGGCTTCAGTCTCACCCCTTTGAATGTGGACCTCGAAAAATGCATTGGTTACAATGAGAGAGCATCGGGCGGCTGTTCTTTTTGGTACAAAAGCATGACCTTCACACCAGAAGATGGGAAGTTAATTTTACATCTCATCGAGAGTTCAGTTTTAGAGCTGTGCGGCTCCCCTGCAGACAGCTGTCATAGAAAACTGGGATCTTCATAGCAGGGTTTAATCTGTCTGACCTTCTGGCACAGGGAAATAGATTACCTACCACACCTCCAGAGCCTCGGCTCTAACTACCTGCGTCGCCTTATGCATACCAAAAAGGACATCAGACTGGTTGCTCATTAGTAGCTTTGTGTACACCATTAGACGTATTTTATATTTTATCAGTATGAGAAACAATGAGGTCCATCTGTGCTCTTCAAAGACAAGTCCATTTGATTATTGGATGAGCTTGTGTTCATGTGAACAATTGCTAATCATATCAAAATGAGCAGAGGAACTCCTCTGTGTGTTCTTTTGAAAAAGGGGCATGACTACACATGCACAAAGCTGTTTACTGAGTGGGTTCATCTCCTGCTTTTTCATATATTTCATCACCAGAAAAGAGAGTTTTCTCAAAAATTCAGTGGAGATTTATTATTAAAATCTCCCAAATAATATCTTTACAGGCACCAGATAATATTTCAGTGGATTATAACAAACAGCTTCTAAAAACAGATGTGAATAAAGAACCAAATATGCCGTGTAATGTGATAAACAAAAGTCTATAATTGAATAAAAAAAGCTATCACCTTGTGTACCCACAGTGACAAAGGACTATCAGCTTCCTGCTCATTAACAGATGAATGAATGTTGAGGGGAATAAGGAAAGAACAAATGATGTGAATAAATAGCTCAGGAAATGACACCTAATGCTATGACTTTTTTTTTCTCTCTCCTGCCCAGTGTACCTCGCAAATTCAACCTCAGGAGAACAACGGATGTGTCGTATTGTACCTCGAATTGGCTAGATTGGAAGATTCAGCAAGAAATAATGAGAAGTGATATGCCAAAGCCTTGCCGGAGATGAAAAGCCTGAGGGTATCATGAATGCTCTAAAAAGTGCAGAGTAGTCTCCAGATTGGATGAGCCTTATATTCATGGCAAGCATATAAAATCCAATTTATTTGACTGCTACCAGCCCCCATGTGTGCTTTATTGGAAGGCTGACCCTGACTTGACCAAAGACAAACAAAGCTACAGCGCATTGTTCACCCCATGCATCTAAATACGAAGGGGAATGAAACAAGCCATTACAGTTTTATTCCTCCTATATAGCAAAACTTGTCTTTTTATACCCCCTGTGTTTACCCTTTACTTGAGGGTGATATAATTCCTCAGGCTATTCTGCAGCAAAGCTGGGAGAGAGATAGAACAGGGACACTGAAATACAACAACATGAATAACTTTCCCAACTGGAGAGATCCAAGCGATTTTGTAACCAGCTTTGCTCTGTGGTCACAAATGCAGTTTTCACGTTGTTTTGACTCTGGCAAAAGCTTGAGTTCCTTTTTCATTTCCCCACGGTTGACAACCCCAGCAACCCTCAGCGGGATGGCGAGGATAGAGGTGAATGTGTCAGTGTGAAATGAAATGCTCTCTATCTCCTGAGGGAGGTCCCTGCTCTATGTGGCCCGCCACTCAAGGAGAAATAACATTGCGGCGTACACGGATTTGTGAGGCAACCTGTGTGAAAACATGGACATTTGACTGTGAAGTGAAATCATGTCAGCGCACTGGGAAAAGATTGGCAAAAACCTGTTCAAGTGTAGTCAACTAATCGTTCCGTCTGTCTTTGTGTGTGATTGAACACCAGATTAGATCGCTAATCCCTGATCACTGATAGTAGATGAGGCCTAATCCGGGAAGATTGTGATTGAGGCATCCTGTGTGAACATATTTGCTGGATACAATGCTTGACAGGCTCCTGAAATGAATGTCAAGCTCCATGAGAGGAGACGGTGAGACTTAATGTGGTTGTCAAATGATTGAAATCATCGCTCCTGGTGAAACAAACTTTAATAGGTTTCTTTTTCATCAGATGTACAGAAGCGTCCAACTTTACGTTCTGGCACAAAACTTGTGCAGAGTATAATGAACTATTTACTGCTCAAAATGTATAATATTTTTTTAAACAATGGGTCCTTGATTTCAGACAAAGACAGCTAAGCAGGCTTCTCATTCTATGATTCAGGAGAGCCATGAACGATCCGAACTTCATTCAGAAAACAAGCATTTTAAAAGTTGTTTGCCTTGTCGTCTTGTGGACAGACCTGACAAAGCATGAATTCAGACTTTTTACAAGTCGGCATCATGATGTAGTTATTTCAGCATCCTTTTGATCTGTTTATTGCAATTAAATCACAACAAAATATGTTTATTTTGGGATCATACCACTGTAGTAAACCAGATCAATTCACCCGACGTGTGACTTACCAGATACAGTGA